>CM036587.1:103891136-103896136 GCA_020745705.1 Hemiprocne comata | reverse complement strand
TGAAATTGCTTAGAGGCAAACAAAATTCCAGTAATTATTACATGCAAATGTATTAATCAAAGGAAAAATCCAGAGTATTGTTCACCCAACTGGTACTTTTTCCCTACTTCTATCAGCACAGCATTTAGATCTTGTTTGCCAACCTGAAGTGCTAGAAATAATGATCAGTTTTAATATGACCTCATAAATAATGTAATAATAAACCAAGAGGATCTCATTCCCTATTCTGATTGGTGGAAAATCAATTGCACATTGCCTGGAAATGACTGACTTTCCATTACTGTTATTTTCTAATTGCATTCAAACACAATGTCTTGTATGGTGCCAGACAGCCATGCAAAAAGTTTTTTTTTTTCCCTTTTTGCTTTTAAGAAAAACAAGATTTCCATTGTTGCAAATTAATTACAAATAAACAGCTACAACCCCCTGTAAATCAATTACTACCACAGTTAATGAAAAGTTGGTTGGTGTAAAGTACTCTTGGCTTCAAATTCGTAGGCTTAACACACAAGAATAAGAGTAATACAAGAAGTAACAATGTTGTGGCTTTAACACTAAGAGCCACTTTCTCTCCTCTTAAAATAACCAAATAAATCCTCAAGCAAGTGCAATTCTGGACAGTAACAGGGCTTTCTGGGAGTAGCTCCATCCTGCTTCCATGCTGAGGACCAGTAGACTTCTGGAGCTGTGGGATGGAGGAAGCTCATCTGTTTTTTCTTATTCCTTTCCCTGCCTTTCTCTTCCTTGCCTCACCACCAGAAATAAGGAGTGACATTAAAAAAAAGCCCCAAACTAAAAACTAGTCTCTAGAGCATCCATGAAATATACCTCTGAACCCAAGAATTTAGGACAGGAGTAGTGACTGGATTTATAGGGGTGCAAGGTTCCATTGGGTTTGTCATTGTTGTGTCCACCTTCCTCGTTATGTATTTATTTTACAGAGATTTTGTAAAGAATACAGAATCAGTTTTGATATCCATCCAAAGTCTTGATTGTATGACTGGTCATACTATTCATAAACCCTCAGGCTTCTCCCTTGGAATTTCAAGGAATTAATTTTTCACTAAACACCTGCTAAAAGGCTATGCTGTTGCACTTGGGCATACAATTTAATCTTTTTTGTGCTGTCTCCCAGCACTTTCATGGCTGTCTATGGATTTCACATGCAGGGAAAATCTGAGCCCAGCACTAAAGAGATGAGGACAAAAAGTAGTACCCATACAGTCAGACTAAAAAAAAGAACCGTATTTTTAGTATGCCCTCTTCCATACAAGACTCGGAGTTTCTCCATGCTTCTGACAGGTAGACAGATAGTGTGCTGTTTATTAAAAAAAATTGCAGCACATGTGTGAGCTGAGATATAGCAGTTTATAGCAGTGAAACCAGAGGAATCACTACGTGCAAGTGTGTATTACGTGCTGAACTACACTGCTGTATATAGCATTAACTTGTACTGCTTTACTCACCTCATACAACAGAATCCAAATTAGGTCCCATTATTACATTGAAGGCTCACACTCAATAGCAGTTAAGCTTCTTTGAATGGATTCCCTATTGTATAAAAAGTATGCCAGTCTTTGACTGCCAAAATCAATTAGTCACATTCATTATGCCTCTATTTATTAATGCTGTACACTTTATAATGCATTTGCTGCTGAACAAAGAAAGTTATAAAATATCAAATATGTGTTATGATTGTAATTATAGCAAAAGAAGTAATGATCTCTTTCAGTCGCTAACTGGCTACAGAGCTCCTGTAAAGATTACATTAGTGGTGACAGATTTATGATCTTTTCCAAGATGTAATCCTTTCTAGCTCACATTTTTCAACAGAAGAACTATGTGATTGGTTACAGGTTATTGGCTTCAATAGTTATATTCAGCAGAGATTATTGTGCTTCTGTCTCCCATAATCCAAACACACAATGTAATCTTAACAGATGCAATTTTAATCTGTATTGCACTATTATAATAAAATGGGGCACCATAAGGCTTTTTACCAATATAGGGTTTGGTGTTAATTCAATGACGTTAAGAATGACCGACTGGTATTAAAATCCAGCAAATAATTAAACCTAATGTGAAAATGAAGGAAGAACAGCATTGGCATTCTTGCAACTGTGGATTTTGATGGCATTTACTATCAAGCTGTTACACCTTAACTTAAAAAAAAAATAAAATTCTAGCCATCAGTATCGTACAGCTAACAATTTTTCTGAATACCGCACAGCAGCAATTGAAACCTACATTATGTTTTACCTTCCTCTTACAGATGCTGCCGCATCCTACAGCTTAAAAAGAAGGCAGATTTAAAAAAAAAAAAAAAAGTATTATTAATATGAAGCAGCCAAAAGATGCTGAGATACATGGAAAATGAAAGACCAGGTGAAAAACTTACGAAGGCTCCATATTTCTACCATAAACAGAGCATGTACAAAATGCACTACATTTCCTAACCTTGGCTCCCACAGTATAGCTAGTGGCGGTACCCCAGTACTCCCTTCTTTTCCAAAAATGTTTCCAACTCCCTCTGCTTATTTCTACTGCTGACTTTGGCAGAATGCTCCATATTCCATCCACCCTTTTTTATGAAAAAATATTCTCTCTTAAACTGTTTGTCTGCTGTAGTCCAGTCATGAATCCTTTGTTTTCACATTAGTTGCTACTTCAAAAAGCTGACTGGCATCAAACTGATTTCCTTTTAGGAATATAATCCATCTCTCTTAAATCCCCACTCAGACTTTTTTCCATAAGCTAAATAGGTCTCATTTTTCTGTCTTCACATTGTATTTTTTAAGAAAGAAAAAATACCTTTTTACCAAATGTTCCTTTGAAAGTTTTTTTTTTTTTACATTCAGTGCTCTACTATCCTTTACCCCACTTTGTATGCTCGCAGGAGATGTTCCATAATACGGTTATAAGCCCCCTTTTTTACCAGCTGGACCTTGGCAGTGTGACTCTCGCTCAATGAATGCTGCTGCATGAAGTTCTCCTACTTTGGGCCTTGATCTTGCAAGTTGTTACACACACTGCTAAACCCCTGCGCCTGCATGTGTAGTTTTAGAAACAGAAGTTTTCAGCAGCTTCAAGGCATGGGGTCTCGGGCCAAGGTATTTTATGTTGCTGCTGCACTAATGACCTATTTGAGAACCCAGTGGGACCAGCCATACAAAGTGATGGAAAAGAACTAAGGCCCTGTGAAACACTGCTGTGCTGTGCTACTTGCTGGATGTGTTTGTTATGGTAGGTAACTGGGGCAAAAAAGGGTTAATGACACGGACCAGAACATAAATGATTTTTTTTTTTTTTCCCCTAGGTTTAACTTCTGGAAAAACGGAGATAAATGGAGATAGTGAACCTAGCCAAATGAGAGGGGAAAGGACTTGAAGGAGAGAAAGAAAGGAGTAAGAAATAAAGACAAAGTCACATGAACAGGGTGAGCACAAGACTGACCTTTTGATCAGCCCAAGCACACTGCTTTATATCTTCTGATTTCTCTGTTGCATTCTTTGCCCAATTCAATCTTTAATCTGTTTCAATAGCTCCCTCCTTACCATAAACTTACCATTTTCAGATCAGCCTGTAGTAGGATACTGTTAGTCAAAAAAATCCTGAAAACCAGGCAGAATATGTTCGCTTTCCTTTTGACATCTATAAGGAATATGCATCACCTAAGACTGTAAACAACATTATTTTGCTGAGATTAGCCTGCACAACCCAAAATATTTCATTTTTGTAGCTTGTTGAAGTTACCTTGACACCCCCCCATAAGTATTACCTTTAAAAACCTCCTAAGCAAATTTTAGCTGAACCAGAAGAAGCCCGTCCAGACTGCTACCTTTCTAGAATTAATCCACCCAAAGTCTTCAGCAAATTGTATGAATTAGTAAATAAATAAATAAATAAATAAATAAATTCTAATGTATTTTGTGTTTTAGTATCAATGAGTCTTTGTGACAGACATTCAACCCCCAAGATCAGCACAGGCTGCTAGGCTTAGCAAATTATATTTTGGCCTTTCACCTCTGCCCACTCTGGTCAGGTAGCAAGAGACCTAAACCAAAGGCATCTGTAGGTCTCCATTCATTCTCCAGGGACTGAAAATTCCTATAACAAAATCATTACACATTATATCACTCCATTTTGCATGAACATTAGTCTCTAGTCATAAGAGGACCCTGGACTCAGCTAATATAAATAATGAACTGCCTCTTATTTTGTGAAGGGAGTTAGAGGGGAGGGCAGAAACATGTTCTCTTGCAATAGTCAAGGCAACCATTTGTACCACAGTACAAATAGGACCACAATCAATGCTACTACTTGTACTTCTGATGAGTTAAGTCGGTGTAGTCCTCTTAACTAGACAATCACAAATACCCACCCCAAATCCCAGACTCTACTGTAGTTACAGTAATACTGGCAAAAAAAATCACTTTTGTTCCAACTCTAAAATTGCTGTCAAGGCTCCAGAGACTATAAACAACATCTTTCACTGCTCTGACCCCCATGCAATTTTAAATCCCCCAACCTTTCTGAGCACTGTTGGTGAGCAGCCCCATTACATCTTAATGACTGTCATTAATTTCTAAAGAGTGTTAATTTCAGATTTTTAATCACCCCTTAACTATTCAATTAAATTTCAATAAAATGTTAAGTACTTACAAGTCTTCTCATTTTTCCTAAAATACTTACTACATTAACATGACTGAAGTCCAGTGGTAAAAATGAATGAAATTAAATGATACAGCACTACCACAACAGCTGCCAACAAAAGAAAAATGCTATTAAGTACAAACTTAATAATATAAACCCTTGCAATGCTATTAGCACATTTTAAGGCTTTGCAGGTGGGGGGAGCTTTTGGGAAGATCCCAATAAAAAAAATATTATTCTTCCTAGACGAAATGGACAACAATAACTTATCTTGAAAAAAATAAGCCCACGTGCTTCATAACCTGTCAGCTCTGCAAAAAAACCCAAATACTGTTGGCCTTAAATAA
>CM036587.1:103751136-103888636 GCA_020745705.1 Hemiprocne comata | reverse complement strand
ATGTTCTGACGGTCTCCAAACTTTTTTTTCTCCCCGTGTTTCTCAATATATAAGCCTAACATTTGCCTTCCCTTTTGGCAGCTATGAGTACTGCATTGTGCAGAGAATCATTGTGCCAGACTAGAGGACAGGGAGCACGTGTGTGAGAGAGAAATTATACGGAATTATATCAGAGGAGCCCATGCATCCTCTATGCCCAGACTTTTTGCACTGCAATGTATCATCTGCAATAAAAAATCAAATCAGTCAAACATCTCCAGCAGAAAGAATACTTATAAAACATGGATGCATCACCATAATTTTGGGCTTGCTATCAGCACCAGCAAAGAGTTGGCAGTGACATCACATCTACACCCATATGGCACTTTCATTTTACTGGCTACATTATTCCTCATGGATTTGAAAAGGAAACCTACCCAGGCCATGTGGCTGGAGTTTAGAACCTGTATTCATTCAGAGTCTCTGCTATAGAAAAATGTAGAAAAATTGAGAAAAATTGAAAAATAGAGGAACATCTAGACAACCTTCCTAACTTCTCACAGTCAGTGTCCACCTCATCATTTTAATTTGACATGGTTATTAAAAGTTGATGTTTATAGAAATAAACCATAATATTCTGAAGCTTTTATTGAATATTACAGTACACCATTCTGCAAAATACAGGCTGTAAGGTCTTCAGGATTGGGACCTTATCTTTCTTTGTCTCCCAGGTTATGCATGTGTATTTTTACTTGGTAAGAGAATAAACAATCATCATCCTGCTCTACATCCCTTCATTACCTTAGAAGCTGACATTTGAAATAAATTAAGGATTACAAATTAACACTCTTTAATTTATCAACTCTCTCCTTCCTTCCACACCTCCAACAATAATGACATTTTTCTTCTCATTTCTTTTTAAATAAACGTGTGCTGCACCTGTACTTCACATGCAGCTTTTGCACACTTCCAGTATTTTCAGCAGCTTTGGAAAGAGGAGAGTGGCATGCTCCCACTGTTCGCTGGCTCCATGTCTCCTTTTCACTCCCCCATCCTGTCTTCTTTCATGTCAACAATTTTGAACCATTTTTTTACATTCCTTACTAATCTCAAATACCAGCCTCTACCATCCACAGCTTTGGAAGGCTGTAGTTTGCTGCTGCTTAAGTATGTGAAGAAGTCTTCAAGATAACCACATCAACTGAAATGGCTAACGTAGCAAGCCAAGCTAATTAAAACACAGTGAATTAGAATATAGCTACACAAGTAAAAGATACTCAGAAAAAAACACAGAGCTGCCCACTAATACAGCTAAAAGAGCACCAGAGTCTTGCTACTTAATTGCACAGGCTACTGGCAAGCAGATTTTAGCTACAACAGATGACTCCCCTTTAGCATCCAAGTCCTATGCAGACTACTCTAAATCAGACTTTATTCATTATGATGAGCTACTAAGAATTACTTCAGAATCTACAGTGAGTGTTAAACAATATTTGTTTAAAAAATATTTGAGGGAAATCTTGTTAAAAATTCTGAACGGTATTGGAATTTTGAGCGTACGAGCTTGCCATTCTAAACCATTTGATTAAATTTAAGCATAGGAAACTCTTCCAAGACCTAATGAAGCAGCAATTACATCTAAAGAGGGAGCCAAGCCAAGAATTCTACCATTCCAACAGCTCTCCTTTGAATATCATGCTACAATATCTAATCTGCTCAGTTTTGATTCTACATATACAATGCATCTCTGAGCTTTTGGATTTGTATAAAATAAACCATATAGACAGAGTACTTGTTTTTTTTAATATATATATATAGAGAGAGCATATTCTTTTAAAAAAGATATCATTTTAAGATTTTAAATATTAAAAAAAAAAGCACTGTGCATGAAATAGAATCCACATTAATTTAAAAATTATGCAAGTCTTTTCTGGGTCTGGCTGAAAAGCAGAGGCTGCCTCCATGCTCACTCTCCATCTTTCAAAATACTTTAAGAGAAATTTTGACAGATACAAAACTGGGGGATAAAGAAGTGAAATAAAGGTAGAGTCAATGTTAACATTTTTTAAAACAAATGCTGGACCTAATCCTTATTTCACTTGTTTTGTCATAAGCATTTGCTCACACTTCATCCTAATTACCTACTGGTAACTCACTAAGAACAGCGTAGCTGTGTTGGTGCAAGTGGAAAAAGAATCAATCCTACCACTTTCCCTTTTGATTAAAAGGAGGAACTGTTAAAAATGGATACTGGTTTCATTTGTCATGCCCTCAGCAAATGCAGATTGTTTGGTCTTTCCAGTAACATTATTGCATTGCAAAAAGATGACCCTTTTTGTGATTTAAGATATAGCTAGAGCAATCCAAATACAGGCAAATCGATGGAGGCAATCTTGCTCTATTTCCAGTTTTCCAACATTTCTTTATTACATGTAATAGAACATTTTAGCATAATAACTCAGAGGTCTTGAGATACAGAAGATGGAGAAATAATGTTGAAAAGCAATTCTTCACATTTGGCTTTCACCACATCAAGTGCAAACGGTGAACTTAAACATTAAAATACAATTTGCTCCTTCTAAAGTCTACATCCTTATCTCTTGCAAAGAACACACATTCCTCGCCAGTGCCTCAAGGTAAAGTCTAAGGCATCTATCACAAGAGCAGTGAGTATCTGCAGGATTTGGAAGCAATCTTTTCATAATGTTTCTTTGGAAGGGAAGCAGGGTTACTGAAAATTCATAGAGATTATTAAGTTTACATCCACACAGCAGATATGGTACCATATTATTTCCCATCAACAGTGTTCTCACCTGCTGAGAATCTCTCTTTGGTTAAAGATAGCCATTCATTACAAGGTATTAGCACTCTGCTGCACAAACCAAAGTTATGCCCCATCAGTGAACTGGGCAAGCCCATAATACTCACACTCGGCTCACGAAGACTGTGTTTAAGTATCTTTCAAGCCCTTTATTTTGGCGATTTAATAGGCAAGCAATTTCTTACTTCAGCAAATCTGCTCTATATTATCAAGTCAGGTATTTCTGGATAAATGTGTGGGTGTTTAAAAGACTCACAAGGCTCCCCAAAGCTCTGCCATATCAGTGGGGTATGCACTGGCAGGAGAGAATCTTCATGACAAGAAAAGCTGATCAGCTGCAAGCTCTCCTATTGATGAATCCAACTCTTTACCCAGTCTAAACTAAGCCTATGGGTATTGTGTTTTTCTTCTCAGCCTTCTTTGAGGCCTGCAGAAAGTTATGAAATAGATTTTTCTAGTTCTCCCAGGAGCAAGGCCAGGATCACATACATCCTGACCTCAGAAACAAAGCAGTCCACGAAAGCCAGTCTTCTCTGCCTAACATAAAGCAAACTACAACAAGCAACGTAAGGCAATATTAATAGTGAGAAATTACAAGCAATGTATCAATATTGGGAAAGAGAAATAATAAAACCTGGCCTTATTAAAAATTCCAGTAACAACAGCACTAAACAACGCACTTCTGGCTCTGCTACAGTCTTCATTACCAAGGCTGGAAGCAAAGAGTGCTTACTTGGAAGGAAGATTTCAATTACAAGTCAACAAAAGAGAAATTCTTTATTGTAGGCCATTACTTATTTTAAGATATTTTGGTGATTTTATTCTGTAGCCATTTGAACATGTATTTGGGTGTTGTAATGCACAGCCACATATAGACTCTCACTACAAGACATTCTAATGAAAATACAAAATAACCCTAACAGGACTGAACCTGCTCTCAGCGACATTAATGAAAATCAGCTCAGTCGAGTGGGTGACATTGACGTGAAACTCGAGTGAGAAAGAGTTGGGCTCTGATGCTTTGAACAAGCTGCCAAATATATTGTAGAAAAGTGGAGGCTGTTAAACTCTGGGATCACCAGCTTGGAAGACAATAGAGGTGTAAAAATGACAAACCCTATTTTTCATGGTGAAATAGCATTAAAAAAACACAATATGGTCCCAGAGTACATAAATACTCAAGAAGATGTTTCTACTAAAAGCAGCAACAGTTTAACACAAATAAAGAGTCATATTCTTATCAAGGACCACAGAATTGGAATGGCTTCATTAGCCCATTAGCATGAGTGACAGTGGTGTTTGTGCAAATCCATGTATGCTGATGGAAAATGGACCCTGGAATCTCTGTGACCTTGATGGGCAATATTTATGTCTACACCTTTAGCCTCTTGCACATAATGAGATGTAATCTTTTAGCTTTATGCACTTCACCAGGCATTCAATTAGAAAAAGCAAATTTTTTTTGGGGGGAAGAATGCTAAGCTATTTAGACAGAAGGTAGTGAATCAAAAATTGCAAAACTTCAGCTTTCAAAAATAGCCTAAGTGACCTCTTACAATCCTCTGACCACTCCATCACAAGCAGGAGGCAACCCCTGTGAAGAGCGAATTCTGGCAAAGTTCTCTCTTCACAGATGATGCACAGCTTAAGCTATAATGAGTTTTTGGGTTACAAATGCTGAACGCATTAATATTCCTTGATGATAATTATCACAGTATAAGCACCTTTCCCAATGTGAGTAGCATAAAGCAACTGAAGCAGCATTTTTACTACATTTGAAACAAGCTGGAAAATGGGATTTTCTACTCTTGTAACCTGAGGTCAACATACATCAAGCTATGCATATTAAATACATCTACCCTATATAACTACGTAGACCTTTCCATATATTCAAACACATGCATGCAATTAACACCCTAATTTTTTTTAATACTTACACAAATATGCCATACATATATGAACTGATTTCCCAAGCAAAGTAAATGCAACATTTTAAATAGGACCCAAATAATTTATAATCAAGTTTCATTGCTATTTCTTTGAAAGAGAGCTATTTTTCTACAATATTTAAAAAAGCAGGTATTAGTGACTGATATAAACTGAAAAATAAATATGTAATAACCCAAACTGAAAATAAAATTTGCAGAAAAACACAACCTTCCACCTTCCGGGGTTAAAGTAACTACTAAGTGCAACATTAAGGGTGGCTTAGACCCATCACAGATAGCCTTTCCCTTTTTAAGAATGCCTGAAAATATAGCTCTTCAGTGGGCCGAAATTGTTGCACACAGCTCACAGACTAAGTAATGAGCAGGAGGACTGGAGATATCCCCAGGAAACAGAAGCAGGAGGCTCAAGCCAGGCAGCTGAGCACCTGCAAAGCTGTTCCTTACCTGTCGCTGCAGCTGGGAGACTGCAGAACCACTGTGCTGCCTCTGCATGGGGCAGGAACGTACTCATCTGGGCAGCAGCAGCACCAAACCTGCTGGTTTAATAGCCAGACAGGCTCACTCAACCTTTGTAGCCTACTCTTAAACATGAACAGGGGGAAAACACCAGGCCTAGCACCTAAAATCTGCAAGCCATCCCAAGAAATGGAGAACACCTATTGCATCACATATCGAACCCAAATTCCTTCTGAAGATAACGTGAGATTTGCTTCCTTAAACAGTATAAATGGGCCTGGCTGTATTTTAAGTGCAAGACATTTAATTATTATACAAGTAGTTACTGAAGATTAATTAGCATACCACAAGGATCTGAAACATGCAGACGTTTGTCAAAGAAGACAGGGTTTCTAATGATTTATTATTGTTTGATTAACAACATCATGCATCAACTATGTTACTAAATCTCTACTTTGCATACTACAGAACCTAAACGCCCTACCTAGTGATGTACTAGAAGAGGGTAACAACTTGATCTTTGCTTTTCTCTCACCCCCAACTCAGAAAATGTTCATTGTTACAAATGCTGTACTGGTAAGGAGCCTTTAAAATATCACACTGTGAGTTGCAGGGTTTTTATTAAATACTATAATACTGTTTTAATATTCTGTGCAAATAAGCGCAGTGCAGCTTTCTTGTGACAAAATGGGAGCCAGTTTGAACCCTTAATCTAAAAAATGGGAATCAATTCTGGTGTTCTGTGGGTGTGAAATCTGCTGAATCTATTTGTGCCATGTTGTCCTGCACTTCCTTTAGGAACTATGCCATGTTACAACCATTTCAAGAAATAAAGCATGATTTTTACTTATGTGCTGCACATGGCTCAAAATCCCATCTGAATATGTGGCAAGGTTTTGAGGGAACTTTTGCTAAATATTTAACAGCACTATTGGCTTATTAAATACTGTAATGTGAAAGCCATGAAAGGATGATATAAAGCACATTACATTTTTTTCACTTAACATTGGTACTCACTTTGAGCACTGTACAAGCCCATTCATCAGAACTGATGCATTCTAAGAAGTATTCCTTCTTATCAGATAAATGTAGCAATGGCATCTTGCTATTATAAAAATGATTAAATCCCTCCTTGGTTAATTGTACAAGATCTGTTCCTCTGCAGTTAGAACCCTGTCTCTATCCTCCCCTCTAAAACATCTGAAAAGATCATGTCTGAAAATTAAAAGCGATGTAGTGAAATCAGGCTGGCACAAGATATATTGATTATATGAAATTCAAACCCAGAGGGAAAAGTAAGTCAGGTACAAAACATGCAGCTTTGGTTTACCATACATAGAAACTGCATGGCTGACCATTTTACAGGTAGAAAACTGAATTCATTTATCTAGACATCACAATATTTTTGACAACTAGATAATACAGTGACAATCATGTTAAAAATACAGTTATAAGACTGAAAACATTCTATAAACACTTCAATTAAAACAAAATCAAAGTAACTTGGTTTGTTTCAACAGATATTTTTCAGTAGGAATCACTGAAAGCAAATTTAAATCCACAATGAAATATATTAATACAAACTAACAAAAAAATCTCTTGGCATGGAATTGCCTGCAGAGTGTGCATTTATTCTGTAAACACTCTAACAATGATTATCTGTCCTTCTAGCTCTCAGTGGAGACTTCTGCTTTTGAAAATGTCTTGTGATGACTTATTAAATTCAGGCTATTTCAATTAGTATTACTGCATATTAAAAATTAATTGTATTAAAGAGTGGATTAAGGTTTAAATTTCAACTCTACAGTGTGTGTGCTAGAAATGACAGCTAAAAATCAATGCTTTCTGGCCCATAACCGGAAGTTTGTACAACTGAATAGCATGGAACTGGCATCAGTTTTAAAAGAATTGATAGTTCAATTCAAGGTGTGTCAGCTCTAATTCCTGATTTAAATGGGAATGCTACACAGCCACCGTATTAAGCTAAAAAAGAAACTGAAAAAAAAAAAAAAAGCTGCCTTCCAATGAAAAAATGTGTCATCTTCATGAAGATGGAAAAAATCCAAATTACAGCTCAAAATTCATGTTTGGTACCACTGAGGGAAAAAAGATGTTTTAATGGGATGATGACTTCATTACAGAAGATATATATTTTTTTCTGCATTTAGAACGTTGTTAAAATACCACCCGGAATTGCAATTTAGGCCCCAATCTTACAAACACTTAAGAACATATATAGCCTTATCCCTGTATAAAAGGAAGCTTGCGGCTTCTATCCATGTGAATAAAATCAGACACATACTTGTACGTTTTCAGGATCAGACCTTTTCATTACAATTCCTAATGTACAGTGGTGCCATGCAAGCCTATTTAAAACAGTGTGTGACAGACAAAGATGCAGGTACGCAAGTGAGCCTGAGGACCCTACGAGACTCCCACTTTGGGACACTTCTCTTCATGGGAACAGTCCCAGCCAAGGACAGCACCAAAGAATGCGGCCACTAAAGTTGCAAGTTGACACACTTGGGGGCCCTGGTACTGTGCAAGTCATGCAATGGAGCTGCAGTTTTTCCCCCCTTAGGAGAGCACCAGTGGGGATGCTGAATCCACAAGCTGCAGTGGGAGGGATGACAGGAACGTTGCTATCAATCATATCAAAAGTTTAAGTCATCAGGCATCAGGCTACAGTGGCGAGGGTATATGGGAATGGACAATGGTTCTTTGTACCTGCAGTAACTATGTTTCCTCTGGTGTCCTGAGTTGCTCTGTTGCTGTAGAACACAGGCCAATTTCTTGGCCTCCATGCACATGAAATCAGTGATTATCTTCCACTTCATCTAAAAAATCAGTTAAAACTTGCCTTCACAGATGAAGGCTGTTTCTTGTACAATTAAGGCAGATATTTGCAGTCCTACCTTGCTGAAGCTTGTATTTAGACATTGCCACCCTAAATTGGAAAGATCTGAAAAAGTAAAATGCCTCTATTAAAATATTTGTATCTTTATAACAACAATATTATTACTTGGGTGAAACTGAATTTTGCAGAAGGTTCCTTAGGATCATGGCACTGGATGATAAACTGACACCACTGCTATAATTCTTCCTCTGAATGTGAACACAGTGCCAAAAGGAAAGGAAACAGCTCAAGCAAAATCATTTTTGCACTCTTCTGTATTGTAAAATGTATAGGGAATAGCAAGAAGGGAAAAAGCATGTTCCACTTGTTATAAATCTAGTATTGTTCTTGTCTGAAAACGGTTAGCAAGAAATGCCTGTCACTTCTATCAGCAACAAACTAATTTTTTTAAGAGCAAATGATGAAGAACGCTGCAAGTCTAGTGAACAGACCACGCTGACATCACTGAAGTATTGCAAAGCCACCCAGGATATCAGAGCCTGGAATTGAACAGTCATTGGTGTGTACCTAAGAGACAAGTTGATGTCCAAAATGTTTTTAGAGATCCCCTGTGCTGTGTGGATGTCCAACAGCAAGTTTGGCATCAAGAGAGTAAAGAAGATGGGTTGTAATAACAACAATAAAAAAATAATCTGGTGCAAATGGACCCCAAGGTGTAGTAGTCATCCCCATGCAACAATCACCCTTCACTGCAATTTACTGATGTTGCTTCATT
This sequence comes from Hemiprocne comata, assembly GCA_020745705.1. Lineage (NCBI taxonomy): Eukaryota > Metazoa > Chordata > Aves > Apodiformes > Apodidae > Hemiprocne > Hemiprocne comata. The sequence continues at coordinate 103,879,799 of CM036587.1, read as the reverse complement.
ACAATACAGCATACAAAGGGGGCAATATTAAGCCATACTATTTAAAGCTACAAGATCTGTGGTGCCAGCTATAGCTGGTACTGAATCAGGACTACAGATTAAAAAGAAGGTAATTTCAGCAGAGAATATGGAAAAACAAAAACTCTCCAGAAGGTGCACAAGTGTGTCATTTTTATAAGACTTAGCTGAATGCCACAATAAGCGATTGAAGCTAAAGACTGCCAATACATTTTATAGTGTGAACCCACAAATTTGTTAAAAAAGCACAGCAATAACTGCTTACAAAGTAATGATAGCCAAGGAGGACAAAGAAATGCAACCGGTTTAGGCAAAGCAGGAAAGAAATGTTTTTGTATGATAGCAGAATATATAGAAATTGAAAAGGAGATTTGTGCAGGGTATAGGACCTGCAGAGCAGATGGACCTTGAAGCAGCTTCCAGAATTGCAGTGGCAAGCAGTGACAAAGGACAAATTCTGAAGAGGAATAAGCCAACATTATTAACTCATGGAGACCATCACATTCTCTGTTAACTCTCTTTCTGTTAACTGGTTCTGACTGGGGAAGAAATTAAAGAGAATTTTTGCTGTGTGGAGAAAGTGGTGTCAAGAATAGAAATGAGCTGAATCACATCTGGGAGAAGTGATGATAGGCTAAAAGAGGAAGAACAACTTTTTTAAACTGGCCTATGAAATGGATAGGAAACATGAACCAAATTTCGGAGCTCTGAGGCAAGCAGCAGAAATTCCCATTAGCCAAGAGATAATAAAAAACACAAATAATTTAATAGCTTGCTATTTACAGCATTACAATACTTTTCCTTCTTAATAATGTACATTAACTAATTTGTCTTGAAAAAATCTCTGTGGGTAAGTACCGTCTCCGTTTCACATTTCAACAACTTGTTCTAGGCTAGTGAAGAAGTCATTGGGAATGCTGGAACCACCACAAACTGCACTGCACCCAGTCTGACTCCTGTTTCGACATTCTAAAACAAAATTTTTCTTTGTAGCCTGTCAAGCAAAGACTTGAAAATAAGCCTTGGAGAAAAGGAGTTCCCCCACCAAACAAGAAAGGACAGCACTGTAAAGCAAAAGGAGAGAGAGACAGACTGTGTAATGCCATGAAAAAGTTAACTGCATTTTGTGGGAGATAACAGTGTAGCAGAATTCAGAGTCAAAGAGCCTTCCAAATCTGCTTTTTAAGGATATGAATGGAAGCATACATTTAAGAAAAAAAAAAGGACAGCTAAAGTGTGTTAGAGAAGAGAAGCACTTCTACCGAAGCTTTAGGTTGAAGGAGACAAAGAAAATCACCAGCCCACAAAAAGGCTGGCCTGGAGGACTCATTGCAAGGATTGAAAGAGATGCACATGCAAGCACAGAAGCGACAGTTGATGTAAAATAAGATAACCTAGGTGACGTATCACAGAAATAAGAGTCCTATTTTCTGTCACCTAATTTGTTCCTATGCACCACCATGAAGGATTTTTCCTGGTGGTACAATTCCGGTATGTACTGCTAGGCACACTCCATCACTGGTGCAAATGCAGCAGCAGGTAAAAGCAGAAAACTTTTCCATTATTAAGAAGTATCCCTAAGATTAAGCTTTCTAGGCTAGGTCTCTGCCCAAGCCTATTTATTTCATTTTTCACTGACTTAATTTCCTTTTCATTTTAGCCTTCTTTTTTTAAGCTCAGCTATATTTTAATAAAAAAAGGTTAGATATGCCATCCCTGTTAAGTCTGACTTGAAGAATAACAGCACACAAGGAGCAATGTGGGTTAAAAGTTCAAATTTGGCAGGGAAATGTCACTCAGCTGAAGAGAAGAGTGTTTAACTGTTCTGGTGAAAATTGGTTTTGATCTGATCATGTTATGACAGTTTGCAAATCACACTTTGCACTAAGTGATATTTGGGTTAGGCTTTTTAACCAAACTTTGAAGCAAATGGAAGGCTGCGTTGCCTCTGAATGTCTACTTGAACAAGGTAGTAAATATCAACAACTCCCAAGTTGTTCAATGAATTACACAGTGCTCTGCAGGAATCTTATTCGGGGGAATTGGTGGTGGTGGGGGGTGGATTTTTTTTGCACAAGAAAGGACGCCAGAAGCACAGTGCGTTCATTGTGAAGGTTGCATGAGAGAAGGTTGGAAGAAAGGGTGCCTAGCCAAACAGCCAGATATTAAGAATATACCACTGAGGTCCTGAGCTACAACACTCTAAGAAAGTGCTGCGGGAGAGAAAATTCAAATTGTATGGCTAGGCACTGGAAAAAGAAAACCAAAACAGGATGTTACAGGTATATCCTTAACTCTAGCCACCGTACAAGTGTTTTATGATTGCTTTTGATTATAAAAATATACTATTCCTTTTATCAGTCTAATCCAAACATGAGACTCATACCTTTCAGTATAAATACAGTGAAAGAGGCAGTGTTTGAAGTAAGCTTTGTCCAACACACTATGAATAGCATATTCTGTAAAGTCTCTTGGATAAGTACCACATATATCAGATTATATTCATGTAATAAAAAATAATGTGTTATGTGGCTTTGCACCTTTGAGCAGGTCTCCTTCACTCTGCCCACCGCTTCATTTCCTCTGGGCTTCTCCTAATGCCCTGAATTGCTCAACGTATTCAAAGAGCAGCTTAGTTAAGAAAAATAAATCTGCCAAAAGGAATGTTTCTTCTTCCTTTCTCCCTATACATTGAATTTAGCTTTATAATTACGTTAGTTTAAGGCCACATGACAGAATTACTCAGTTCTGCCCCACCGATGTGTTGGTCCCATGGATTTACTTGCATGTTTCACTAAGAGACCTTATAATAATTTTTCACAGGCAAGAATCCTGAGATTTACCTTTAAGGGCTTGACATGTTTGTGCATGGAAAATTTAAATTTGGTAATATTTACATTTCACATTTATAAATTAGATTATTTTTATTTAGCAGACATTTATATCAGGTGCATTTCAATCATAAAAGAGCTTGTATTATAAGTATCACCATTTCACTTTACTATTGATTTTCCATTGGCTTCACTTAAAGAAAGTAACTCTACATGTGAAAGAGGGTGTGCAGGATTATCTTCTGACCATACATGGTCTATAAGGTATGCAAAAATATGGATTTTTATCTAAATATATTTCTAATCTCCCATAAAGGAGAACTGAATGTCCTGCTTACTAAAAGCATGATGGTAGCTCAACCACTACGCTGAGGAGACAGAAGGAGTTACTTTCCTCAGTAAGGATCATTGAGTGTGTCACTGGTTAATTCCTGTTCCATGCTCCTCATTAGCATTACTCTCAAGTTTCTGGTTATCATATCCGAAATATTAAGACATAATAAGTACAAAGGTGCAGATAATTGGATATTAACCAGAACATACTTGACTGGGCAGGAGGTAGGGCCTTGCTTAAACTAATCCTGAAATGTATTAATCACCAATTAATGAATGGGTTTCAAATTCATTTTCTATTACAGAACACCTCTGAGTATCTAAGCTTTTTCTAATAAAATGAGTTGGAATAACAGGATAGGAATAAGAAACACTTCAATTTGAGGCTGGTTTGAATTAACTCCCTATAGCTTGTTGTTAGGTTCATTGAAAACAATAATCCTGGTATGAGTGACTTTATATATATACATATATATTACAGCACTTATCAGCTCTATTTGCAGGTGCAAATTTTCATACAGAGGCTATATTGAAAACAGAGCTAGTTCACTGGAGAACTGCTATAGCACCATCTATATTTCTTCAGAGCAAATATAGCTCTTTCTGTAAGACAAGCAACATAAGACCTGCATCAAGTCCAGATGGATGCTGCTGATAAATTATTTTCAGTGTGAAGAAAGGTACCTGTATGTCAACTTCTGTAAAAAAAAATAAATTTAAAATTAAAATTTCTCCTCTCTCCACTCTGGACCAAAAAGTGGTCCACACTGGTCCACTCTGGTGACTTGGGCTCTTGGAGAGTGGAAGAATAACGGCGGGAGGGTAAATAATTCAATTAAGAAGCTGGCAGGGTCCAGGGAAGGGTGAGAAAGGGTGTTATGAGCTTAGAAGCCCCATCTTTGGACAACTGTGCTGATTTTACATTAAGTATGCATCCTTAACCAGCATTATTAACCAGCTCGACATGGTTGTACTTTTCTCAACTAAGAGGCTAAGCAGCTGCACACAGTTCTCTCTAAATAATGATACTTAAAATTGAAAAGAAATGCAAAAACCAGAAACAAAGTCTCAGGTTTTCCCTTTTTCCTAAAAAAGAATAAAAATACTCTTACATGTCCAGGATAATCTTTAAATGGATACTTCAGTATTTTTAATATTTGAAATGGGTGCCCACTACTGCACCAGAAAAAAAACCACACCAGAGATCCTTATTGTAACTAATGAAGAAAATTATAACAGACATGGTTGAAGTACTATTATTCCCCTTTCTCTCTTCTTGCTGTCCTCAGTGTTATTTACATTGATGTGAATTGCAAGTAAACCAATATTATCCATCTCTCTGTTTTTCCCCTTAATTTGTTGACTTTAATTTTAGTAAGTCTTAAATAAGCGCTTACTGAAGATGAAGTGAGATATGCAAGCAAGTAGTCCTTTTATCAACAATTTTGCCACAGAAATACACAAACATTTCAATGGCTCTTCATTAGCAAACAAATCAACAAGTGATATTTTAATGCATGACTTTATTCCATCTCTGTGGGGACCGTAGTTGAGAGTGTGATGTACAGTACAGAGAAAGGAATCATCAGCCACAATGTCCCAGGGCTCTATCCATTGAGGACTTCTCAGCCTCTGCTTAAAGAGTGCATTTAATTGACTGATAGACAGTAGCTTCTTTGTTCACAGAAGACAGCGAAGTAATGGCAGCTTGAAAATCGTACCATCTACAGGATCTCCTGAGACTAGTAACAGGGGGATATGTGTCAGGAATAAATAAATAATCTAATTATTAAGCCACTTCCTGTCAAGTTAACTCCAATTTGTTGGCTTTTGAAGGCAACAAAACGAGGCATTTTTCCTCATTATGCTTCTCTTTTTATACCACTGGTAATCACAGGCGGATTAAAGGGTGCCTGATTGGTTTTTTTGTCAAGGAACTGAGAAGCAGCCAACAGTACAGAAAAACAGAGTTGGGGTTAGAAGAAATTTCATGCTTGTCTCCTTTCCAGCTCCCTAACAGCCCACACTGCTGCCCCATACAGTGCTGCCAGCTGTACAGCAAATGTGTACCCCTCCAACGGCGGCCTACCAGGCCACAGGCTCCATCCTGAGAGCTGTGAGATACCTTGCAATCTTGGCAGGTAGCTACTGCTGTCATAGGCATAATTCTAAAGGTGACCTACGAAACCCCGTCAGCTCACCAAATGCAACAATATGAGCAGCTGAAGTTTGACACCCACTCTCCATATTGGCTTCTTTTGTTTCCCTTCCTGCGCTTACATTGCAGGGAGAAACCTCGGGACGAACTCCATCGGAGAATAGGAGGCTTCTCTGCTCCGAACAGGGACGATTTAGAAAAGCGATGCTGAGGCTTCCCTCTGTGCTGACAGCTAAACACAGCCTGAAGGAATGTGCTAAGGCTGCCGATAAAGCCTGCAATACAAATGGTCAGCAACAAAGAACAAAAGGGAAGGCTGACACCATGTCATTAATTCTGCCCGTGGTGCCTAAGTATTAACATGCACGGTGTATCACTGCAGCGGCTTGGAGGAGACTCTTAGAGCAGGTAGAGGGAAAAGCACAACTTTCGTAATGCCTGGCGTTACCTTTTGGTAACATTCCCTTCATCAAGTGCTATTCATACCATCGACATTCCTGCAGAAAAAATCTAAAGCTTATGTGTGCTTTGCATAATTTCTTTACAAAAAGAACTGCAATCTGAACTGTGGTCATTTTTCCAATGCTTCTATTAGTAGCATTACCATTACTATTATTACTACTAATAATATTATTTAATAATAAGACAGTTTAATTCAATTTTATTAGAATTAAAAGAGTCTGAGATGCCCCTTCCCCCCAAAAAAATTAAAGGATTCATAGATATTTGCACACTTTATCCCAACTTAACCATTTGTGATTTTAAAAGCCCAGATAGTCTTTCCTGAAAGCCATCTCAAGAAGCAAGCCACTGTTCCTGCTTCCAGCCCCTGCCATGAAGTGCCAGCTCCCAGCAGAGTTGCTCGGTGGGTGGAAGCAGGCACCTTGGGGGAAGGGGGTGTCAAGGCACCTGTACCCCAATAGGTGACACGCATAACCCAGAGGCTGGTGAACGGTGCTGCTCTGGCACATTTACGGCTGCCTTTGCCGTTTCTGAATACATCTTGAATTTTTTGTTAAATTGCGCAGATAATTAAAGCCTCTTCATATTTACAGTCTGCTTCATTGGTACCATGAATTCTGTTTTCAGTTACTGTCTGCAAATTCCCTCTCTGCACAATTTCATACTAAGCAATAACACTTCATTTTACATAAGTTTTATCTGATGTCCCCATACAGAGCTGCCAGCTGTACAGCAAATGTGCAGCTCTCAAACTGAGGCCTACTAGGCCACAGGCTCCATCCTGAGATCTGTAAGGCACCTTGCTGTCATTGGCAAGCGTTCCCTGCTATCGCTGCTACCATCGCTCCACACTACACACAACTTAAAATCATCTGATTATTAGAATTTGTGGTCCACACTCCATTTTATCCTTTATTTAATCTATCCCCAGATCACACATTTGTTTAAATGTTTTGGCTGGTTTACAAATCATGCAGCCATCTGCACAGTAGGTGTGACACCATTTTTTAGACAAAAGTTACATTACAAAACAACAAAGATAAAGTCATTTAAAATGCTTTGGTGTTTGTTATTCTGCCTGGTTTGCTTGGACCAACTCTAAGAAATAAATAGAATTATCTGTGTAAATCGATGAACATCTATGAAAAACAACACCCAGCAGAACGCAGAGCTTGCTCCATTACCTACGTTAATATCATGACAGCTGAGGAGAGATGACCTGGCCCACTTCTCATCTCTCCTGTACAGATGGCTATTAAAGAGAAAGTATCCCTTTTGTATGGTCCATGCAGAAACCCTTTATGGGCTTTTCAAATAAGCCAGCATTGCCCACTGGAGAGTAGCTTCCTGTTAGTATTAAACAGCCCAGATTTCATCTATTTTGTAACCCTGCTCGTCACAAAATAAACCTACATTTTCTCGGATTTAACTCCAAATGCTGGTTTTCCTGGGTGTTTCAATTACACCTCCTCAATTTGCAGACACGGTGATCAAGTTTCTTCTAACTTTTAGACAACTGCTTCCCAGCTCTGCCTGAGATTCCCAGGCATCCAAATGATTTTCTGATGCTAAGGGGGTATGATCCATCTCTCCACTACAATTTGACAATTTCGATTTCTTACTACTCAGGAATCAGTGAAAGATGACTGACAAAAGGAAGCCTCCACATCCTTCCTCCCTTAGTGTGCAGATGCATATCTTTGGACACTTTTTCTCCTAAACCTGGGGTAGGAGAGACTTCGCAATGTCAGTTTTACTGTACAGCAAATAAACTGACATTCTGAAGACATGTTACTTGAGGTCAACATAGTGCAACAAGTATGAGCTGCCCAGCACAGGTTTGAACATATGTGTAAGGAAAATCACGGTTTTTAATGACCTCAGGTATTAGATAAATAACAGAATGTGTGAATGCCACACGCTATCACAACCAGACTAAAATTTTCCTGGGCTCCAGAAAGCCGATTGAGGTACTTCCTTTGTCTTGCCATCAGTGATGTTGTCCATACGTACTGTAATGTACGCTGCACAAATGTGAGGCAAATAAGATGATTTATTTTTATAGGTTTATTATGCATGCAGTTAATACATGCATAATGCAAACATGCATAGCCACACAACACACAAGCATATATACATATTATACACTTATGTCACTGTCATTGAAAAAAACAGAAATCATGAGTTGCACTAAAATGTGTCTTTACATCTTCCAATGGTTAAATACTACTTGTTATTGCAAAACACGGCTGTAAAATTTCTTTGCAGAGAAATTAAAATGTAAGATCCCACTTTCTTCTTTTTAAATTACAATTGTTTCAACACAGATTTGTTTTCTTGGGGCTTAATTAAGTATTTGCTGGTGTGAACTAGAATTCTTGTCAGCTGCAAGGGTTGCTTTATCCTGTTTTCTTATTTGCTTCCTAACTTCAGTGTTCGGCATCTTTTTTTCTTTCCCTCCATTTCCTCCTCCTGCTCACACTTGCTACCTCACTCAATGCTACACAACATCCTCCCCTCAAAAACAAAGTCCCTCTCTTACCACAACAGACTTAACTTGTTTTATATATGATATTGAAAGGTTAAAAAGAGTCTGTTCACTTATCAGAGATGACCTATATAAAAATATTGAGAAGTAGGGTTGCAAAAAGGTACTGAATCCTGACTGCCACACCTTTCCTCTCCAACTTTTCAGAGGGGTAGTGGCTCTTGCCATGACACTGGGGCTTGCTTTCTCCATCAAGAAAAGTAGCAATAAACTACAAAGATTGTGGCTGTTTTCCCCTTTTATCATTCTCTTTGTCAGCCTGATCAGTCCTCAATGGTAAATGTGCTGCTCTGTTGTGCACAGCCAGCGGCTCGCAATTTGCTCACTATGTTTCATGAGACAGTTGTTTGTGGCTGTTTGGAACACATTTACCTCTTTGGGGATTTATGTGCTAGTTGCAATGCCAACCTCCATAGTGATAGAGATTTCTTTCTAACTAAAATAGATAATTAGAAGCTGGTAATTATTGGTCAAGAATTATCAGAGTGAAAAAAATTAAGCTCTTCATAAATAGTTCTTGGCAATGCCATCTCTTTACATTATGTCATGCCTAACAGCACTTTACAGAGAGCACTTACAAATTTACACTACTGCTGTTGAGCCACATAATTTTATATGGAGTAATTCCCTTTCTGAGTTAAACATCTCCAAACTCCCTCAGTTCTGATCCACTCTGTATGTGCATGTGTGTAAAATCCATGCAATTGTTATGGCAACTGTTTACTCTGTTTACACTGAACTGCATCAGATACTACACATGTAAAGGAATCAGTGGAAGAAAAAACAATCTTTAGCTTGTCTGCTTAAAATAACAGGGAAAATAATAGGAGGAGCAGTGGAGTGCAGCAAACAGAACACAAACAATGGCAGACTCTCTTTCTACCCTCTCAGGTCAAGTGCCAACTGTAAACTATGTAAGCAAAACAAAGGGATGCCAGAAAGCCTCTCTTTTGTCCGCAGACACCATACACCCAGAAATAGAATTTTCTCAAAGAAAGCTGCCCAAATGCTATGTATTCCACTCAGAGGGAGAAGTAAAAGCAAGAGGGTTGCTGAAGAATTACCACATTTGCCACTTCCTAAACCCCTATGAAATGTGCTTGGGTTTACATTTCCTTCTTTGTCACTCAAAAGCTGAGAAATTGTTCTACCAACAGATTTTAATACAGACACCGACCAACATGTTTTCATTTGGCAATAATTCCCATGATTACCCAGACAAAAGTACATGCTTACATCCAGGTCCAAAATAATGCCTAAACAGAGAGCCTATTTTAAAAAGTCCATGGTTTGCCTCGCTTTCTATCCACTGGCATCCCCTGGCCTAAGCTTAAATCAGTGTGCAGTTTAAAGAAAAACACAGGCATTGCTTGACTAAGCACAGTGTGGACAGATCCGGCAGATGGAGGTCTTGAACTTTCACTCACTTAACCCAAGCAAGGAATTGCACTTCTTCCCCTCTTTGTCCTCATCTATACAATGGCAAAAGCTATATTGCCCTGTCCCAGCACAAAGATGTTGGGAAGACTTGATTAAAGACTGAGGAAGAGTTTTAAAATAGGAAGTTCTAGAAGTAATCAACATGTAGTTACTAAGGAAAGCCATACCTATGAAATCTTTTTAATATACAACTTGTATAATAACAAATGTAAATTGTATTGTTGTAGAAGATACTTAAGTTTACACTTCACTGGGTCATCTGCAGATTTTATTTTCCATTAGGTGGCATAATCCCTCTTGTTGAATTGATTGAAATGTATAATAAAATCTGTAAAAACACTATATACCCTCCTAACAAAGAAGAGTAAGAGGCTTTTCAAATACCCTCTAATCCCTCTTCCCCTGCTAAATGTCTAGTTGAGATTATATTTGATTAGACAAAAACACAAACATACACACAACCTAAAAATACCTACCCTCAGTGGAGCTATTTTAGCCAACAAAGTAATTCCAGTTGCCTTATTTAAAAGTCTAAGTTTCACACTGGGGTTTTATAAACATATCTTTGCCTCAGTGACCTTCCATAATGCAACTTCTCTCTGTGGATGTTAGCAACATGAACTGAGTTTACATCCCAGTATCGTGTTCAAGGGGCACAGTAATTAGATGGATACTAACAACTTTCCTAGGCTTCCAAACTGCTAAAAGGCTGGTGAGTAGCAACTGTTTCCCCCAGCTGGCTGAGCATGTATCTCTATCAGTGGTTCCTACCCATTTCTGACCAGACTTTGGCAGATGATTTTCCACCTTCTTGTTTGCCTCATGTCCCAGCTGCCTCCCCTTTTCTCTTTTCCCTGAATTATGGTTATGGAGTCCTTCAGGTAAGAAGATACTACATCCATCAATAACCATGACACAGACAATGCTAGCATTTTACTATGAGAGGAAATAACAGTTCCTGACAGTGTCTGTAAAGGCATTTATTGCCCCTACATTTGATCTAGGGATAATCACACTCTTTGACTTTTAATGCAGATTACCTTCCCTCTCTCTTGCATTTAAAGTCCTTTTTTTCTCTCTCTCTTCCTGAAGCTTTCTCAGTTTCCCTTCCCTACAGGAGCAAGGACACTGTTTTGTGCTGCCAGTCTCCTACTGGGAATGCAAGGCAGGAAGACATATTTTATCAGATACATGTAAAAAAGGGAGGAATCAATGGCTCTAGGAAACCAAGTTTTCCTGTTTGGTAAATGTGCCGTGTCAACAAGTCAATATTCACTTAAGTGTTTAATCTAAAATGTTTTTCAATCAACATATTGATAGGCACACAGGTATCTACAGGTATATATATGGGTTATGTATTGTATATATTCACACAAGTGTGTTCGTGTGCATGTTTTCTGCATTATATATGAATACCATAAGTCTGCTTACAGACACACATAAACTAAGGCCAATTTTAAACAGGTTGTTGTCAACCCTTGAACCTTTCTCTCTAGACACAATATAGTCTAGGAAAAAGGCCTGTGAATGATGATATAAATTAAAGGGGAGGGGGGAGAGTGAAATTAGAAAGATAGTTAAGGAAAAATCCAATTAGTGGTGAGAAGGCTAACAGAATTGGAGATTGGAAATTATTTTTCCTTGTGCTTCGATTCCGAGGTCACATTCAAAATTCACCGGAACGTTGATATTCCTTTCACTCCACCCCAACACAAAATCCCCTTACATTTGCTTAATCGAGTCTGTATCATTAGGAGCTGCACTGTTAAGTCTGGCAGTGCAGATAAGAATCTTCCACAGAGCAGAGATTACCACAAGCATGACCGGCAAATCTCCCTGCATGTTCTGCAAGCTCCTTCGTTATTTCACTAGGAAGATTTTACATTAAGCATGTTTAAATCTGTGTCACTATGGTTATGTCATGAAGCAATATCATGCATGATTAGATACAACACAGACAAAACAATTAAATATATATTTTTTAAGATTCTCTTTTTCATTCAACCTCATCCAGCTTTTAGAAATAAAACATAGTTAATAGCTCAGTTGAAGAAAATCTCAGTCTTTTCAGATGTGCAGGCTTGAAGCTAGCTGACTGGATTTGTCCTGCTTTACTGCCTCTCCTCCTTTCTCTCCTCCCATTCTGACCCTTTACTAAAATTCATGTAGAAATTAGAGAAAAATAAAAGATAAAATCTGAGCATTTCATGAAAGAAGGGGGCTCCTATTCTGAAAATGGCACTTGGGAAGTGGGTGGCAAGCAAACAAACTACTCTGTCTATCCAGCCTTCTTACCCACAGTGTCCATATTCCCTGTCACGTTTCAGTGTCTCTATATGCTACAATTAAGAACATGTCAAACACTAGATTCAATGCGAACAGCAGAAATGGTGAGTTCTATTGTAATAACCTACTTCCAAACTCCACGTTACTGACCCAGACTGAATACTGTGAAGCAGTACAAGTTATCTCCCCCAAAAGAGACAAAATATCAAAACTAAGGCTTAATACAACAGGCAAATTGCTTTGTTCCTTTACATAACCAGTTTATAATTTGTGCTTATTCATTTTTATGAAAATATATATAAAAAATATAAAATATAAAATGTTCATGGTCTAAATGTATTAAAACTTATTAATAAAGTCCCTAGAAAAATGGGCTATTGCATTTTGTCAGGTAACTTTCTTTTACAGTACGGCCAAATCACTAGTGCTCATGGAAGAAAGCTACATGTTACAGTAAAATAAAAAAGCAAAGAGTTTAAGTATTTTTAAATTTAAAATGAAAAAAACCCACAGCAAATTATCTTCTGTTGGACATGTAATTACTGGCTTCTGTGCCGAAGGTGTTGGTCTGTGCTTGCATGCTTTTCTATTATTATAGCCAGAAAAACAGCGTAGGGGAAGGAGTAGAAAATCAATGGTATTAATCTCTGTCTTGAAATACGAAATTAGGAAAAGAGGCTAAAAACGAGACAACTTTGGCAGTGTTATCTTATTAGCTGGCAAATGATGTGCTTGATAAATTTAATTGGCTGATAGAACTCTTAGTGCTATTACTGAGTGGTTACCAAATTGAAAACATTATGGGTAATCCTAAGGGAATAAGCAAATAATAGGAAAATATGAATATCAAAGAAAAAGCAGCTTTTGTTTTATTCCAATTTACAACTGTAACAGCCTTGTAAACATCAAGCCAGGCTTGGATTCAGGAAGACTGTTAAAAATGCTTGTACCTTAAAGAGCAGGTTCCATCGCTGAATACTACAATTCCTGATTTTATTTATTTTTTTAAATGGTAGTATTTAATTGTACATAGATACATTCAGGATTTTCTTCTAGACTGCTCAAACACAACAAACAATACTATTTTATAGCTATTTGAATTATTTATGTTTCCTAATGACAAAAACTAGCCAGTTTTGATTTTGGTACCAAGGTGCTTGAGAAGTACACAGTAGTGTCATTACCATAATAACTTCTGAAATTAAAACCTGTCTAAAACTCTACGGAAAGCTAACATCCAGTTCATTAACCATTCCTGTTAGTTTGTTTTCAATAATGCAAAAATGATTAGGAGTTTAATTTGCTAATCACCTGTGTTTTGACTGGCAGTGGATATATAATTCTCTGCAGAAGTCTAAACTAGCCCTTGCAGAAAATAAAATATGCTAATGCTTTATCAAGTCTAATAATATGAATAAAAAAATCAATCATGCTTAGGTTAATCATTGATGGATGTGCAATTAATTTCTCCTTAACTCTGTTTAATTTTAGAGGCAATGATGATCATGAGTAAGAGAAATGGCTATCTGTCTTTGAGAAGTTTTAGTGCTTCACTTACCAATCATGTGGTTTGCAACATGAACTTGGATATCCCATTCATTGTAGAAAACCATCTGACATTTGATGCACTGGTAGGTCTTCTTCTAAAGAAACAAGGGTAGATAAAATTTACTGAAACATACAATTGGAATGAATTTCATTATAACTCAAAATACTGAGTTCAAAGAGGTAATTTAAAGCTCTCCAGCAGTGTTTTCATTAAGGCTTAATTATTAATATTAAAAAATAACACTCTGCAGTTCTGTAGTACCTTTTATCTGAGTTTCCTGAAACTCTGTAGAGACTGCTTTTTTTTCATCTTCCTAGCTCCATGGACAGACCAGTATTGCTAAGACACCAGCTTTATATTCATGGAAGGCAAAATGCAATGAGGATACGTGGGATGTGATCCAAACACCACTGAAATAAACGTGAATCCTTCATTTTACACCAATGGATTAGACACACTACAGAACTGGGGAGAAGCCAGGAACAGAATACAGAAATCAGAAATCTGCTTCTCCCTAACTCTCACCTCGGTGTCAGAAATTCCTTTGCACCACAGATTTCAAATGGTCCATCAGGTTGCCATCTTTCAAGAAGGGAAAAATCGCTGCTAGTCTGGATAAATGGTTACTGTGTCCAGGCAGTTGCTTCAGTATCTATTGGCAAGCCTGTACTAAAACTGGGAGGGCTGGCTGGAAAATAGCCATGGAGCAGTCCTTCTGGCCACATTAGATTGGGCCTGACTTACTTAAAAACCATGTTGTATACAGATCAAATTTCATTATACGAATGATCAAAATCATGGTGTACACAGATCGGATTTCATTATAAACAAGGAAATGCATTACTCTGTTCCTTTTGGCACAGGAAAAGTTTTTCGTTTCTGTCTTGGTGTCTTTCAGAAGAGATCCACTATTTTGCTTTTCTACAAAGTCTACTACTTGTCCAACACATTTCCACTTCCTAAGAATGTGATTGTATTTTCCCTTACTGTTTCTCTTGACCTGAATTGGCCAGAGATTTCATATTGAAAAGCATTGCTTTAAAAGTGAAAACTAAGAGAGTAATGTTTCGGTTTTTCGTTGTAATACTTAAAATCTGCAGTTATCCAGACATCTAACGAGACAAGTCAGATTTGTAAAATTATTCAACTGCATAATTAGAGTATCAAGGACTCAAGTCCTAAGATAACAGTCCTGGAGAGCTCAATTGTTGTTTTGAAGACACAGTGAAGGCAAAGTAAGCCCTGAACTGCCACATCAAGGCAGTAACTCAGGAGACACATATCTTTCTGTACAGCCACAGACACCTTGCCTACATCAGCAAGAAGAAAAAGAAAAAAAAGAAGAAAAAAAAAAGAAATATATGTATTTTAAAGATGTAAAGTTACAAGAAGCTGGCACAGATACAGTAAATTGCAGATTTCATATACATTAGTTGGGGAACAAGTAGGGCTCACTGGCTCATGTGGATCAAAAGTACAGCCTGTCTTATATATTTAACTTCGGTAGACTGTTACGCAGCTGGTATTATTGATTTTATTAAAAGTGTGTTTTATCCTGACTCTAAATATTAGTAAAGACTTTCTGGATTTGTTATCAGCACCTAAATTTAATGCCCTGTCCCAGATAGATAAAGGGCCCATCCACTAACTATCTTTCTATTTCAAGCCTGTAGGAAGGAATATAAAGCCTTTTTAGACTTACATCATCTTGTCTTAACAGGTGAATGAAAAAATTAGTGACTAATCAAAGTCAACTCTGAAATCAGGTGTTTCTGTGGATTCCTCTCTATAAATCTCTCATTGCTTCTCATACACAAAGGCTTAATTTTAATTTTCTTGATGATAATAACAAAATGTGTTACTTCTCAGTGGAAACAATCATAAGCCTTTTTTGCTGTTTGTCATTTAAATCAACTTTAGTTTTCTGAAATGTAACCAATTTAAATCCTTATGTAGACAAACAAAATCAATGGGCACGCAGAAAACAAATCTGCTTTAGCTTAGTTTTACAGTTACAATTTGTAAAGCCTGCTGCTTTAAAAGATACACTTTTTCTCTTTTTTGTTGTTGTGACTGTACTGCTAACATTGGTAGAAATTCAGATTCAGTCTAAGGATTTCCTATTATATGTTGGTAAATTTAACCTTACTGCACTACATCTAGATCTATCAAAGACCTCTAAATAATGACAGTCACGATCAAAGATTTATTGTGCTAAGCTCTTTACAAGATGCTTTTTGATGCTGACATATAGAACAACAATATTGCATAAATAACAGTCACTCTCCCTTTTTTAAAAACATTGTTTCCCTTTAGAACTAGTTAGAAAATATTTCTTACTCCCTGATGACTGGCACTATATATTGTTTATTAGCATAGCCCTAGCATTATTCCTGATATGTGACTTTGTTCAAAAACAAAGAAACATAAACTTAATGGCTGGTCTTTTCTCTTGTTAGCACAGTAACGCAGAATGCCTGTCAAGAATTGCTGGCAAAATTATGACTGATGTACATAATGACAACATATACAAAGGTTCGAGTTTTTTTGAAGTCTAATGCAAAATAAAAAGCAACCCACCTAATTTGACAACAACAACAACAAAAATTACTAGCAGTTACTACCCTCTTCAAAATGATCTGACATATTTGCAGAATCACACACAGAGGCTTTCTTTTTATCATGAAGGGAAGAATGTTTTTGTGACTGCTGCTTGATCAAACACTAGTTCTTTTTTGCTTCTAAACATATTCTAAAATGTTAATACCAACTTTTATTAGCTCAACACACAGTCATCTCAAAGTGTCTAAACTCGCTCATGGTTAAATTTTTATTATAAATGCAAACTCAGTAAACTCCATTTAGTCTTAGATTTTCAAAGTGATCAAACCCAGTCATTTTCACACCACGTTGAACAAAACCCATATACTTATTTCCATATGTTTCACATTCTAAGGAAGTCCTTTCTCTCTGCAAGCTACTTCTTAGTCTCACAAGCTTTGTCAGAACCACGGGACTTGTAACCGATCACAGGGGCTTCTGGGTCCTGATGTGCATCACGGCTGGTCCCAATTTCCTCCTGGGGTGAGATCCAGGGGGAGACCCAAGCCCTACTCACTCTGTATTCCCACAAAGGGAAAACTTGGGGGAATATGACAGAAATGAGCCCTGGGGTTTTGCAGCTCCACATCCCTTGCCTGGATAGCTGGGGAAGAAGCCTTGCAGTACTTCTGCAGCACAGCATGAAAGAAAAATTGGGTTGCGACTCAAGGAGGCATTTGACTCCCTCGAGTGCCTCCAAGCCCTTTGTGATACAAAATGGCTCCACAGAGAAAGAAGCAAGGGGCTGTGACAGCCATCCTTGCCTTGCTGCAGCTGTTTGCAGCGAGGA
Source organism: Hemiprocne comata (assembly GCA_020745705.1). Lineage (NCBI taxonomy): Eukaryota > Metazoa > Chordata > Aves > Apodiformes > Apodidae > Hemiprocne > Hemiprocne comata. Next base: position 103,862,783 of record CM036587.1, on the reverse strand, counting down.
ACCCTGGCTGATCTCCCTGCCCCTCTGCCTGAGTCACTTGTGTCTACGGAGGTTACCCAGAAGGACAGACTGAGCACCCAGGCCTTGCTGCTCCAGCTTGCAGCTCAGCAAGTGTCAGCTCCACACAACGATGCAGGGTGGATAGAGGAGAGCACTTACACCCTAACCTGCCACCACTGCATATGCCGGAGGACACCTGTCAGCCTCCTGCGAGAGACAGAAACATGACATTCTCATTCTTTCCTGCAAACACAAAAACAAGCCCACATACATATCTTGTTACTTAGTAATTGCGTGTCAGCAAAGGTGGCCAGCAGAAGACCCTTACCAGTGCATTTCCAAATAGACTTAGGCAGGACCAGTACGGGATCTGGAGAAGCCATACTGTGCTCTAAGCTGTGCCTTGTTGCAAAATGTCCAAAGACTTGTTCCAGAGGAGAGCGACATATACATTATTAGATGGGATTAAGAAAGTGTTTTAACTTTTTCCTTGTATTTCTTATATTATTGTGGTCTCATCTTTTCATAAAAACTCTTTAAGAAACTAGCCTGTGATCCTTCACTAAACCCTCTCCTGTCAATAACCTAAGTGACAATTTGTTTCCTACATGCTGAGCATAAATCTGAGGCCTAAGTCATTCCTGGGGCCATTCAAAATTGTGGTAGAAGAGTAACTGCTTAGACTGTATGTCTCACACAAACACTGGGCAATCTGGTTGCCCCTTGCATTCCTGTTTTCAGAACCAATTTAATGCTTTCCAGCATGCAATGCTTCTCTGTGACTACATTTAATGAGCTTTGGATTGGGCCTTCAATCCATGCAGAGCATATGTATGTGTCCCTCTAACCTTTTGAATAATTAATATCCCTTAGACCTTTAATTATTGTCCTGATCTTCACTTGTCACTTTGCAGTTTTCAGGATTTCCTTTCTATAAAGGTGCCCAAAGTGTCCACGTCATGTCAAATGAGGCTCTGCTTCTTTTCTAAATGGCCCAATAATACGTTTTTTTTAATTGGTACTGCAATTCTGTGTCCATAATTTTATTTGCTTTTATAAACAAAGTAAAACTACTAATAAATGCTCTAGTAGAGGATTTACAGTTCTATTCAGAAGTGCTTCAAAAGTATACGGAAGATCCTTCTGTGTAGGTTTTGTGCCCTGTGACTGTCTGAGGTATCCATATAGTCTTCATTTTCTATTCCCTAGCCTCATTATATTACTTGAAAGTGAACTGCATATGCTACTGATCTGCCCATGCTCCACCTCCTTGTCAAAGTCACTCAGAATTTTATCACCTGCCTATTTTGTTCTGACACTTCCCCAGTTTTGTACTATCAGGGAATTTTATCACCTTACTCCTTTCTTTCAGACTACTCATATGCTGCATAAATTCAATGAAATTGGTGCAAATAACGATTCTTGAGGCTTTCCATTATTCACACCCCTCCAACGTAACCTGCTTCAATTCACAAGAGTCAATGCTTTCCATACTCAAGGTAGTGTTTCTTTTCTTTTTTAATCAAACAAAGTATCTCTCCCTATGCCATACTTATTCACCCAACAGATTAGTCTTTTGTGCTACACCGTTTCAAAAGCTGTGCTAAAAATCCTGGTAAATCATGTTTATAGGCATCTCTGTCAGCACTTGTGGCTAGTCTCTCAAAATACTTTATTGAAAATTTTAAGCATGATCCTCCCTTTGTGAAAGTTTGCCCTCTATCCTTCATTAAATCCAGACTTTCTAGGTGTTCTTCTATCATGTCTTTGATTAGCCTTTCTCTCTTGTTCCTCACTGTTTAAATCAAGCTCACAAACCAGTAATTTCATGCATAATCCTCACATCCCCTGTTAAATGTCTGTTTAGTAGCCTTTTCCCAGGCTGTTGATACCTCTTCTTAAAAGACTGTAAATTTATCTGCTTAATGTTTCCTTTTATCTTCAGCTCCTTTCTCTGAGAATTCTGGAATGGATATTTTTCTGTGTTTGTAAGCCACTTCTTGTGTACTATATTCCATTATAGTACACCTAATCCATACTTCATTCTTCTCCATGGGGAGAATATGCCACAAGCTCCACGACAAAGCATTTTTTCAACAGTATTGGTCTCCTTGATTATATATACCATTTCTGGATCTCCTGCATCCCCTTTTAACTGAATACTTGTTTCCTACATGAAATAACAAAAAATATGTCTTATAGCTTCTAATTCACCATGTCTACAGTCTCTCAGGCATCCCTAGCTTCTTCTACACTACCTTCATATCTTTCTTGCTTGCATTACCAAAAATGTCTTTTGCATGTACTTGTAAACTGAACAATAGCCCCCTGTTTACAACTAGGTACACTGTTTACCCTTGTCACACCAGCAAAGGGGACTTTCCAGGCTTTTTCCACTCATTTTCAGCACAGACCAAGGGCACGGATCAATGACACAGCTGAGAGAACCTGCTGCTGCCAAAAGAGAGTGATGCCACACCTCCTACAACCTCTAATTCCCCTCTCACAGACCAAGCATTCAGTCACAGTTTCCCTTACATTAAATCCAGGGTGGAGCTAATTCAACCTGTTAATCCAACAGAAAGGTAATCCGGCAAGAGAACGTGAATAGCTTCCAACAAATCATATGCAAAAACAAGTTAAAACTTGCACACTACAGCAACCTGCCAGTGCTAACTCCTAATGCTGCTAGCTGATTTTTACATCGTTACTTTATTAAGCATTTGCAGTGTGCTTAGCCCTGAATGAAGCACAAGAGCAACCACGGTCCCAGTTTATTTGTCCATTTAGCCATTTTTCATCATAGCTCAGATTATTTTTGACAGTACCTTACTTGAGGATTTCTTTTCTATCTTCCTGGATGCTTATTTTGTCAAACTTAAGCTCTAAAAAAACTAAGCATATGTTAGCCAGTTTCACTGCATAGTTAGCTATTTATCTTGCTTATGGGGCACTGTCATATTGCATTTTTTTTGAATTGACTAATTGCTAACCCCTCTCATTGCTCACACAACACTCTTTAATTAGTATTTCCTGATTGCTTTAAAAAACATGTTCATAATGATTTTATGAGGATTTTTCTGCTGCTTCTGTTTAGCAGGGTCTTAAGGATAATGGGGTCTGACTCCACCTGCCTAGAGAAAGAATACAATCAATCCCATAAGGTAAGCAAAATGAATAATGGAGAAAAACATTTTTTTTCTCATTTATTTCAGTACAGTTACTTATTCCTTTAATAAACAAACTGAGGCAGAAATACAAATGTTCATTCTAGCAATCCATCCTTCTCTACTCTGCTTCAAGTCTTGGTCTGCTGTTCTGTCTTTCACCTTTACATTATGGACTCTGCATTTTATCACACCTGTCTTCAATGTCTCTTAGTTACAAACCTTTCCTTCCCCTAGCTGATGAAGTGCATTAGCTTGCAATGTCTCACATCCCCACATAGGAAGAACCACATCTTGCAACATTTAAAAGTTGCATCGCTTCCCTTTGAGCTCTCTAATGCTTGAACTCTCTAGGACTCTGAAACTCAGCAATAAAGTGAGGTACCTCTCAGAAAAGGGACTATAAAACCTGGCAGTACATGGCTGTATATTTTCTCTCAATTACTTCATATCAGGTTTACATAGTTTAGGAGTACAAACAACTTGAAGCACTGTGAATTTGACTTGAGATCTGAAAAACAAGGATGCTTCTTTCTGCCTTTCTATCCTAGGGCCTGATACTGATTGTAGTTTTTATTTGACTTGTAACTGTGGTAGGGGTACATGCTTTCAAATTGATGGCACTGCAGTATTAAAAGACTTCGCCCTAATAACAGGAATTTGAGAAAGAGAACCAATTCCTTTTGAACACACTAATATTTTATCAAGAAGGAATGTATTGCATATTGTGTGGTCTACAAGACAAACAGCTTTTAGGAACACAACTGCTACAATTTTAGGCTGACCATTCCAGATAAACGATTTGACTCTTCATATGCAGTGTTGGTGAGGGTTTGCACTTAAAATCAACTGCCAACCCAAGACTTTCTAAAGCCAGAGGGCTGGTAACCCGTCAAGAGGCTTCCTAACATACGGCATCTCAGTATCAGAGCAGCTATGTGGCTATGGACATTAAGGAGAAACTACCATCAAGCCTGCATGGATAATTTTGCAGATGATGTGCCACAAAAAGGACAGGCAGTAGAGCATGACTTGGCAGGTCTGACATGCAAAAAGCTGATATTCTGATAGATTTTATTCTTCTAAAGTTGCTTTTTAAAATTTCTTTTAAAAAAGGCATACTGAATAGACAGTCATTCAATAAAGCCACTACTTTCTTCACCAACAATCAGCAACAGATGTAGCCCAATAAAATTAATAGTTTGCAAGTGCGCACAAGAGAATACTCTTTTGTCTCTTTTCTCCATCACAAATTTTGTAAAAGCTCTCTGGATTTTAAAATAAAGGCAAAATTTAAGCTTTTTATATACCTTATTTTGTTTAATTTAAACACTAAAACCACTTTTCTCCCACACTATGGAAAATTAATGCTGATTAATTTAACTTTCCAAAGTGTGCCTCAGGACCCTCCCCCCTGCCCTTAATTGTCCACTTTCGACTCAACTTTTATTCCTGCAGAATTCAGGGCTATTACTTACCAAGATAATTCAATCCTACAGATTAGAACTTGTGCTCAAAAATATGCAACATTAATATTCATGTACAAACAGAAATACATTACTCATACATAATATATAAGAAATTAATTTTCATGGAAGTATCAGGAGAAGGATTAAACCCCTTAGATCCTTCTCATGCAATTAGCTCTGCACTTGGGGAAGTCAATGGGACTTCACAAATGAAGGCTTCACAGGATAACACGAGCATGACTGGGGTTTTACAAAGGCTTGCCTACACTTTGAAATATGCCACGAACAGAGTTCTACAACCATCCTGCTGTAATTATAGTACTACCCTCTATGGATACTCTTAGGCCACATCGGTGCTAACAAGTATACTGGTAGCACCTGAGCAGGCACACAGCTGCTGACACTGCCTGCCCAGTTGGAAAACCTCTGCTGGGGCAGCACAGCTGCCCAAGGCAGTGGAGTGCCAGCAAAACATGCACTCTGCTGAGCCAATTTCCAACACTATCCACAAAGACCTGTGTCTAGCCATTTTTCCTGTGAAGACATACTTGCTTTCCTTTAAGGGAATTAAGGGATTTCCCCAGAATTCCCTCTGTCCTGTTTCATAACCTTTTACTTTCCCACTACTTGTTAAAATTCCAGCAGTTCTTCTTGGGTACATCTTCTATTCAACTCATTTTGTTTTGCACTGGGCTTCAGTCTACAATTTCCCTATCAGAAAAAAACAAAACAAAACAAAACACAGAATTTGTTTCACAAGCAGAGTGTCATAATTCTAGGTTTGCAGGACTTCATCCACCATCACATGGACTACTAGCTGTCAAGTAGGGAACATGAGAAAACTGAGGAACTACAATTAAGACACATAGTTCAGGAAAATCATCAGGTGATGAAGACATTCCCTGCTAGGCCTATAAAAGCAGCAGAACAGGACTAATGAAGTTGGCCACTGTCAGTGATGGTCCCAAGCTTTTCATATGCATACAGCCATACTCCTAGAGTTTGGCACTGAACCTATTCCAGCCATAAGAGCAGAAACCAAAGAGAGGACTGTTGAAACAGTGGGAAAACAAGTATGAAAGGAAACCTGGAAGCTTGGAGTCTCAGATCATACTTTGTTGGTGAACCACCCTATTTCCTATCGGAAAATGCAGAGAGGAAAAGTGGCCCTCCAGATATGAAAAGCCATTAGATGTGCCTTTAACACAGAATGTTGAATCTGGATAATAGGTAAGAAAAAGAGGAAATTCATCCCACACAGGATACTGTAACTGTGGAAGCATGATTGAAGGGAAGAAATAACATCCTTCTCTCCTACCTCCCACCTTGTTTTTATGTACACAAGCAGCGAGCAACTTTTAAATGGCTGTGTTTGTAAGTGGCTGTATTTTAAAGTCACTCTTCAGAGAGGCATTTCACAGGCATTACAAATGATCAATGAATGCATGTGAGGCTTTCATCTTGATGAATTCACGAATCTAGTAAAAACTAGATTAAAAACTGCAGGCAGGGGCTTTTTACCCCAGTTTTGCACATTGTTACTGGCAGGACTGTACTGAGACGCCTGGTATCAGGAGAGTCCCCACCCTTTTATGCCCTGACTTATGAAGCCATATACTAGCAACAAAAGTTTAACCACCAAGGAAGAACAGGATAACATGAATGTGCAACTTGTAGGTAGGCCCAAAGGATGGTAGAAACCACAGAATAGCTAAGGTTGATGTCTGGGGGTCATCTGGTCCAAGCTCCCTGCTCAAGCAGGGCCACTGAGAGCCAGCTGCCCAAAACCACATCCAGATGGCTTGTGAGTATCTCAAAGGATACATGACCTCTGAGGGCAACCTGTGCCAGTGCTCAGTCACCCTTGCAATAAAACTGTTTCCTCAGGTTCAGAGGGAATATTTTGTGTTTCAATGTGTGCCCACTGCCTCTTGTCCTGAAATGTCCCATGGTGAGGATGGATGTTAGCAGGATATAATTTCTGCTGCTATATCTACAGGTTATATTTTATACAATAAATTGTATATACAATGCAGTACATGGAAAAAATGAAAGATGGGTTTGGCAGGAGGAAAAAGTATCTAAGGGTTTTGAATAATCAGGCATAAGTTCAATTACCAGGCATGACAGAACTATGAGAGCTTGAAAAAGAGCACTCTTTAACAAGATGCTACATATCAGGTGGTTAATTTCTGTTCATTTTGTACAACTTCATGAAAAAAAGCAGTACTGGGGCTACATATCCATTTAAAATTAATGGTTAGCCCATTTTATCTCCCTGATGAGAGAGTAACAAATTCATTGTTATGTTTGTTGTATGAGACAAATAATACACACATCACATGTAACAACTTTATTAAGCAGTAATAAAAAACACTTCTCACAACATTTACAGTCACTTAAAAAGTTGGTCTGTGAGCACCACAAAGAATAGATTAAAGTTTCTTATAGCTTAATTTCTTGTGACCAATTGACTTTTGCATAAAAACCAGGTATGAACTTCAGTTAAAGCCATCTTCTCAGTTTGGATCTCTAAAAGGCCTCTGTCCTGTCTGGATTCTGTCACCTGCTGGCTCACCTCTCTCCCCCAATATTTCAAAAACTTCATAGGCTTTGAGATTCCTAATGATCTATGAAGTTTCTTCTTGAAACTGGCCAAGAGTAGTCCAAAAGTAAGAGAGGGGAGAGAACTCTCTAAAGATATGCAAACCAGCAGAAAAGAAGAGACATGTCATGATTTCCCATGTCTCATTCCTCAATATAATCAGGCTAGAAAACCAGGGAGAATCTCTTGTTGTTACTACCCAGTTCTGAGGTCAGAATACAAATACTTATCACTATTCTGATTCTCCACTGGGGCTGTGCAGAAGGGAAATTGTGGCATGTAACCCTGGTCACTTGGCCAGCAGATACATATATAGGTAAAGTCCCACAAGGACAGTGGGCTTCACAGCTGACCTGTTGGGAGTGCAAATCTCAGGCTGTCTTCTCATAAAGCTTTGTTGAGTCTATATTTGCCCCCTCTATAGATACTTAAGGTCTTCATCCACATTTCTGTATCCCTTTCTGGTTCTTCTGCCTTTCTTCAAGCAGGCATTCCCCCCCACTGCATTATTTCATGGTAGGACTTTCTTCCTCTCACACCAAGTTTTCCACAGGTGTGAAGGTGCCTCTCCAATTTCTCCATCTGATGTGTCTGACAAATAACAAGACAGACAAACAGTATTAGATGTTAGTTATCAGTAGACAGGAAATGAAGAAATCTCACTACAATTATCCCTCTTGCTTCTGTTCGGCAGCCCTCAGCCAATAACCAGGTTTCTTTTCACAGACTGAATTAATGGTGTGTGTGAGAAGGTGGGAAGTTTGCTGCTTAATTTTGGTAGGATTTACAGCAACAGGATAATGAATAACACCATCCTTGTTAAATTAGAAGAGGACTCTGTCTGCTAGCTCACTCCTGAAAGTGTGAACAGAAAGAAGAGAAACGCTTAAACCCGCATCTTGTCAGCCAGTCCCTGGCAGAGTTACTACCAGAAATTAGAGGATATTGTAATGTGAAGGTGGCATACTGTGGCAAGAAAAACAGGGCAGTCCTTTGTAAAAATATGTATGGTCACATCTTAAACAATACCTTCCTGAAAACAATGTCAAAATCATACAATAAGACAAAAATGGTATTTTTTTGAGCTCATCCTGAAACTCCAGAAGCAGAAAATATGTTTTCCACAGGTTAGTTCCGCAAAATATTTCAAAGCCAAATCTTTGTGCCAGGAATAAACCTTCTTTACTTTTTCTGCCCCCAAATCCAAACTCCAGCATGAAAATCACTTCTTCTGGACCTGGATTCACTGAAAGGAAACCCAAGGCACTACTTCATACATTTACATTAAAAGTTTATGTGCTTATTCATAAAAATCCTGTAGTCAGAATGATCGGCTTGGAATGCTGATGAGGAGGATTATTTTAATTTCTTTATGTATTTCAATTAAATGCATGACTATTGATTTCAGTGAATTTTTTTCAGTTAAAAGCACAGTGATTTATGTTGCTAAAATGCTACTGCCTGCCCTGCCAAAAGCATGCATCTGGGAACACTTCTGGGTTGCTCAGTCTTTTCTCTCTTCTTTCTGCTTCTGACTGCCAGTGCATGCTGTTGAAACAAACCAGCTACTTCAAAAGGCAGTTCCTGTTTTCTGTCCTTATGAGTTTGGCAGTGTTTTGAGAAGGGGGGAGGAGGGGAAGAACAGTATGAGATTCAGGGTCTGTGAACAAAAAGAAAAAACAAAACAAAACAATAAAATAATACACCTACCTGAGCTCCATTCTTTCTCCCAGGGTGATACTATTTCTGGATTCATCTGAGGTTGGGTTAGTTGAGTTTCAAGGAGCCACGGTAGCATCTGAATGTTGTGACCCTGTCCCCACAAGCTCATTGTCAGCCAGCACTTTCATGACTCCTTCCAGAATGGTGCTGTGATGTGCCCAGTGTCCCCTGCTGTAACATGTCCATCCTGGCACACAGCTCTGCACAACCACAACAGGACAGAAGAGCAGCTCCACATTCACACCTACCCTGCTCTTCAGCTGGTGTGACAGCTTCTAGTTTTCTCCTTTGTCCAGCATTTTTGATTCTCTCTGCTATTGTGAGTTTCTGCAAGTCTTTTGCAACACCTAAATAAGCATCTTTATTCCTGCAGTAATTTGGCAGCATACTTGCACTGCTCCTTCTCTTCTCAGGACCAGAAAACCCAGAGTGTTCTTGTATTATTAATGAAGGACTGTCTGCATTGCCACAGGTAATACAGTATTCACATGAGCTTCACATTCATGGAACAAAGTGATACATAACTTAAGCTTCTTACAGAAGCAATTATGCTTGCTGAGCATCTACTCTGGAAGCCACCAACAGGACCCCAAACTGAGCACAGTTGGATATAAGGATACAGTGGCATAAAATAGGTTTCACCAGTAAACTGTTGGTGTAAGCTGGAGTCCCTTCCCTCCTCCCCCACCAGTTAAGCAATTAACAATATAACTATTATTGTACAGTTGCACTGGTATGATTCTGCATGTACAGAAGCCTTGAAGCTCAAGAAGTGAGGGCACACCTTCTGCTGAGTCGGGAGTTCTCTCATTAGGTGTATGACAGCACATCAAGGTGGAGCAAGAAAAGCAAGGCTGCACAGTTTTTCCTGAACACTGCTTTTCATCTTCCAAGTGCTTTACAAAAATGTACCACAATTAAGCATGGAGTTTTCCAGGAACTATCAATCTTATTTTCTCAATAAAGAAAAAGAAACAGAGATGTTCAAGTGGATTTGTCTGAGTCAACAGAGCAAATGAGTGCCAGAAAAAGGACTTAATGTCTAGTTCCCAATTCACTGCCATATCAGACCTTGTTCTCCACTTTAAAATACTATCACCAAGACTATTAGCCTAGCCTGACAGTATGCTTGCAATAACACAAGATCTTTACAAGAAATCTACAACCTGAATTCAGCCTCTCATTAAGCTCAAAGAGTAAGTTACAGATTTACCCAGATTTTAGAGCCCTTTCAATAGCTAGCTATCCAGACTATGCCTGCTATAGTCTGATAGCTTACAGCTACTAGATTCAGCAGTATGATGGGCTTCATGAGTTCTGTCCTGTTTTTTGAGTTGTTTTAACTGATGATGAGCACTGCCCATCATTTCCCATCCCAGCTGAAAGGTAACTTTCAGTGAAGACGCTTCAAGCCAACATCTTTCACTTAGCAAGCATGGTGAGCTCAGCAGGTGGTATCTCAGCTGATGACATTAAACTATGTTAAGGTAACTGTACCCTATCACATAGCTGAGTACAGTCTAAAAAGGGAAGTTTTCTAGTTCAACCATGAGAATACTTGGCAAAGAAGCCAGTAGCTCCTTTTACAGTGTTTTTATCTTAAAAAGAAATTTTCTAGTACTTTTACAATAGAAATCTATTACTGAGTCACAAAGAGTATTGAGCGCTATTAATGGTCCAACAACTAGTCTCCATATTTTTCCTGCCTCTGGAATGAAATGTTATTCATATAAAGGTTGAAATCTCAAACCACGTGACTCTCAATAATGAAAAATAATCTTCACCCCTTAACACTATAATGTTTTTTGTTGTTGAAAAATTCCCCAAATTAGCATGTTTAAGTAGCCGTCTTCAACATCCCACTCAATTCAAGAAATATTCTTCCAGTAGAGTAGCAAAGCTACTGACTAATAGCAAATTTTAGAAACCTGTTTTATTTTTGTTACAGGCTTATGTTTTAATTTCCCTCAGTCTGGACATCCAATCTATAGTGTTAAACATTTGTGTATTACCACTTCCAATTTTGCTTCTCATTACTATAATGCTTGCATCACTATAATTGGAAACCTATAACATCTGTTAGAAAAATAAATTATCCTTCAGGATTTTACAAACATGCATTTATGGATTCCAGAAGTACTAATGCTCTATCAGGAACTTGATAGCTTTGTGCTTCCCATGAGGAAAGAATCTGAGAGTCTAGGTTGTTTGTGTGGCAACTAGAACCAAAGACACCAACAAATCAGTTTACATGCTCTTGAATGGGGGTGGGGGGCAAATAGTGATTTGAAAGCAGGGAAATGCTATACACAAATCTTGCTGTAGTTTAAAAGGCTTTTTCATCTTAAATACATTTCTAAGAGAAAAATCAAAAGGAGTAAAAAGAGGAACATGATGCCAATCAGAAGTCATAAGAACTCTGATTTTACGTGATCCAAGTATAAGATTCACTGATGACACCAAAGATAACTGATCTTGTATCACCACAAAGCTCCCTAAACCTTTTTGTCTAGTTTACAAGCAAGAGAAAGACAAGTTGGCAACATCTTATCATGGTTAACTTTTAACATGCATGATTCTGATTGTGCTTGAGGTAGCAGGAATTGGCTTCTGACATGACCAGGAAGAAAGGTTTCATGTAATAACTCAGGGAAAGATCACAGAAACAGAAACCAGGATCACTCTGAATCTATCAAAAACATGTGGCTGGTAATCCTGTGGTTCTCTCTCAGGAGCAGTGCTACAGGATCATCAATGGCCTGAACCACACCTAACGGGAGCCATTCCTTTTCCCTCGTCTTTGAAAAGCAGGTTTTCCTTACGACCTGCAGTTCTTAGTCTAACAGCCTGCTCCTTCCATAAACTCCACACCACATCCCATTCGCCAAGTGTCCCCCACCACCACCCAATGTGCAAACTGGAGATGCAGAAGTCATGAAAGCGTAAGGCCCTTCCCTGACAGATGCATCCTGCCTGGTACTTCACCCTCTTAATGCCACTTTAGGCCCTGTCCTACCTCAGTGGCCTTCTTCCAGCCTATCTCCAGCTATGTCCTTGGTAGCAACACAAACACTTACCTCTTGCTCCGCACATCCTTATGCACCTCCCCTCCTCCCTTTCTGCCTCCCTCCTGCCCTGCAGTTTGCACAACGCTGTTGGATGACATGCTGAGAGCTTTCTTACCCAACAGATGGGCTCACAAACAGGGAGTGAGGAAGGTGATGGAAGAGCAGCAGCTCCCTAGCCACAGGGTATCCATACATATTCACAGCAATGGGTTGCACCATGATTGTACCATTACAGGCTAAAAGCTTTCTTTAAACAAAAACTAATATTTCTTAGCATTTGTTTGTGCTGTGCTTTTAGGCTTCTTGAACTATAAGGGGTCATTATGTAAGATACCATGCCTAAAATATTAACTCTAAGTCATTCTTTTGATTATATTTCTGAAGATAAAACGTTCTCTTCCCTTAGCACATGACCCCCCCTACCTTCCCATATACAGGTGTTATCACTTGGTCACTGGTGACTGAGGAAGCAGATGAGATCTTTCAAAAGTCTGATGTTTATTTGTAAGTTATGCTGCATTAACGGGATTTTGATCATCGGGCACTAGGTGTTTCAGTGACATCAAAATGCTGTTCATCAGGAATGGAAAGAAAAACGCATCAAGAAATTGCATCCAAAGGACTCATTTCCCAATTTACCTTAGGCTAACGCTGTACTTCTAGTTAATCAAAATATGCTATAAGAAGGGAAAATGAATGTCTACAGCATAATTTAAAAAAAAAACCTTCAATTTGTTGGTCACAAATATTTTTTAAAAATCCACCCCTTATGCCAGCATTTTGGCTCACTATATAGTACTCCTCAGTCATTAATGCTCTCTGCCGTAAGCACAACTCCTAGCTGGGGATTCCAATGCGTAAGGGAGCTAGGATAAGATTCCAGATCTCGGCTGTGCTGGCATGAAGATAGGTCTCCTCAGTGATATAGAAGACAATATCCTAGAGAGACTGGAATTAGTCCTATTCCACACAATTCAATCCAAGATGTGAGGCATATCAAGAAGCAACTAATTAGCAGCTAACGGCTGTGGATGGAAACGTAACATGGTTCAGCCTAAGCATTTCATGACAAGTGACAAGACAGCTTGAAAAAAGGGTGACTTTTTCCAAAAGGATGGAAGGTGTCAAGAGCAAAGAAAAAAGGGTTACCTCTTCAGTTTGGGAGGGGCTGATTCTGGGCATTGGAGACACTTGTGGTGTTTTCAGCTGTGTACTGTTGCTGTCTGGAACAAGCTCTCTGTGGATTGACTGAATATGATTTTGGAGTTCACTTTCTGATTCAAATTTAACATTGCAACTAGAACATCGAGTCTTCAGTCCCCCTGCCTTGCTTTTGTTCTCAATGGAACTCAAGTTCTCATTTGGGCCCATGCCTTGTCTGTTACTGCTTGAAGGGATGTTGATACTTGGACTACCACTTTTACTGAGATTAACACAGCTAGCACACAGACCATATGGCAGACCGTTGATGTCAAGTTTCACTAAATCCTGTTTTGAGCGGAATTCCTTCAGGCAAGAAGCACACTTGTACAGTTTCTGGAGGTGCTGTGCGCGTCCCGTGGACTGCACAGCAGAACCGTTTCCAGTTTTCTGCATGTGGAATGTGCCGTGGATTTTCAGTTCCAGGGTGGAGGTCACTGTCTGCATGCACACCACACAGCGGAACCCCGTCAAGGAGTTCCTCAAGTCAGGGTGCATTTGGCAATGCTCTAAAAATTCCTCCTCGCTCTGGAGAGGCATCTTGCAAATCCTGCAGTTTCCAGTGTCCAGGCTCTTACTATGTGTGACCTTATGTTCAGTAAGAGTCAGAAGAGATGGAAACCGCTCACCACAGATTGGGCACATATAATGTTTCACTGGTCCCAAGTGTGTCTGCATGTGTTCTCGGAGCCCATTTTCAGAGAAGAATGTTCGAGAACACACATTACACTTGTAATTCCCTTTGATGAGTTCGGCCTTTTTCTTTACTATGGCACTTTCTCCAGGTCGAATGTTGTGGTCTCGAAGCTGGTGATTTTGCAGGAGAGTCTCCATGGTGTAAGCTGCTCCACAAATGTCACAACCATACATAGGCTCAGATGTGTCCACATCTTCTTCACTGCCATCGTGGCTGTTATGGGACTCCTGGCTATTAGTCAACAAGGTCTGGAGTTCCACCTCCTCTTTCTGAACCTGCTCAGATGCCCCATTTGTTCCACAGTTTGGAGTTTTCGTTTCAAAAACACAGTGTTTTTCCCTTAAGTGCTTCTCCAGCAAGATGATAGCATGGAAAGCTTTGCTACAGAACTTGCAGTTGTACTTCTTGCTGTGCGTAGTAATGTGACACTGCAGCTCCACCTCTGTACCAAAGGACTCACCACAGAAGATGCACTTGTGTACTTTGCCTTGGTTCTCCAGGTGGTTGTGCTTAACATGAAGCTGTAGGTCAGTCTCATTACGGAAATCCCAGTTGCAAGATGTACACCTGTATACCTTCTTTTCATTGCTGTGCTTCACAGCCAAGTGTAGCTGAATGGAGACTTTGGAGTCAAAAACCTCTTGGCACAAGGTGCAGCGGAAGAATACAAATGTATGCATGTCCAGCAGGTGTTTCTGCAAGTCATCCACTGAAGTGAACTGCTTGTCACAGCTTTCACAGATGTAGTAGGTTGAGGTGATCATGAAGTGAATAGTAACATGCTTCAGCAGAGACTCCTGGTTTGGAAATTCCTTGTTGCACTGCGGGCAGGTCAGTTTTGGCAGGACAGTGTCAAGATGTGTTTTTAAATGAGTCTGAAAACCGTCCAAGGAAGTATACTTAGCACCACACTGATTACAAATATATTCACCTGCAGGACGAGGAGGAGCACCTCCAACTGCCTGCATCATCTTTAAAGAGGTCTGCTCAATGGTTACAGGAGATAAGGGACTCATGGCTCTGGATTTTTTTCCATTGTGGATGTAATTCAGTGCCAAAGGAATGTTCTTATGGTTCTCCTTGATATGCTTGTTCAGTTTAAGAACACTATTAAATATTGGAGAATTTGTACAGTAAGAACAAGAATACACTTCCACCACTGGATCTTTTGGGGTTCCAAGCACAGGGGAACCAAAACGGGAACTGCTAAGATCACAATGGACTTGTCTAATATGCTCTTCCAGAGAAGAATCTGTAAGAAATCCCATGTAGCAATGGGGACAAAAAAATGCATTACTGTCCTTAGCAGCAGGGTTGGCAAATCCATGAGAACATCGGATGTGTTCCTGAAGGGTGTTGAGGTCATTGAACACTTCAGAGCAGAAGTTGCACTGGTATACCATGGCAGGCATGGTAGAAACAATCAGTGCTGGGTCTGGAGCTTCATGGACTTGCTTAAGATGTTCGTTCAGATTGTAGAGAGATGGCAATACCTCCAAACAATACTGACAGATATGGGCTTGTTCGGGTTTATCTAAATGCATAGTTTTCAGGTGTATCTGCAAAACTGCAAGGCTGGAAAATAACTGTTTGTTGCAATAAATGCAGCTGTAGGTAACTTTTGCCTGTTTACTCGAAGGACCTGTGATATCTGGCACTTGCTGAGCTGCCCTCTTCCTTCCACGACCTTTTGGTATAGGGGGAGCCGTTTCTACCATTGTTGAACTATCCACTGAGAGATTTGAATCCGGAGTGGTGCTAGAGACTGAGGTGTAGCCCACAGTTACCAAAGACGGGCTATTGCTGTGGTTGCACGACTCTGGTTGCTGGTGACTGTCCATGTGGCTGTACAGCTCCTCCACAGTATGAAAGTTCTCTGAGCAAATGCTGCATGAATTCTTCTTCTCACCATTATGAGCCTGCTCCATGTGATTCACTAGAGACGTTTCCTCTACAAAGAGTTCATGACAGTAAACACACTGAAGAGCAGATCGGTCTTCATTAGGGGAACACTCGGGGTGACATTCTGCAATGTGCTTCTGAAGATCTTCAGGAAAATCAAAGCCTTCTTCGCACTGACTGCACTTCTGAGTGTCTTTTATTTTCCAGTCCTCCATCCGGGAAGCTGACTGAGAGCCATCTTTGTTCCTCTCGTGAACTTGCATGTGACCGTGCAGTGAACTAGATGACAGGAATCCACGTCTACAAATGGCACACTTATATGGCTTGTTGGATGTATGAGTCTTTAAGTGAATTTTAAGGTGATCACTCCTTGAAAATGCTGCATCACACTCACTGCAGTGATACTTCTTGTCTCCTGTATGAAGCTTTATGTGGCGGTCCCTGCTCCGTTTGTGTTTGAAGAGACGACTGCAATATGTGCATTTGAAAGGGAGCTTGTCACTGTGACTTTGCTCGTGGTGCTTTAAGTAGCTGAGGCGGCTGAACGATTTATCACAAAACTGGCATGGATAGGGCAACCCTGGGCCTCCTTCCTCTTCACCAAAATCACAACCTTCTCCATGGCTCGGGGAAGTCTGGTCCTTGCTAGAAGGTGATGATGCTGGCCATGAGCAAGTGGGGTCATCCTCAACATCCACTCCATCTGAAATGAGAAAGAAACATGCCCACAAGCTTAATCCTCACAGTCCAAAGGAGACAGAAAATGCTTATGAGAAATGCAGATCTGCTACTCCTAAACAGCTAAAAGATACTAGACTCAGACTAGGATATTTCTTACACCTGTACCCAACAGCTTCAAGACCACATTTATTTTTATCAGACTGTAAAACATTAAAAGATATTAAATAGTTCTGTGCCCATATTACCTTTTTATTGCTTTTTATCATTCATTCTCAGTTGCAGGATATGCATTATACATTGACAACTTTATTAAAATGCAGATTTTAATATATTTAATGTTTCTTTTGTATCCATTGTAAAATGATTTGCATATTATGTGAGCATCTGAAGAGTCAAAGGAAAGGAGAAAATATTACAGGAATGATTTAAAATTAATACAGTCAACCTGCATGCCTAATATTTAATAAAAAGATTCCCCCTGCTTTTCCACAGTCATGGGTGGTTTTTTTTCCCTTGAAGTTGATTCTGAACACAGAAATATTTTAAAGGCTATTACCAAGAGAGACTTGGGTGTTATTCTAAACAATAACAGGAAAAATTACAGGGGAGGAACAGGACAACAATATAAACAGTGATGTTTTCTCTAATAAAGTGCAACCAGATTTCTCCAATAATGATACAATTCAGTTACTGAAAGCTGGCAGCTGGATCATTAAATGTTCAAAACAAACTAACAAACCCACAGCCAGGATCAAGCAAAATGAGAAAGTTTCAAAAGGGTCAGATGTGAACAGCATTTTTTTTTCCTTTTTAAGTTCAAGAGGTTGCCCACCATTTCTTCCTTTTTGCAAAGGTCTTAGCCAGCTGAACTTCCTCAGGCCAGCAGAACCTGTACTGTGAGGTGATCACAGACAAAGCAACTTCTAAAAAAACTGGAAACAGGAAAAATGATAAACGATTATGGTAAAAGTTGAAAGATTTACAAGTAACAAGGAAAAGACAAAACAGGTATGCTAGCCAGATAATAAACTACACTAGTTACCCATGATATTACCTCAGCTCTAGACAGGGCAAGCAGTAACTATTTTTTTTCAAAAGACATGCTCTGCATTTTTTGCACCTTTTGTTTTAAATGTAGACTACAACACCACAACGATCACACTTATCTTAATCTAAACTTCTTTAAAAATATTAAAAGAATGCCTGAAAGACCACTCTACATCAAATAATCCTTTTATTCCTTTCCAGGGGCAATGCTTGGGGTTTTTTTTGCCTTTTAAAAGTAAAATTGACTACAGCAATAGTACAGAAAAAGACAGGAGAAACCTTTTGAAAAATATCTTTCTTAAGGGATTCTTGCAAAGCAGTAAGTTTTTTAACATCTTCAGTCTTCTCTCAAGAAATTTACTACATCAACATAAAAGTTAGAGCTGGCCTATATTATGTAAACAAATTCCAAGCCTGCTTTCTTTAAGGTAACAAGATTTTACTAGATTATCAACCTCTTGCTTATCCACAGGAAACAGATGAGGATTCATTCCTTTCCTGCATCTAGAAACTGATGACAACGCCATCTCACTATCAATGCCAGATGGCAACCATCTAACTCTGAGAAAACAACCAAACACCATTGCTGGATGCTTGCCCATTGACACAATGCTTTTCAGGATAAGTTGGAAACTGTGCGGGTTTTTATCCTCTTGTTTACATCTTGAAGAGGAGGGTTTCACAAATTACGTGCACCTTTCGCAAATAGGTATTTGTATTTATCTATGTATGAATCTGTGCTAATGGTATATATTTAAATAACAAAACCAAACCATAGCCCAAGTATGTCTTTGAACTGGAAACAAAGGTCTTTGGTTTTTAAGACAAAAACTGAGAAACAAAAATCCTCCCTTCCCGCGAAAGTAATATCGTATGTTAAAATGCTTCCCAATGTACCGAAACAAAGTTACTCATTGTCATACCTACTAAATAATACCAGCCAGGTGAGTTTTTAAGCTAGTACATTAATGACTGCAATATTCACAGGAGACTTTTGATGTTAATCTGTGTACTGCCCTTTCAAATTGCTGGATTTGACTGTACAACTGGAAATGATCAAAACAGTGGAATAACTATTCACAGAAAAATATGTTAATTTTTGCTACATTTTAAAATTTTATTTTAAATTAACAATTTCAGCCAGGGCTTTTAAGTGAAAAAAACCTTTTGTTCTTTAAAAATCAAATGTATTTCTGACATATGACCACTGCTGGCAGATAAACAGGAATTTATGTCAAGCAACCGAGTGAAGAAAAATAGTCTGACTGCCTAGGCAACATATTTTGTAACCAAATTTAGTATTAAAATGTATATCCTACACAGAAATGATATATTATTGTATAAATGTTTACAGGAATATATAGTAAGCATTATAAATAGTGTAACATCACTGACACAGCAGTAAATCACTTCCTGCCCAGTTTTACCTATTATACGACTATTCCCACTGGCCAGTGGATCTCAGCAGGTTGGCAGCAGGGTTGGGATCAAGTGCAGAGAGTGACCACGATACAAGCAATGGCAGCCCCTTTTCCCCATCCATTTCTCCTTGCTTGTTTTGGGGGTCTCTCCTTTAGCTTTTATACAAGGTCAGGAAAGCAGAGGAGGAACAGTGTAACAGCACAGAGCAGGTTCTTCATTTCCAGCTGGTAAATATAAATGTTTCTGTGTGTCACTTTGCTGTTTGGTTTCTTAATCCAAGTCCATAATAATTTTGAGTAAAATATTTAGAGATCCAACTTTCATCCTTTGAACTTGAAATGTGAAAATCTTAGTCTCTCAGAGCTACAGAAGAACCAGCAAGGCAGGGGGAATTCCACACAGCAGAGGACAACAGGATTTTCCTGAGTACGAGCCTAACAATGCAGCCAACATGTTTCCTCGGCTTCCCCTCCGGCGCGGCAGGACAGGGAAGAGCCGGTCTGGAAGGGGCACAGGCAGCCGGCCACCATGCTCCGGAAGGAGGGCCCCCGGGCTGTGCTCACAACAAAGGGCTCCCAAAGCCGGGCCTGTGGCCATCAGCAACCTGCAGAAGGACTTTAGAAACCTCGCTTCTAAGACAAGGGAAGCGTTTCACTGCAGTGACTTTTGCTGTGCAGACTCCAGCCGGAGCAACAAGAACGCTGTGTGCGATGGACTAACGTGCCCAAGCGAGCTTAAGGGCTGTTTAGGAATGGATCTGGGGACAAGGATCAAGAAAGAAACCTGGACTAAGGGTAACTACCAGTACCTGAAGGGGGCCTACAGAAAATCTGGGGAGGGGCTTTTTACAAGAGCACATAGTGATAGGACAAGGGGTAATGGTTTGAAACTGAAGGAGGAGAGATTTAGGTTTGAGATCAGAAGGAAATTCTTTAGTGTGAGGGTAGTGAGGCACTGGAACAGGTTGCCCAGAGAAGTTGTGGAGGCTCCATCCCTGGGGGTGTTCAAGCCCAGGTTGGATGGGGCTCTAAGCAACCCGGTGTAGTGGGAAGTGTCCCTGGCTCATGGAGGGGAGTTGGAACTCAACGACCTTTAAGGTCCCTTCCAACTCTAACCATTCTATGATTCTATGATTCCACAGCAGGACATGAGTGATGGCACTGCCTGTCCTGCCATGCCCCCACCCTTCCCCTCAAAGATGCTGCCTCATGAAATTAACATGCAACCATTAAGAGCATCTCCTTCAAAATGGCAGCTATCCATGGCTTGCTACCAGGAACTGAGGCTACTCCATGTGCGCCGGTGTTAGGGAAGCAGATCTGGTTACTCAAAGCCATGGTGGAGGAGCTAAGCAGAAGGTCCTCAAAGCAGGCTTGGGATGTGGACTCCACTCCCGCTTTCCCAGGGGCACTTCACACTGAGCCAGCTGTGTGCTGGGGGCAAAGTTTCAACCACTGTCAGGGTAAAGAACTTTAAAACCCTTTTAGCTGATCTCTCTCATGGAAAATATGAACAGTTTGCTGCTACTCTGCATACAGCCACATGTATATAAATCTGCAGACACCTACCCACTGAGCTATGTCAACATTACAAATACCAATTTTTAAAGTTCTAACAAGCCGGTTTAAAATACTTTGGACCAAATTCAGATGCACACATACAAGTCCCCAGCAGTGGTACACATCTATCTGGGGGCAGAATAGGGCTCCAGATATTCTACAGTGTTTATGAAGTTTTAAAATATATTTTCTGTATCGACTTTTTTTTTTTTCTTTCTTTCCTTCAGATTCACTAAGTGCTACTTACTGTAAATGCCTTTTTTGTGTTAAGGCAAGTATTCTGAGTTTCAATGTGATGCACTTAACATGTCCATGTAAATTTTTAATTTTTGGAACCAGTCACGTCACAATCACTGACTCTAAGAAAGCTCTAGCACTCACAACCAAAAAACTGCTGGAAATAAGTTACAAGGCCTAAAAGTCTATTTAAAGATGCAAATGTGTGTGAATAGTTAGTGCAGATGTTTTTCTACACCAACTGTACTTGCTGAGTTTCACCATTTCCATAAAGCACATTAAAACAAGTGTGTGAACACTCTGAGATGAAAGTACCAAGCACTCCTGAGACTTCCAGTGGAAAGTAGAGCTGCCTGACTTTTCTCCAAGCAGACAGGAATGCCCATGATTCAGCAGCCTGAGTAAATAAAAGAGGTCCTTATTTCCTAATTTTGCTGGCTGGCCACACTGCAGCAGTCTCTGTGCTGCTGCCAAAGGGGATGCAAAACTGGAACTACACCCAGCAGCTGAAGGACTGTCTTTGTTAGCCAGCCAGGCCTTCCTGACCATCTTCTGGCAACAAAACTACCGTATCCTGCAAGGAAGACCTCCATCTCAGGCTTGATGGTTCTCTAGTCTGTCTAATAGGATGAAACAACAGATTTTGCCTGGTCTGTGTTGGAGAAGGACAGCTGGAAACTCAGTTAGTAGCAGAGTAACACCTGTTCAGTCATATTTATGGGGGAAAGTGCTCACTAACAGAGAAGTGAAGTAATAACAGAAGGAGTTCTCCCACAAACAGGGAGTGAGGAACGGGGAAGCATCAGAGCACAAAAGCACCTCTGTGGAGTTAGCAGCCAGCCACTCATGTGCCAACCCCAGTAGTTGTGAGGTCTTAAAAGTGATCTTATCCCTGGTGCTGCTGACTGAATTAACAGTACTGCTTCAGAAAAACGTTACTTAGTCACCAGAAAGGTTTATGACACGTGCATGCTTTGGCTCAAATATGCTTCAGGGCACTTGCTTTACCATGCCTTATTTTTCTGTATGATTTAAACATGTTTTTGCTGCCACAAGACAAATGGCCATGTTCCTAAAGCAAATGTCAGCAAACCTTTATGTGCCATAATACATAAGATAGAACAGAGTTTACAAATATAAAAAAATTAATATTTTCAGTATCCTGTAAGCAGCACTTTTCTGTTTTCCCCATTTTGCTGCTTAAGTAACTGGGGCACAGAGAAGCTGGCGCAGTCTGCCTGAGGTTACGAATGTAATCTGTGCAAAGGAGGAAACAGAACTCTTATCTCCCAGGTTTGAGCCATCCCTGCAAGAAAAATCCTTTCTCTCCCTGAAATCACAGAGCTGGCAAAATGCTTAAGCTGGTGGACCTGACCAAAGAGAAAGCCCAGAAGTGCTCATCTGGACAGACACCCCCAGCTCCAGATCCTGCTCTTAGGTTTTTGCTGCTTTGCCCCCTCAATGGTAACAGCAGACTGGTCACACAACTATTGCCCAGGAGCCCATCTGAAGTACTAAAGAGCAAGGCTTCTTGAACAGGTAGAAAGCTTATAACAAAAGTTACATAGGAGGGGAATAAATACTAAAAATGAAAAATCAATTATACCATGCAGCAGCACATAAACACATCTACTGCATACTGTCATGGGCATATGGATTATGAATGCACATGTACGCATCAAATTGCTGTGTAGTTCTAATTTGTTGTCCTACCACCAGCGAAAGATTGGGTCATATACCACTATGTACACATATACATCCTCATACACACATATTGAAAGGGATGGACAATGCACACAAATGTACATCCCTGCTAATTTACCAGACAACATGCAAAAAGACAGAATTTAAATTGTAAGAAAGGAAAGACTAAATAGGAGGTAGGTAGGTCAGTTAACTGGATGTATGATAGAGCTGCAGTTTTAAATAATTGCATTTTTGTGCAGGTAATTGAGTGGAGTGGTTATTATATATCATATAGTTTACTTGTAATGGCCGTTTTAGGTTTTAGTGCTGGACACATTTTATATTACTACCACCACTAATTGTCTGCAGGGCTACCTTGAAAATGAGATACAGAATCTTAAGGGAATATGCAGGTGTGAACAAATAGTAAATAAAGAGGTTAGACATTGCTGAAATAAAACAATATTGTGCTGTGTGCTGAATATATCTAAATAACAAGAAGACCAAAGGATAGTGTTTAAGCATTAACATGACTTCAGCGATGGCCTGTGTCACTAAAAATATGGTTTTGAAGTTTTTAATAGAATTAAGAAATAATACTAACCTTTAAAGTCACTTTAAATAAAATCTACATTATTGCTTAATATTATCAGTTTTCTGTCAACAGAAATGTATACAGTTTTGGAAAAGCTGCAACTTTAATATAACCATCACTTTTTTTTTTTTTCCACATCAGTGACCCCACATTAAACTCACTCATTTGCCTCATAACTTATTAAATGACTTGAAAACTAATACCCTGTAATGGGCATTCAAAAGAGAAATGTGAACTTTAAAAAATATTTATAATTTACAGATGTTTTTAAAATCTATCAATATTTCAAAACTGCTTTGGGAGCACCAATTAAAGGCATTAACAGTTAGATTACTGGGGGAGAAACAAGAGTTTCTGACCAACAGAACTGAGACAGCTGGTAGGGAGGTTTCCCCATTTAAAATTTCATAAACAGAAGAAAGGCAACTCCTAGAAACAACAAATAATGCACTTTAATACCTCGCAGGAAAAACCTGCTTGCTTTTATAAAATGCCTTTAATGCCTACATAAGTAGTTAACATTCCTGTATTGCTCTCCTAAGGTAACCTAAGCCTCCAGTTCCATTATGTCTTCTTCACAAGACATATTACTATTACATATGTAGAGAGGAACATAAATGTTTTCCTTGATTGTTGCTTAAAGTTCATTTGAACAGACGGAGCCCAATGAATTCCATCTTCTAAAGCCAAATTAAAGAAAATTTAAGCAGTTCACATTCTGCTCCACCTTTCCAATTGTACACAAAACCCAACTCGCAACTAGAAGAAAGCAGAGCTACCCTCCATTTGTTTGAGGAAGCCAGCATTTTGTGCCTCTTTAGGCAAAGAGAAAGGATAAGTACTTTTCCACAGTCCTGTACATATAACTAATGACAGTCACCATCCTCAAAGCTTATTATACTGCTTTACATAATTGGGAATCGCATGTCACACAATTAATTTACAGGGGTTGTTTAGTTGTGACTGTACAAGCACTAAGCGATTCAAATTAGCTCATTTGTCCACTGCTTAAATGTGACAAACACATTTACAGTGTATTTTTTCCACTGTTAAGTTGCTGTTTCTTTTGGTAGTTGTTTTTGTTTGCTTCTACAGTATGAGTCAGAGACCACCAGGCTTGTTCCATCTGAAGGTAGGGTCAGAAAAAAATCACCCTGAGAATAATTACATTTAGAATCAAGATAATGGGAGAGCAAAAAACCCCATTCAAATACTCTAGCAAACTTGCACATAATAATGATTTCCTAAGAACCTGTATATTAACGACCTCAGTGCTAAAAGTAGTGATTCAGTCAATCAGGTCTGCTGGAAAATAATCATTATAATTTGTTGTACTGATAACAGTATTGGTACTGCTTATTAAGAACAGCGAATGATGAGGAGACAGCAGTTCAGGTTCCTCACTGGACTCCAGTACTTCCCTCTGCTTTCTTCTTTCACTGCGTCTTGCTCTCCCCAGGAAACACCATGAATAGGACCAGAAACTGCCTCCCTCCAATTTTCCCCTGCACTGCAGCTCCTTTATGAAAGCTCCTGAAGTGTGCAGAGCCCCTGTAACACAGACCCAGTCATAAAGGTAACTTTCCAGTGGCATACAGGTATTGCAATGAGTTGACTGCTTCCTTCTTTCACAGGTCACAATATTATGGAGTATGTTTGAAGTCAGAGAAGTGTTGTTCTCTCTCTTTCCTTCCCATCATCAAATGGTCCAGAAGCTCAGACCCTGAGTGCTGAAGATCTTGCTTCACAGCTGCCTTCCAAGTCCCCATTCGCGCACAGCCCCAAGATCTTGCAGGGAGAAGGGCAGGCTGTCAAAACCTGCCTACCTGGAGGCTTAGACAAAAGAAGGAGCCCCTGGGCAGGATTAGCAGGCAGAAACCCATGAGATGTCAAGCACCACCTTGGGTCCTTATTTGAATATCACCCTTCTTTCAGTTAATCTAGAGTTTAATCACGAAGGTCTGCAGGGATTGCTGAGGGTGTACCTCACGCTCGGCCGCCTTCCCCCTTTTTTTTATCATGTATGCAAGTCCCTCCACCTGTGCCTACATTTCAATCACCCCAATTCATTGCTTCATTGCCTCTAGACCAGAACACATCAGCATCAAGACACACTTTGGAGGGAACTAAACTAGGACAAAGTAAAAAAGGAAGGCAATGTGTGGAGAACCAGAAGAAAAGAATATACGGTGGGGAGAAAGAAGTGTGTAAATAATTGCATCTGAAAGCAACCTAGGCAAAGATATGGCAAAATCTTTTCTAGGAAATGGGAAGTAAAAGGAAATTAAGATCAAGTGAAAGTAATGCAGGCAGTTAATGCTTTCAAAAACCTATCACTGTTATTTTACAGTGTGCTAGAATTAAATACAGTAAATAAACACAGAACTGCTTATTTCTTAGAATGACAGGGATGTGGTGGTGGTCTTATTTACAGGTGAAAACTCCTGGACCTAGATCTGCAAAGGGGTTAGGTGTCTCCGGGAGCCTGAGAAGCAAAGAAAGCAGGATTCATGGGGCCCTGGGGGGGAGGACCAGGAAAAGGTCTGCAGCCTCGCAGCTTGGGCACTCAGCTGGGAGAGGGGAGTACTGGGCTCTTAATACATTAAAGAGACACTGGATAAAAATAAACCTAATCACATAGTTCCAGACTGTAAGGATCGCTGGACTAAATTAGTGTCCTTCTCAGTAGGTTAACAGTTCCTTCTCAAATGTGCTTCTACTAGCCCCATGCACAAGGGACTCTTTCCTCCAGCAAGGCCAGCTGCCATGGAAAGAGATCTCTGCACAACCAAAGACCCTCTGCTCAGAGGCAGAAAATGGGGCTTTGAATCCTCTCAGGACACTGAGGGATCTGAATCAAGTCCTCGTGCCATTTAGTAGTCCACCCACCTGGCCTCTGTATAGGGAAGGCAGCAGTGCTCACAGTGTCCTGGGCTTAGTACACGGCTCTCTGGGCAGCAAGCTGATCAAAGGCTATGGTTACTCAGATACTAGGGTGGTTTGCACAGACTTCCAAACGGCAGATACCTGAGAAACTTTTCACAAAAAAAAAAAAAAAAAAAAAAAAAAAAAAAAAAAAAAAAAAAAAAGAGGTGCCTACCAAATTGGGGGGAACCGAGACAGGTAGGTTTTGGAAAACCATTTCTATTCACCTTCTTACAGTCCATCTACATTCTATTTTAGGCTTTTTTTAAAATCAGGCTGTTAGTGCAGATGTGCTGCACAGCTGTTAAAAGTTATGTCCCTAAGCAAAGGTAACCTTGGTTTTTAAACTAAGTCAGTGCTTAGAATGGCAGACAGATGCTTCCATTCAAGCTAGTGCAGCACTGTCACACTGCAGGAAGCATGTCTCAGGAACCACCTTTTCACTCTGTCCAAGTGCAGTGCAAGACAATACAGACCTTTCTCCCTGACCCACATTTCCCCAGGTTACTTGAATGGGAATACATGTGGATGTCCATGCCATAGGACAGGAACAGGTTGGTAGGTGTGTGTGTGTCTTCCACTAATTAACAGGGAGTCTAGCCTCTAAGAGGGTCCTAATGAAATCCACAGCTCGGGATGATCAGAAGTCCAAATCCTACTACGAAGTTGACATGCATAAACTGTCACATCTACTGTCTTCCTATCTTACAGAACATCAGTCCCTCTATGTGGAATTTTGTTAGGTAAGAGTTGCATTTAAAATATATATGCTTCATTCAGTCCTTTCATGTTAATATAGGCTTATTTGGGTGAGTTAATTACAAAAAAGCTGGTGAAATTCTTTGCAAATGGCAGTATTTTCCTTCTCTTCTGTATAATTTCCATCTACCAAAGCCTGGTGAAACTCCTGATTAACTGTCTGAAATGGAGGCCTCTCCAGAAATATAGACATCTCCACTTTGTTAAAGCCTCTATCTAAAACAACCCTTTGTAGCTTCCTCAGTATAGAATGGAAGCCTGGTGTGAAATACAGTAAATTGAACCTTCTGCTGTCAGGGCTGGAAATGAGAGCAGAGCAGAATAGTGGCTGGATTTGAAATGATTTTTTTTTTTTTTTTATTGGCTTCATTTACATCCTGTCTAAGGTCTTCTGAGCAGCTCAAGGTGTCTTATCTCTGGCTACCAGGGGGTATTTTGCAGTCAAAGCAGTTAACGTACTTTCTCTCTCTCTCTTTTTTTAAGGCCATCTTATCTTATCAGACAGATCTCTTCAGGCTGAAGAGAACCCGTACTTATCAGTAGCCGTAGCTGTATTGACAGCTCAGTGCTGCTAGGGACAAATGAAAGCTTAGGGTAGAGAAAGATCAGTTAACCTGTTCCACTCTCAGTTTAGACTAATCTTTGGTTTGTCTAACTTCAGGAAACGTTGTATGTCTTTTCTGTTTACTTGGACAACAGAGGTACACAATCACATCATCAGTTGCTAAATCTGGTGCACAGGTACGGCCACTGTAATAATCCCCAAGGCAGTCTGCCTCTCGACTTGTAAGTGTGAGCAGTGCTCTGCTGACCTCCAGCAACTCCTTCTCCAGGTGACCTCAGGGCTGGCAAACTGTTCTAGGAGCATCAGAGTGTTGCTGGGATCATGCAGCAAAGCAAAAACTACACGGACTCACAATTTGTAAACCAGCCTTCCCCCAGAGCAAGGGGAAGTGAGCATGCTGAGTGCCAGAAAAGGAACGTAGTCCCACATATGGCCCAAATGGAAGTAATGAGACTGAAGATGAGCCTAAAGAGCATCCTGCAAGCCTCTTCTTGGATCAGAAGGTTAAGAAGCAGGTTTTTTAGACCTGTGCTCTATACCCTGCTAGGGTAAGCTTTACCACACAACATGGTTATTAACTGAAAGCAGTCAGCCCTGCTAACTGGTATCTCCAGGAAATACACAAGCACAATAAAAGATAAAAATGGCAAGACTCCTCTTGTCCTTTGCCTGATGTCATGAGCAGTGAATCAGGTCTAAAAAGTTACAGCTGTTGCTCCTGAGAAACCATTCACCATAATTTCATGTGAAAAAACATGTAATTGAACATTAAGCTTTGTGCTGGTCCTCCTTTCTATTTTTTAATGTTTATGTTTTCTCTCCCTTTTGTGTCCAAACACTTCATGAGCACTTTTATATTAGTGATAACCCTAGACTTTCCCTGCAGAGAAGGTTTGCTATTAATTGTCCATTATCTTGGTGTGTCAGCATAAAAGAGAAGGGAAGAAATTCTCATCCAAATGGTTTCACCTCCCTCTCTTGAGAGTGATGCCCTTGTCAGGGCATTAAAGACATGAAAACCTGCCACTTATCAGAATTGTGTTTGAATCGAACTACTGTCCTTGAAAACAGCAGACACCAGATACCATCAAAATAAGCCACATTGGCAGATCTTGTTCCACTGTGACTTAGGCAACCCCTACACTGCTTATAGACACACTTGTGATTGCATACGATCAGTAACATTATATCTGTGGCTTAAAATAAGAAAAGTATGTTCTTTTTCATTTTATAAAACAATGAGCATATTATAAATAGCAATTGCCAGAATGCAGAGAAGTTGGCCAGCACCTATGTTAAAACTCTAGATACCATATTAAAATGTGGAACAGTATTAGGAGCAGAGTTTTTGAAAAGAGATGGTAGCAGAAGGAAAAGATACATATTGTATTTTTTATGAAACAGTTTGGAAGATTTCAACAGTTTAAATAAGCCTGAGGACACACTTGAATGTAAACTCATTGCTGAACCAAATCGTACAATTTTTTAATTACTTCACATCACCAATTCTTAACAAAACATAATTCAAGCCAATTAAAATGCTGAATTTGCTTGCTAGAATGAAACAGTATTTCAAAGAGGTCTTTAGAAATTCTATTAACCTGTTTAGAAACAGAAAAACCCAAGAACTTCAGTTACATCCACATCTGCAGAGATCTATCTGTCTTTTCTGGACAATCAATGACTGTCCTCGCTTTTCACAATTTGAAGTCACAAAGAGGGGGAAAAAAATAAGAAGTCACGCCTTGCTTTTAACAAGTAAACAAGTGTACAAATTAATTCAGAGAGCTGTAATTTTGAAAATTTTCTATGTTTAATGTGCACTGCAGTTAAACTACTTTTTCTGTACAAATTAATTTACTGCATCAGTGATCGATGTTTATGTTTAGGCAATTTTATTTCTCAGTACGGTAAAATTAGACCTAATACTTGCAACCTGTTATGTCCAATCTGTCACTGAAATTCAAATTGCCTTTTTCCTATTATTCAAGGAGCAATCTGGAGGAATTAAAGCCATCTAAAACCAGAAGACAAACAATTCTCTTTAAGGACTCAACAGTCTGTGTCATCAACCTGCTCTAGGAAGTGGTGGCAGAACGACTGCCACCTTTTCCTCAGGTTCTGAACATTTCCAGCCTGGAGAGCCACAAAAGGCAAAAAATGTCTGAAGACAGCAAAGCACTCTGCCACTTCTTAAAGAGAATGTAAGGACACCAAACACGTTGAGGAAATACCATTAACAGATAACAGAAATATTCTTCTCTGTATAGTATAATTGTTGATGTTCACAAGTTTTCAATTAGCCATCTACAAAAAATAAATTTTATTCTTTATCTGGGACAAGTTAGCTATTGTCATCTTGTTTTTGTCAGTAAGCACTCAGGTGCCACCAACAATTAATATTTATTACTTCCAGTACTGAAATACACTGGTTGAACTTTGTTCACTACCCTTTGCCTTAGTTTTCCTTGCTTCAGTGGGATGGCTGTGCTACAAACACCAGGTTATTCTTTTGAATCACCTGAGTCTTCTTGAGGCCTCAAAGACCCTTTTTCTCCATCTTCCATTGTGTCTTACCTGTTTTGATTGCATTTAAATTCCTGGATTGGATGTTGTATGCTGTTTCTGTACTCATTTACCTGTTTCACTTTCAAAAGCCTAACAACAATCCTCCTCACAATTAAAAAAATGAATATTCACTCTCCTTTCCCCTCTCACACATGTATCTTTATTCCTCTCTGTGTGTTTGTGTGTGGGAAGGAGATGAATTTTTCTCATACACAGAGAATGAACACTTTGCTTTCTGAGTGCCAGTCTGCATGCAATTTTTTGGTCTTGCTAGAGATGGATCAAATAGAAAAAGTGAGATGAGAGATACTGTTGGTTTTGAGGAGATTTTGCATCTTTTCCAGTAATTTTGGTTTACACTGTACCTTCTATCACTTTTAAAACTCCAAGTAGGCTCATTTCCATGCAAGATCGCTCAGTTCATCAAGCTGATTAATAATTTTGCTACTAGGCTGTACTGATTAACATGGATTAGTCAAGTGATTAATAATTTTACTGTTCTGCAGGACCAAGATGCCCTACATGTCCTGGGTTTTGATAGTATTTTACAACTGGAACTTCCTTAGATGGATGATATGTAACTTCCTGGATTCCCAATGCTCAGCAAAGTGGCGTGACCTTACCCCTGGGTTCACTCCTCTGTTTTAGTGCCCATAAACCATTTTCAGATGACAATATTTGAACTAAGACCCTTGCTTTTTGTACAGCATTTGGCTGCTACTTCCTCTTCCTCCTATGTGTTTCATTCCCCTGGTTGGTGTTACCAGATTTATCTTGATGCGAGGTAAAGCACATATTTTTGCTGATTCCTCTGCAGTTTTTAGAACAAAGACCTGAACTTCTGTTGATCCCTTGGCAGTCAGCATAACGCAAATAATGACATCTACACAGGTTCAGGTATCTATGTAACAAATCATTTGATGCAGGTGGAAAAGAGACACTTTATTTCTAGTATCTGAAGCACAGACCATTGTATTCCACGATTACATTTACACGCTTCCTCCTGAAGTGGCCAGAGAACCAAATCACTATTTACCATCTATTGTACAAGATTTCCTGACTCTTCTTGTGTTTAGACTTCTGTTTTGCTGATACTGGACTTCACAATATCATCAGTCTCCAGAGGAGCATATAAAAGCAAGATCTATTTCTAAGACTGAACAGCAGGCTCTGTGTTAGGTAATGCATTGGCCAGT
Source organism: Hemiprocne comata (assembly GCA_020745705.1). Lineage (NCBI taxonomy): Eukaryota > Metazoa > Chordata > Aves > Apodiformes > Apodidae > Hemiprocne > Hemiprocne comata. Next base: position 103,831,713 of record CM036587.1, on the reverse strand, counting down.
AGGCTGCACTTTCTTGCTAATTACAGTGAAAGTCTTCTCTTAAAGAAAACATGGCATTGCAAACGGTATGGATTCAGCTTTCTTTCTAATTGGAGCTTTCGTTCTAATTCTCTCAGTACTAAGTTTCCCCATAATCACACTCTTCTATATTTGGATACTGGATTTAACCCTCGTAGACAAAATAAGACTTGACACAATTATATATTTATTTGATCTTTTCTAAAGCACCAACTGCAAGCCAAGGAGCATAAAGAGCCAAATGTAAAACAGTAAAAGTAGAAAGCAAAATCTAATAGCATGTTACAATATGCTATACACACAGAATTCAAAAGGGACCTGCCAGCCCCAAAAGATTCAATTCCTGACTAGTTAGAGGAAAGAGAAAAACAAAAGGGTAGCAGATGCAAAAACAAAGGTAGGGAGCCCATAAAACAGTCATGGATAGGCCAACTGAAATAAACAGGGCTTGCAGCTTGCCTTAAAGGCAGCCAGCAAGGGGCTCTGGCAGGGAGTTCCACCACCGAGGACAAGAAAGACTTGCCTTCAGCCTGCGCCTGACTCAGCCCAGGGAGAGAAAGTCGACTGTGTCCAACTGCGAGCAACTGCCAGACAGGGACATGGAGTGCAAGGCTGCTGCCCAAGAACTGGGGGATTAAAATTTGAACAGCTACATGCATGGGGATGTATTTTTTCATATATCAGCTTCCCACCCCAAAGAGGCTCCAGATCAATTTCAAGGGAAACAATTAGGAGCACATTACAGTAGTCTAGCCCAGATGACTGCAGCATGTTCTCCGTCCAAGATAAATAAGCAAAATGTGCAAATAAGCTGGAAATTCATCACGGGGATGTAGAACTAGGGCCCTTCTTGCTGGGGGAGAAACATTAAAATGTTGGTCAATGATACTCCTGACTTGTATCCTGTACTAGCCTGAAAATGTCTCTCTCCACATCCCAGAACACTTCCTGCTTCTTTATTTCATGCCCATTAAGAAGGCAGTCTCTCAAGGCATACCGTCTAAATGTTTCCCCCTTGTTTTCCTCAGTCTTGTACATGGTGTATTACAACCAGTTTCACTCCTCTAAAACATGTCTACTGAAAACGTATGTTACATGCCTGCAATTATACTGCAGGCCTCCTGTACGCAAGCATAGCTCAGAGCAGACCAAATAAAAATATCATATATTTTAATGTCTCCAGTCAGTTAATGGAACTGCAACCTCTAACTCCCCTGAGATCTCATATCCCAGATAAAGACAGAGATAAAAAAGAGATACATTGGAAGACTCCCTTGTGGAAAAAAAGCAAATACTCATCTTGGAATAATGCACCAACCCATTTGGTCCAACTATTTAATTGCCCTAGGCCAGATGCCAGTTTTGGGTCACCTCCTTTGGCCAGACTCAAGTCATGGGACAGGAGCCCCCACCTCCAATATGGACACAGTGGCAGCTTGAGGAGCAAAGGGCTGGGGAGTGAAGGGTGCACTAGGAGCATCCTGACCATCAGGAGGAGCTGGTAACAGCTGTTCCTGCTGAGCTTCAGTCCCTATACAGGGTCACTTCAAAAAATTGGTAATCCAGGCAGAATCATGCTGTGGACTGGATCTGGCTTGCAGGACATTTTTTGGACCACTCTATATCAACTTCAAAGCAAAAGCTCTTCTCTGGCTTTTACTATGGCAGAAAAAAAAAGCTGTTTTGTGGCTTTTTATCTCATGGGCATAAATCCAATCAAAACAATCCGAAATGCAATCAAGACAATTAGTTTTTCTATTCCTTCTGATCCTAACATGGCTGCAAAGAAGACAAGATAACCTTCCGGCCTGATCTTCATCTTCCTGGCAAAGAGGAGTATGAACAACATCAGAGCAAACAATTGCTGACTTTGTATCAATGTGCAGGCAGCCCATACTAATCAGGCAGCCTGTAACAGGAAACATTTCCAGGAATTTTACATGTGTTTTTATTACAGCAGGATCTGTTTTCTCACTTTTATTCAGTTGTGAGCTGGGATTTCAGAATGCAGCAGTACAATACTGCGTCTGCCACTTAAAGAGTGGGACGGCTGAGGAAAGGCTGTATTCTCCCTGAATTTTCTCCATCAATAATTGGCTTTTGTTCCTTGGCTCTAACAGCTACTACTTTAGCGCAGGCTTACCATCCCCACATAGGACTACTTTATTTCCACAAAAAACTTCCAGACCTCTGTTGCTATTTGATACAAAATGACTGCCTCTGAAATATTTTAATTTGCTGACTTCCTTCACAAGTTAAAAACGGTGTTCCACTGAAGAGCTGGTTTGCATCACTTCAGATTCTCTTCTGTGAGGTAAAAAAGAATCCATGACCCTGACTTAGCTTTATCACGAGCTCCTACTCTTATTCCATGAAGAATTCAACCCTAAGCGATCATTTTTGTAAGCTCAACTACGTTCCTCCCTTTACTCATGTATTTAATTTCAAAAAAGCTAACATTCTGTATATGTCAGGCATGATGTACTGGTGATGAACTGAACATGCTGAGGAAACTTCTAGCAAGTCATTTATGTCAATGAAATATTAACAGACACATGCCACTGATACAGATGAGGACTAGCAGAAAAAGAATTGGACAACCTTTTGAACACTAAGCTGTTTCATTTGACTTATGTTACCAAAATACTGTAAAATACTAAAATCTACAGACTCAGAATAAACCCCTGGCCTCGCTGAAGCCAATGGAATTTTGCTATTAACTTCAGCGGGATCAGTATTTTAGCTTTGGTCTGGATCTGGTTAGATGTAGCATTTAAGACAATCAAACTTATTGCCTGGGAGTCCAGTGGTAATATTCAAAATGAATGAACTATATTACTTGGGTTCATGAGGAAAATACAAAATGAAAATTACAGTAACTTTTCAAGGTTTATTAACTCAAGTCCCATGGCCTCGAGGGGCTGTCTCCATCTGCCCTATTTATATGCCACCATGACAGTTCCTGCTCTTTAGAAAGTTATGTTAAAAAAAAGTCTTCCTATGGTAGGAATTTTTGTAACTTCCCACAGATAACTATTTTCAGCAAAAGCACACTGTGATTTTATTTTATACTAATTAGCTATGAAACTTCTTAAAAATCAGATATGAATACCTAACCCACTAACTTGCATATGCAAAATGTGTTTTGAAGTGACCATTTGGAAAGCTCACATATATGTGAACAATAATGCTTACGTGTATTTTACATATACAATAAATAAATAAAGGCAGATCCAAAAAGAAAGCTTTCCCTCCTTCCAAAAATTTCCTCAAAGACCCTGAGATGTAAATTACATCTTTAACCAATTCCAGAAAAAAATAAACAAACTCTTATTCCTCAAGTCACTCTTCCAGAAATGTCTGCAAGGTTAACTGAGCCAGAGCTTGCATATGTATTCCAAAAGTCAGAACTCCTCCCAGGGTCTGCACTGCCCCCAGTTCTGTCCCTGTTAGCCGCCTGGGTGGCTGGAGGCATCTTGCAGGGTACAACTGTAGCACTACTGCATCGAAGGAGGTGGTCTGTACGCTGGCCTTATTTCCTTATAAAGGAAATACAGATATAAACCAACATTTTTGATGTCACTAATGGGCAAACTGTACCTCTCCCACAGTTCAGCTAAGATAAGCTCCACAGTGGTTTGCTATATAGTTGGACATTGTCACGGACTGAGATGGGTAAAGCCACGACCCACACCCCCTCCTCAGGGGATCGAGGGCTGAGGACCACTCCCTGTCACACTCACAAACAACGCTTAGGAATCAGTAGGTTTATTAAAGGCACTGAGGGTTTGGCAAGTCCGATATCAAATGTCATATATACCAATAACAACACACAAAAAGACTCAGAGTCTGTCTCTCACAGACATCAAGTCTCAGTGTGTTCAGGTGTAGTTAGACCAACTTCTTAAACTGCACTTAATGGCCCTGTCGCAGGTTCAAGTACTTGCAGATGGCCTGTAAAGAGCTGCTTGATTGTATGGCATGGCTCCCCACTTCCAGATGTAACTGCCTTGAAGGCTAACCAACATGCATTGTTTTGCTAATCCTACATTTCCTTATTAAGAGTTGGCACAAATATTTACGGAGTCATGAAAGGGAGATAGATGGCTTGCAAAATGATCAGGATTATTCCTGTGTACTCGCCACCTTATGAATTTAATGAAGTCCTGCTTTATAGCCGACTCTGGAAAACTTTCAGACGTGTCTCTACAGTTCCTCTCATCTTTTCACCATCATCTTACACTTTGACAAAACTCGCTGTGCCAAGAGGATCAAATTGCTTTGGTCAAGTTTTCAACACTAAATATTGAAAATTTCCTGTACTCCAAATCACTTTGGCAAGAATTAACTTGCCCTTTATTTGAGTCACATTATCAACATATTTTTTCGAGCAAGATGTTAAATTGTTCAGAATTTGCCCTTTTATGGATTATTAACAATGCATGTGACTTCCTGAAATTAATTCACTAATGCTTTGTTTGCTGGCCCTCCCAATTGATTTCTAACTGGGAAACAATTTGTCTGAAACTCTGCTGACAACAGTTCTATTTTCTCTGCTACATACTTGGATAGTTAGTGATCCATTTAAAAAAAAACCCACCTCCCTCCCCCAAAACCTTACTGGCTTTCACTAAGGCTGTCTGTCATCACACTCACTTGATGTGTTATGCAGCATTTTCCTATTTTTAAGGCCTTACAAAGTTTTTGTCCAATTTACTTGTTGGATGTTTTAAGCCTTCTTAAATTTAAAATGCAATTTTACTCTTATGAAAGTCATGTCTCTGATAGGCATTCTACTTCTCTACTAAAGATTTTGCTCTTGCATTTTCGAGAGATATGGACTAATTCTTTAGTTACCTTAGATCAGTATTTTATCAGTGTAAATTAATCAACCTCAAATGCATTACTTTTGTCAGCCACACAGATTAGATCACACAAAGACAACTTCCTATTTTGTAGAGCTGTCTGAAAAGTTACCAGCTCATAAAAATATGTGGCTCTTGTAAAAATGGCTGCTGAGCTCTTCAGATTGAAACATTTTATCAATATGTATATTTTAAACCACTGTAATAGTGATTATTATCAACATAAGTGGCAACAAGGAGTAGACAACTGCTTTGTATAGGTTGGGCTCTTCTCTCCTGATTTCCATCTACAACTGCCAAACTGCCCGCTCTGTTTCTTATGTAAAATTGCAGATGTCTTCTTATTAATCAAGAGCCTAATACACTCCAGATGAATAAACAACTTCAGCACTGCAGCACGTACCTCACTTCTTAAACCCAGGATTTATTGGAGCGGCCTGTTCCAAGATCTCCTAACTTAAAAAAGATGGTTTATTGTTCCTTGCTTCTACAGCAGGGGCCTAATAAATGCATTGAAACTATGTCTTTGTCCCTTTGCAACACAGTATTCAAAGAGATTTCCAATCCTACAGTGTAACATTATCCAAATCCTTTGAAACCCTAAGTAGTTGCTCCAACTCAATCATCCAACTGCAGAAAACTTCACAGGGAATCTAGAGCAAGGCGATATGTTAGAGATGACTGGGTGACAGTGGTGGGTATCCCTGAGTCGTCTGCAAAATGCTTCAGCACATTCAGAGATGTCCACTGCCGTCCAAAGTGCCAGGGACTGAACTTCTTTTTTCCAAATGCTCATTAGTAAGGAGGGGAATATTTAGCTCCAAATATTTCCCTCCCATTAAAAAAACAGTTTCAGGGAACTCACGTAGCTGTGTATCAATTCACTGACAGTGTGTGTCTCCAGTATTCCGCTGCAGATTTAGCCTGAGATCCAGCTAATCAAAATTGGTTAAAATATTTCTATTTAAAATTTAAAATCTTCCACAGCCTAAACTGCTCTGTGTACTTTAATTTACATTCCTTAAATTGGAGAAAAACAGATTCCTTCTTTGTAATCATGTAGAAACAGGAAAAGGAAATAACGATTAGGGTTTCAAAGCATATATTAACTCACGGATTGCTAATTTTTTAATTATTGTTTCAAAATATTGGCACCCTCCTTAGAACTTCCAGATTATTAATGCACTTGCTATTATTGGACTGCTAAGGGTGGTTCTATTAATAAGATGTATGTACACAGACAGCAGGAAAAAAAATAAAGGTTATAATATTAGCATACCTTACTCATTTTTAATTAAAGAATTAAAAAGCCCAGTCTTTGGAGGGTTTGGGAAAATACTGTAGCCAAATGAGACCAATTAACTCCATTAGCTTCTGCAAATACCTACTTTTCAGGCACATTTATATTTTTCCATCTGCTTCACAACTATACATGTCTACAAATTAACATTTTATTTATGATTTAAGGTTCCAGTTCTTAAAAATTATGTACTCATTGCATATAGTTTCCTGCATTTATTGGAAAATCACTAAATTATGTATCTTCCATTCTTCACTCTATGTTTTCCTCTGAGTGAAAAAAGGATACAGCCTGCAACTGCAAAAAAACCACAACCCAAATCAGGGCTGAATGTTCAAAGTGGAAACATTCATACTACAACGGGGACTGCACAAAAACCTATTTAAAAATGATAGTTGCAAAAAATCAGAATAAAAGATATGATAAAAGTGTCATTAAAATGCCCTACTGCTACTACTGAGTTGCACAAACATTTTCTTGAGCCATTTGTTATAGGTTAGCAGTCTGACAAGTCTTATCACACACAGCATCAATTTCACTCATCTTGTTCTCAACCATTCAGCATCATGTACAGCATGGACCACCAAATCTCCAGCACCTTTCACTTAGGAAGTTTTCCAATGGTTAGCGATGTTAATACGAAGAGTAAACTGATTATTACAGTCATTTAGCAGCTAAGAAATAAACATACAACTTTGATACCAACTAAAGACACTAATTTACCTCAGCTTCATCATCATTAGCTACTTTATTTATGATTATACAGCAGCTTTGAGTGTGTACAGTTCTAATGGATAAGGAAACCTTCTCTAATGAGTCATACTATTAAAACAGTTTTAGAAAAAACAGAGATTTTCATGAGTTGAAGGACTGACTAGGAGTATTTTACATGTCCAGAGAGGAACAGACACACTCTCCTTCTCGTACAAGAAGGTGAGCAATCATAGTTCAGAAAGGCACCACCCCATATGAAGAATCAAAAAAGGAGAAGGAAGTAGTAATGGGGGCATTTTAAATTGAAATTACTAATTCCTAATGTAACTCATAAACTGTGTCATCTAGCTTTCCTGTTTTGGCTACAAAATCATTTTATATGTAGTTACTAAACCCTGATCCTCTAGGTGAGGCACAGCCAGGGAAATCACAATATGCAGAACACTCCCATGGACTTTTTTATGCTTTAAGATACAGAAGAGACAAACTATCTGCTTGATATCTATTGTCTTCCATTTTTAAATTGTTTTGAGAAAAGTTATCTAATTTTTAGGCATTTTAAGGACATGTAAAACTTAAAGGTGCACCTGCCTCTGGATGCTGTCCAGTTTCAACCTTTTGCTTTCCCATTGACAGCAATGCTGTGAATGAAACAGAAGAGGCCTGAGCTTATTTCCTTGCTCAGCCACTGATCCTTTGCACATCTCTGCACAACACAGACCGTAACACTTCCTTTCTTCACTAAAATACTGGGAGAAGAGAATAAAAGGTGCCTGTGAAACACTTCCAGAGAGGATCCCTGAAATAGCTTGACTGGTAGGGTGATACTTAATGCCACTGTCAATATCCATAGAATAATTCCATGCCAAATCTCAGCATGTTGACTCAGCTCCCGCTACAGTTAATGGAGACAGATGGAGGCTCTTCACTGGCCCTACATCTCTACTCTTTAACAATGGGCCAGAATGTTTTATGGAAGTGTCTGGTTCCAAAGTTAGGAGAGCTCAATCCCTTGTGAAATGGCATACCTTAGATTTTAATCTCCTACCCTTCACTTTCTCCAGAACACCTACTTCTTCAGTAAAAGGCTGTCAAAAGCAGGGAAGAGGCACCCTGGTCACCTTAACACTCTGAAGCACACGCAGCCGACTACCCAGCTGGAACAGGAAACATCAGTGTGACAATATACAACAAGCTGGAACAGGCTGCACTGCTCATAAGGGCAGGGGTTTCAGTTTCTCTCAGACATGAAATTCACTGTTCTTCTTTACAGTTACTTGAATCTGACTGAGCAAGTCACTCTACATACTTGCTCAGAATACAGACAGGATAAAGCACACTTATTTCTGTTCTCTATACATTGTTCAGTAAAACATAAAGTTCAAGGTAATAACAGAGAAGGCTACTATGGCTATGTTAACTTCACTCTCATGAAGCTCACCAGAGGTTTGTTCCCTACACAAACAAATAAATGCATTTACTTTTCTACACTCTCGGTTTTCACATTCACAACATCATCACTGCACTACTTTTACATCTATTATCCCAAAAATCAAACCACAGAATCCAAACCAAAAACACATCTCCCATGATGCGCTTTTCACCAAGCTTTGAATCAAACACAAGACTGCAACCCCCCTGTTCAGCAAGGATAAAAAGGTGTCCAAATGCTAAATCTTCTGTGTGCCTCTGACTGTATTAACTCCGTAATATCTAGAACTTGAACTTCATGGGTGTTGACCTCGTGGTTTTGAGGAATTTTTCCTCCTTCCCAGCTGCAGAAGAGACAAAACAAAACCACTAAAAGGACAGGCTAAATCAAAAGCCACTCCTCTTCATTTCAGACATGGAAAAACCTTGCATTTAATTAACTCAAACAGAACTTTATTACTCTCTTTGGCAGAACTACTCGAGACTATCTACCTAGCCATCAGAGCTTGTATTCAGCATAACCACCAGGATACTTGAACAAACTGAAGAATTAACTACAAGAAGCGGAGCTGCCTGGAAGAGACAATTTAGGCATTGCAGAATACCTGAAGCAAATCATTAAACTTGTACCTTGTGATCAAGCAGTGAAGTTCTGTTATTGTCCTCCTAAAGAATTTATACATTTTGTTAAACAAAGGAACAAATACATGTAATCACTTATTGCTTGATACGAGGTACACAGGTAAGACAACTCTGTTATCCTCCTCTTACTCATAACTAGTATGTAAATGCGTACTGTAGTGCACAGGTCAGGTCAGTTAGCTTACTTCTTAACTTTTAAAGTTTGTGTTAGGTTATTAAAACTCAAGATGAAAATACTGCAAGTAATAAATATATATACAAGCTAGCTGAAGATCTAAAACTGATTTTAAGTAATGACGTTGATAATAAAACAGCATGAAATCTGTGTTTATGGCCTTCTGTACAGGTCAAGGCATTTATTCTTTGTCTGATTTGTGTGGATGCTACACTAAGAAAAAATGAATATAGAAGAGATGAAGACTGGGGAGGTAGAGTGGGTGGTAAGTGGAACTCTAGGAGTTATTGAAAAGCAGATGTAAGCATACTGGCAAATATGTCTTTTCCCCACAGATATATTTCACAGCTGGGATTTAGATGCATTCCAATTCAATGAACTACTCTCTATGCACATCAGCAGTAAGATGGTAGTATGGTAGAAATGCCAAACCAGACCTCTCTCAAATGGATCTATTCCACCTACTCTTTAATGCCTGTTCTGTCCTCATGCCTCTCTACTTCCTATTTCCTCCTCAAAGCAGATTCACACTTCTGTTTCCAAATTGGTCTTTTGAATTGAAAGGAATTAAGAGAATTAAGAGCTACAATATTCAAAGGCAAAATATACAGTGTAAACATTCATTTGCCCCTAGAATATTTAGGAAAGGATATAAAGCATATGCAAACCAAGGCATATTAACAAGGCGTTTCATTTAACGTAACTGTTCATGGAAGCCCCTTCAGTCCCTGCACTCTTGATACCCATCTTTCTCCTCACGGCCTGCTAAATCTGAAGTGAATACTATATAATACAATTCACATGGGAGCCCACAATACATGCTTTTCTCCTCTCCTCCCTCAATTTTAAGTCATATACACTTCTCAGTTCATTTTTTTCCTACCTTTTCATTTCTGTGGTTACAAACCTTCATGTTACAACTCTTGTCATATTCTTCCCGCTAACTCCCATCCCCCCTCTCCCTTTTTTTCAAGTACCCCCAAAGGTATATAACAGAATCCTAGCATACATAAAAAGTGGCTAAAAGAACCGTATTAGCACAATGAAAACCCCACATAAATGTTATGCAAATTTGTTATGAATCAAACCTGCAGTGCAAATTTACTACATTGCTGAATGATTATAAAATAGCGATTTGTCTTGTGTACATTTTTAATGTATTCCAAACCATTTGCATTAGATTGTCTGTTTCTGTTAGTCAGATCATTCAAATTTTTAAGTGCAAAGTAAATATAAAGTGTTACATTTTTAATAATATGTAGTCACACCACATACTACTTTTCCTGCTTTTTACCTCCACTGTGGTCCAGGAACACATAATAGATGTTTTTTCCCTAGTTATCTAATCATTATACTAAGTGCAACCCTGTTTGCTATTACTTTACATTTTACAATTATCATTGCAAGCACTGCTTTCAGTGTTCTAGAAACAATTGTGAATCTTAGCAGTTAATGGCATACAGCTCTTTAAATTTAATGTTTTGTATATGCACAGGAAAAAAGAAAAAGGGAAAACGGGCTTTAATATTTTTGCTTAGTTGTATATAAAATTACATGCATCTGCAAAACAAACGTAAGTGTATTAATTACATACCTACTACTTAAATTATACTTTATTCTCAGTTCTCACATTTGGTGATTTTTAAGTGGTAAGGTTAGTTCCATTACAATTATTTTGTTTTTCTGTCCCTATAAAATAAGACACCAGTGCATTCTTATTGCTCCCCATGCATTTCCTTTCTCAAATGAAACAATGATGAAGAAATTATGACTTGTACTTCCTTACAACTCATACCAGTCTTCATAAATGCCAAACTGGCCAAATCTGAGAACGAGCTCTGCTCTTTCTTCATGAAAAATAAGCTGAAGTTCTTTCAATGACATTAAAAAATTTTAGTTTCATAAGCTCTTCTGAAATCAGCTTCTTAAAATACATCGAACTACTGAACCCCACTGTTTCTCACCTTTTAAGCACAAAATACTAGAGTGGTATTTTCATATGGTGATAAATGTTATCACCTACAAGACTATTACAGTGTATAATCTATAGCATTATCACAGAATACACACTTATTTTATAGCAAAAGAGGAAGGGGAACAAGAGAGGAAGAAAGTAGCATGGTTAAATGACACAGGTTTGGAGTTATTTTGGCCAAATCGTCATCCCAAGTACCACAGAATCATAGAATGCCAGGTTGGAAGGGACCTCAAGGATCATCTGGGAATAAACGGTACATAAATGGTAAGACAAAGAAAAGATCTGTAAGAAAATCATTGGGATCCATAAACTACCATGTTGCCATGGGACTAATTAAAGAGAGTAATGTTATAAGATACTAACAGATTTGTTCCCATTAGTATTCATCACAAAGTGGATTGGATAGATATCTAATTTAAGAAATCAACAAAACTGAGAAGATGTGTACTAAGCAGGATAAGCCAAAAAAAGCTGAAAGGATCTAATTTACAGAGGCTGAAAAGAGAAGATCACAGTTGGGGATGGGACAGTTCAAATACATGTTTGCGTCAGAGACAAAACTATGAATTTTTTGAGTGGAGAAAAATGGAGCAACCTTTTTGTTTTTGCGGTAGAGGAGTCTCAGGTCAGATGTGGTCTAAATTTCAGGATAACTAAACACAGGAGCTAGCTTCCTTAGCAAGTTCTGGAACCTTGTCCGTGGAAACTTCCAAAGGCAAGTCAAAAAACAATGAGCAAGGATTGTCTACATATGCATGACCCAGCCTCATGGCAGGACTTGGACTAGATAACTTCTTCTGAATCTTTCAGTCCTATTGTTCTTTGATTTCAGTCCTGACCTACTTCTTGCAGTTAACCTACCTGTGAAACTGTAAGGCAAACACATAAAAAAATATGTTTTAATAGGGGGAGAAAATTAAGTGGAAAAGAAAAAAAGAAAAGAAAAGGAATATGCATTGTGCACATGGTGTATAGCTAAGAGTTCTGAAGGAACTTAGGTATAGAGCAGTTAAGATACCTTGAGAATACTCATGATTTCAACAATAAAAACAAACCACCCCATCAATAAACCTGGGAAATGCAAACTCGTGAGCCTTGCTTTCTACAAGGAAAGGTGTTTGAACTGAGAAGAGCAAGCAGTCATAGGGTGGTAGGTCACTGAGGAAAAGGAGATAAAGGTCACTTTGAAAATGCCTGTTTGATATGCTCTTGTCCCTTAAGACCTGAAGAGAGCACAACTCATTTAACAGAGACACGAACATATGCAATTGCATAATGAATATTATTATTTAGCTTGGAAAAGACTCAAACCGGTGACTAAGAGAAGAAAAAGTATCTCCCCCTAGTAACCTCCTGAGCCACCCAGTCGACCATGAAAGAGCTCTTCTAGCAAGTTTAAGAGTAGCAAACTGTTAGGTTTTATTAATTTGAGTATGCTGCCTAGTTGGGTTTTTTAATGGCACTAGCGAGGTAAAACTGATAGTAGCTCTCAGCAAGACGGAGAAAAAAAATATTTCGGATATGAGGAAAAGGAAGCTGTGGCACAAAGAAGCAGCTGATGAAGGCACTGCATCCTACACCATACACCTACAAACTTGACTATGAAACACAATTTGTACTTCTGAGAACAATCTTCTCTCTTTCATCAGCCTCGTGTGAGTCCTGAGGTTACCCCAACTCTCTGCATATGCTGTGTTGCCCAACACACTTTACTATCTCCTAGATTACATAGCAGAGACAGAAGCTCCCAGAATGCTTTTTATATTCAGTGATCTCCAAGAATTTATATTATGAACTTCATATTAAGGTGCTTACAATTCAGCTGTCTAACTCCCAAGGAGCTAAACCTTGATTTAGTCACTTTTTAGCATGTCACAAGTATAGCTCTTTCTTACCTTACTGTTCTTATTGAATAAATATATTTCAGTACTTATCTGCATTAAGCACGAGATGGAAATTCCAATACAAACGTATGTTTGGGTAAGTAATAGCAATAATAAAACCTAGTTTCTGTGTATCATACCTAACTTAATTACATTTAGTGTGTATTTTCACCAGCATATACCAAGAGTTTTTTAAGGACAGCATCATTAACCTCATTTCACAAATCTGGAAGCTGAGGCGCAGAGCTGTGATTTACCCAAGAAGTAAACGCCCAAATGCCACATTCCATCACTTTAGCCACAAGAGGCCTTATTGCAGACACCTCTCCTCCATGCTGTCCGAGAGCCAGGTAAGGCAGCCCTTAGAATAAATGCTGAGTCCCTCAGCCACAGAGTTGTGTCACTTCTCTACTGCATGGTGCATGGGAACCCTGGCCATGCCTGGAGACCTCAATACTTCCAGAATGTGGGCCAGCCATATGTAGATGCTGACACTGCATCTACAGGACCCACTGCAGGAGGATAAAGATGACCCTCAATCCAGTTGTGACCCAAGATGGTAGGGCCACACCATGCAGCACTGTTAGCTGTATCTCTGTTGGTGGGACCTTGCTCAAAGGTAATAAAAGTCTTGCCTACCATCCCCTTGGCCTCATGCCACCCTGACATGACTAGATTGCTTCGGTTTCTAGGGCCAGCCAGGACTACCACTATATCCTGCTCCTCAAGAGATAGATTCCTACAAGAGAGGAATGCCCTGCAAAAACCCAGAAAGACATCTGAACAAAGCTCATAAAATGTTGCATAGAGTTTTATAATCAGATCACACATCTGAAACATACACTGTCTGGTCTGACTCCCATTTGCAGCTGAGGATGTCAGCTATACCAACAGACCCTAGAAGGGTTCATCCTGGTCCAGTCAGCATATAAGAAAGGAATGGAGAAAAAAATATGGACATCACACACAACACTATTACAATTTTCTTTCTATCCCCTGATCAAGGAGGTGGCCAGTCCAGTCAGGTTCAGTTGAAAGACACAAAGCTAGGCCTGAAAAGCCCATAAGCATGTGAAGATGTGTTCGAAAGCCACAGGAAGTCTAGCAGACTCATCAGATATTGTGACCATCCTAAGAGTCAAGGAGCAACAGCACTTCATTTTGGTATCTCATGTAGTTACACCTTCTGCTGGCAAAACTGGAAGAATAGCATTACTCTTTCCCCTTCCTCCTGCACAAAAATTGAATACTTGAGAAACAAATAATAACTCATGACCAATTATTATCTGAAGTGCTTTATTAACACTGCTTTGTGACCACTTCCACAGTCACTGAAGTTACGAGGCCATCTATAGCCTGATACTTTAAAACACGCAGTCTGCTGGAAAAATCTATTCACCTATCCATACAAGCCCCAGAAGGTTCTTGCACAGATGAAATACGCACTGAGGTTAAGGCAGACACTATCAGTACGCAAACCTCTGGCTCACAGTTGTTACAATAGCCATTAGAATTTAAAAGCAGCCTTGTCCAACTACTTCTTTCAGAAATAATAGTTTGTGACCAGTGTATCCATAAACACCAAGCTATTTGGCATAGCCCTATCCCTTCAACGCTGCCACTGAGAAAGCAATCACAGATAGCTCTTCTGTTTTATGGCCTCAACAGGAAATTGTGGTTTCATTACATATGGGGTTTTCTTTACTCTTTTGGACTGTAAGAATTGTGCTTGATTTCATTTGTGCATAATGTGAACGTATATATAAAGTGAAACACTTCCAAGTATATATCTGACTAGTTAGCACGTAAAGGATCCAGAAATTCTTCCAGTTAAGAAGGTCGTTACCAAATACCAGATTCAACCACATGAAAACTTCAATTGGCTAAGAGGGGAAAATAAAATCTATTCTAACATTTGATTAGTAGGATAGGACTCTTAAGTGTAACAACCATTCTGGTGTCTCTGGTAATTGAAGTAAGCAAGCCGAGTCAAGCATAGTAAAATAATTTCATTTGTGATTATGTAGCTAAATCAGTCTCTATGTACAGGTACCAAAAAGAAAGAAGGTTAAAAAAAATCCCCCTAACCCTTAACACAATAATTTCTGATAATGCAAACTTGAAAAACAGGATTTGCATTGAAGTAAAAATAACTGATAATAACAACCAAAGATACAATAAGATATGCAGGCAGTAACATATTTAACTAGGACTCACAAATACCTCTGACATCTTTTTTTCCAGCTCTACAATACTTTGCCAGATTTTAACTATCTGGGCTGGATTTTTTCATAGTAGATCTCTGTCTCAGAGTACATTGGGGTTTTTTTTAAAGTTCAGTTGAAGTCAGCTCAAGTGTCTCTAAGACAGAAGTCTGGAAAAACATGTAATCTTTTTCATTAAAAAAAAATAAAAGGTCTGAAGACATTTAACAGAGAAGTTGTGGAAATTGCATTCTTACAGAAAGGACTTAAAATTTGGCAGTACAGTCAGGCTGATATCAGCCACATGCCTTTTACTGTTCTTAAGAAAAAGTTAATACAAACACACCAAAGCACTGTCTACACACTCAGTATAGGTTTGTTAGCATTTAGTAGCTAAACTGCTATGGATTTCTCTGTAAAAATGTCACAGATCTAGACAAGACTTTCCTTACCACTCTTCGTTTCAGGGACCACTGTGATACTAGACAGATAACTGAACCTGGGCAGAAAATCTCCTATTTGTCTTATAGTTTCCACTGCTGGCACACAAAGAGGTCAGAGGACAAGAAGGAAGGACACAGCTTCACCATAAAGCAAAAATGGGAGGTCCAAGGTGTCATGAACATACAACATACAAAGTGGTAATGAAGGATATATTTTAAAAAAACCAGACCCTTACCATGAGCAGCATGCCTTTACTAAAGGTGACTCAGTTCCCCATGGGTAAAATGGAATTATAATGGCACCTCACTTCATAGGACAAAGAATATTTGCAGATCCCTCAACTACTGTCCTGATGACTGAGTGCAACAGAAGAACCCATGAAGAAATGAATTAATCTGACTTAAGTGCCAAGCTTCCGCTGCAAGGAATAAGTAAGTATGGCATAGGACCACAAACTGAATAAGGAAAATAAAATATTAGCTGCTTATTTTGTGGAATTTTTCATCCTGTCCAATGAAAGTATAATAAGTCCTGCAGGGAGAGGAAAAACTCAACACACACAAACAGAAAGACACAGCCTAGTAACTGAGAGGTGCACCACAACACATTATGCACATTAAAGCTAAATCACACATGCTCTTTTGAGTTAGCCTTTTAATTACATAAAAACAAGATGAAATTGTTGTAATAGATTGTATATTTGCAATGGCAGAAGTGTTTGGACTAGCCTTAGCAAATAAATGGCTGCTTATTTTTCTTGAGACTACATAAAATTCATCAGACTTCCCACCGAGGTATTTTCAATACAAAGTACGATGTGGCACCACGGATAGACGGGAAGGATATCTGATCAATATATTTTTTAGCACTTTCAAATCTATTGTGGAACTTCTTGTTCATGCTCAAGATTCCTTCTTTTTCACTGTGTATAGTCTGGCACAGATCATGAGTATGTAGGTATATTAGCACCACTGTTAACCATGCGGTGGTATGACAAGACAATGGAAGGGGGAACACAGAGAGGGACAGCCAGAGAGAGAGAGAGAGAGAGAGAACAGTGTAATGGATTCTATCTGAAACTAAACTAAATCTTTTGCCGGTAGAACACTATCCAAGAAAAAGCTTTGCAATGCCACAGTCACTGAAGAATGGAAAAATTCATAATGACTTATATATTGAAGCATGTATTTTGCAAAACTGCTATGTCCTACAGTGATAGAATTAGTACAAACAGGATGGATGTTAGAATTATTTCTTCTGACCTTTAAATGAAATTTTTTGAGAGTGCACTTTTCAGGCTTCCTTACATACATACATTATTTAAAAGATTACAAGAATACACACTTATAAAGATATTATTTACCTTTTTTCTCCCTCTGGCCTAAGAGGTATTCAGCAATCAGGGCAACCACAAAAGTACTGCACTAAATTCTATCCTCTTAAATTAATGAGACAACCAGCACAGGCAGATTAAAACTTATGACCAGGCAGAAGGAGACAAGACAACCTCAGTAAATATTTAAGCTATTTGCCTGATCAACCATTTTAGCAACTGTTTCATCACTGCTAATGCACAAATGTCATTGCACACGTACAAAAACACACACACAAATGTAGCTGTGGTTTCTTAGAACTATTGTACATATTTTCAAGCCTCACACATCCCCACTAACAATTCTGACCTTATCTTTTTTTTAGAAAAGAAATTACTCCAGAACAAAATAAAAAAAAGAAAGAGAGAAAGAGAGGAAAGAGAGGAAAGAGAGGAAGGGGAAGGGGAAGGGGAAGGGGAAGAAGGGGGAAGGGGGAAGGGGAAGGGGAAGGGAGGGGAAGGGGAAGGGAGGGGAGGGGAGGGGAGGGAGGGGAGGGGAGGGGAGGGGGAGAGAGGAGAGGAGAGGAGAGGAGAGGAGAGGAGAGGAGAGGAGAGGAGAGGAGAGGAGAGGAGAGGAGAGGAGAGGAGAGGAGAGGAGAGGAGAGGAGAGGAGAGGAGAGGAGAGGAGAGGAGAGGAGAGAGAGGAGAGGAGAGGAGAGAGGAGAGGAGAGGAGAGGAGAGGAGAGAGAGGAGAGGAGAGGAGAGGAGAGGAGAGGAGAGGAGAGGAGAGGAAGAGGGAAGGAAGGAAGGAAGGAAGGAAGGAAGGAAGGAAGGAAGGAAGGAAGGAAGGAAGGAAGGAAGGAAGGAAGGAAGGAAGGAAGGAAGGAAGGAAGGAAGGAAGGAAGGAAGGAAGGAAGGAAGGAAGGAAGGAAGGAAGGAAGGAAGGAAGGAAGGAAGGAAGGAAGGAAGGAAGGAAGGAAGGAAGGAAGGAAGGAAGGAAGGAAGGAAGGAAGGAAGGAAGGAAGGAAGGAAGGAAGGAAGGAAGGAAGGAAGGAAGGAAGGAAGGAAGGAAGGAAGGAAGGAAGGAAGGAAGGAAGGAAGGAAGGAAGGAAGGAAGGAAGGAAGGAAGGAAGGAAGGAAGGAAGGAAGGAAGGAAGGAAGGAAGGAAGGAAGGAAGGAAGGAAGGAAGGAAGGAAGGAAGGAAGGAAGGAAGGAAGGAAGGAAGGAAGGAAGGAAGGAAGGAAGGAAGGAAGGAAGGAAGGAAGGAAGGAAGGAAGGAAGGAAGGAAGGAAGGAAGGAAGGAAGGAAGGAAGGAAGGAAGGAAGGAAGGAAGGAAGGAAGGAAGGAAGGAAGGAAGGAAGGAAGGAAGGAAGGAAGGAAGGAAGGAAGGAAGGAAGGAAGGAAGGAAGGAGGGAGGGAGGGAGGGAGGGAGGGAGGGAGGGAGGGAGGGAGGGAGGGAGGGAGGGAGGGAGGGAGGGAGGGAAAGAAAACAAACCTAGGTCTGATGCTAGTCAGCTTGTGCTGCTGCCTACAAGGGTAAAGGGTCACAGCAGTGTGTGAGGATCACAGGATTGGGTGACTGAAGATCACCCATGTTGTGAAGCTTGGAAGTTAAGCCTCTATCAGCCTTCCTTCTGCCACTCTGCCCTTCTCTTCGACACGCACCACAAACATGCAGTGATCCATGAAGGCAGAGGGAGTAGAATGAAACAAAGGTGAAGAATTGACAGCATCTGCTAAACAATGTCCAGAGAAGCTGCTGCTGAATGGTGAAGATGTGCAAAGGCTGGCATTTGGCTATAGGCTTCCAGTGCAACAAGAAAGTCCTTTTGAGGGGATAAAATAAAGAGTAAGAACGTGTTTGGAGAAGGGTGAATTTCCTCTTCAGTATCACGTCTCCATGTGTAGACTGTACTTTAATCTTTGTAATGCTCAGGAACAACACTGTACAGCAATACACTTAATTAGACTGGAATCAGCAGCCCTCTACCCATGTCAATCACTTCATTCAACACACATGCACACACACTCTCACACACATGCACATGCACACTATTTCTTCCTCTGCTCCACAGACAAGAAAAAAAAAATACTAATTTAAAGCATATCAAAACACATTTTTATAACGTATAAAGATAATACCCAATGGACTCCTGAGAGATACAAGAAATTAATCCCAGTTGTGAAGGTCTTGATATTAGCTCTTCACTCCTGGGATGAATTTAAAATCCCACAAAAGCCCATGATTTATTTCCTTCCTACACAACAGCAACAAACACTCACATAATTTTTAAGTAATGTAAAATATCACTTTAAAGACATTCATACACATCTGAGAGAAAGAGAGAGAGAAGGGAAGGGAAGAGTTAGTTGTTTTGAGAGGTGAGCACTTAAGGGTCCATTCTACCTGCATAATTCCCATAAATGTTACGTTTATGAATTGAACAAACAGGGTGAAGAATTGCTGGCACAAAAACTGCCTTTCACCCACTTCCTATGTTTTATCATACAGTGCCTCTTCTAATGGCTAATTAAAGGTTTTTATAAAGTAATGCTCTTCTATTTCGAATTTGTACATCAAGTAGTTGTGATTACCAAAGTGTCTCTTTCTGGTTATAGGGCTTTAACTCACTAGCCAGTAAGAAGCTTCCTTGACGATGTTTGTAAAATACCGAAAACTTAAAGTTACTGTGTTGGGTGGAGGGAGGGAACTCTGTGAAAAGCTAGTTAACTTCCCCACATTTTCAGACACTTCTCCACTTAATGGCAATCATGATATGATACCTCTTTAAATAGCTGCTACTGGATAGGGAGTGAAATAATTATTCCATTGACAGTTTCTGGCAAACCTATTTAATTGACAGATTCAGGATGTCATCCCAAAAATTTCTGGGCTACACAAGACCACATCTCATTCATACTGGTGCAGCTCTGTGACATTCACAGTTCACTGGCACTGCGTGAGAGCTTGAGTTACCACTCTGTATGACATCACAAGAGATCACCACAGGAGCAAATGGTGTCAAAAAAGAAATAAACAAGCAAAACAAAACAGAAAAAAGAGAGAAAGAGCTAAGTACTAAGCAAGCACAGATAAAAGCTTACGTTTAGGAGAAAATACATGCATTATTCCATTTTCATAGAGTTTTACTGCACTCAGATAAGTAGCATTAAAATTAATGGTACAGAATTTTTCTCTACCTTCTAAAATCTTATTATAACAAGAACCTTTTCACATGCTGCCCAGGGAGGTGGCTGAGTCACCATCCCCGGATGTGTTTAAAAGTCATCTAGATGTGGTGCTTGGGAGTATGGCTTAGTGCTGGACTTGGCAGAGTAGGGTTAATGGTTGGATGCAATGATCTTAAAGGTCTTTTCCAACCTAAGTGATTCTATGATTATATGAACATGGGATGGAACTATGAAAATGATTCTCAGGTTGACACCACCTCCCTTCTTATTTATTCTGAAAATTGTACTAAAAGAAAATATATTTTCTTGCTTCTGCAGTTTAGAGAATTATAGTGTTTAAGTCAGTAAGTAATGTACAACTACAAATACAACAGTACCGTGGGAAAAATAAAACACCATAAGCAATGTAAAATTGTGCTAAAAGGGATATAAGAGGCACCCTTAAAAACACACAAAGTAATTCAAGTTTTTTTCTATCATGAGGCTTTCTGCAGGGTGCCTAAAAGTTTCAGCCCTTCAACAAAATCCATGTTTTTGTATTTATTATTTTAAGCCACTGCTGAATAAAAAGGTAAAGCAAGTTATTCAGCTGAGAAGTTCCACAGAAACTTAAGCATCCACAATAATTTTCTTTTCAACCAGGGTCCTATTCCTGCCATCAGTTTGCAGGGATTGTGTGGCTAAGTCTCATTACTGCTAACATGGATAACTGTGCACAGTACATCTAAAGTGCACAAACAGGAGAGGAAAAAACCCTTCCATTTGTTTTACTGACCCACAAAACCCAGCCACAGTTGCAGTGAAACTGAACAGTATCTTGCAATTTCATCCCTTAATTGGGAGCCCAGCACATGGCAGAAGTCCAGGCCCCAGCTCAGACTGTTTATCTTCCAATACTTTCAAGTCACTTACTAGCCAAAAAAGAAATTACAACGTGATTTAAAGGGAAATCATTCAGCTTGCAGGCCCATTCCTTGCCTGCCTCCTCCCTCTCCTTCTTTTTTATTAAAATGTTTGTAACTGTACCATAGGTCTGATCTGTTCATCCCTGCAAACAGCTGTCCTACTGTGCTGCAAGAAAAACATTTGTAAAAATATTTGGCTTAGATTTAACTATATCCTTTCTTTTAAGTTCCCCCAAAATTTCCAAACAAAGTTTCACAAACAGTTTTCCATCTTTAAAAGAATACCTGCTTTCTGTGCTATGTTCTATTAAAGAAGCTGTGATGGTTTAAGAATTTCATATATAGCATTGAGTGCTAAATCTCAGTTCCTCAGATCCACCACTCTGCAAATACCATCAAACAGATTCTGCTGCAAGTTGTCCAGATGCAATGGGTCAAATTCAAAAGAGATTCCCCTCATATGACCTATCACTGACCAAGTCCAGGATCTGATGTCTCCAGTCAGTCACTTACACACCCATTTTCCCTTCTGGTGATTCAGTGGGAGAAGGCAGAGAACCTCACCCAGCAGACAGAAGCAGACTATCAAACTCTGGGAAAGAGATGCCACTGCACACCTACACAGCAAAAGAGAGAGGCTCAGCTACACCAGTGCTTCCTGTTGAAACTGGGACAATGCTCAGCTTTCAACACACTTGATGAAGAAGGTAACAAAACCGTTGCACAGACATCAGACAAATATGGTCAGCCAGACAGTGAGCTCAACCAAAACACACTGGAAATAATTCTTCAGCTGCAAGTGAAGAGCTTTGCTTCCTTGTTTCCTTAGAAATAGAGGTTGGGATTGTAGATATAAAATCTGTTATTATTTTAATTTACCGACATGAAGAACTTTTCAAAAAATGGATTGTAATACTCTGTGTTTTCTAAAACACCATTAATATAATAGCAGTTCCAGTGCATTTTGAACAGTGAGTGTAACATACTGTTACTCAGTTTTCAAACATAGGAAGACTTTAAGTATATTTGACAATTCCTTATTAGAACGATTTGGAATTTGCTCAGGAATAAATGAATTCGCTTATTCTTCACTGAAGTTAGAATAGCCTCACACAGGCAAAGCTGGGAGAACCTTTTTCTAGCTGTCTTGACCTTGTTATTCATGCATGTGATACTACAATGTAATACCAAATCTTCCACAAGATGGTGAGTGTGCATGATGTCATCTCCCACTCAGAAAATTTTGATGCATACAAATAAAATCCCTGGATCATAAACTAGAATTGTTTGAAGCAGAAATTCCCCATTATTGCATTATGGATAATACTAAAAACATTATATAATGCAATACAAGGAAATTCTATCTTGGGGTTCTGATGACAAGCCACTTGAGCGACACTTTTTTCCTTTATAATGTCACCAGAAGTCTCAGTGGAATTATATATAGAATAAATGATAGGCAATGGTGAATTACAAGGCCGTAATACATACAGTAAGCACCTAATATAGTCTTATAAATTACAGACTTTTATAGCTTTATATTTTATAGTGTAATGTCACACACCACAGTGACACAATACTCCAATTCAGACATGATACCACATTTAAGAAAAAAAAAAAAAAAGAGTGAAAAAGCAGCACCAGCCCTTATTATGGCAAAGTAAAATTACTTTGAAAGTGTACAGATCTGCCATTTTAAAAGAAGACGCAGATATCAAAATACAGGCCTCAAGGAAGAAAGTACATGTCAGACAACAGCCAGCTCTGTTGTTCCTTTATACTTGGATAACAAATGTTAGTATTTGCCTTACACCAGGCACTACTGCACAAGAGATCCCAAGCTGGATTCTGCACTCGAGGGATAGGGCAAAGGGTGCTTCACATCATTGAGCAGTGACTTCTCCAGCTGATTAAGAAGCGGCACTGATGGGCTTCGCTGGGATTCCCATCCAGAGCTCTTCAGCCTGACGGATAACGTTGCATTTTGGGGGTCTAAAGGATAATGGTGAAGTGACGGCTGGAGCTGAGGGAATATTCCATTCTTGGAGTTCTGGATTGGGTCCACTTCTTAGGCAGGCAATTAAATAACTAAGAGGTTAAAATAGAGTATTTTCAGACTAATTTCCCAAATAAATGAAACATATGCTATCAGACAGCATCTATCTGCCTGTGTTTACCCCACTTGGTAAGTTTTGGATCCACTTGTTAATTGCAACTACATCTGGTACAGGGAAAAAGGGTCACCAAGCTATCGAGTTCCTATAAATTCTGAAAAAATAGAGTCACGTAGAAAAGAACTATTCTCTCAGTGTCTTCCTTGAGGATAGCAATGCAGCCCTCCTTGATGCACCTCATTAGACCCTAGAGAACCCACTCCATAAGAAGGTGGAGCAAGGCGACAGGGAAGGACAGGACAAAGAAAACAATCTCCCAGTAGAGTAACCCAAGAGTAAATCAACATTTACTCCATGTTCCTAGTACGCTAAACACCAGAGGATTCCACCAAAAGAAACAAGGACCTAAGAAAGCACACGCACACACAGACCCGTTTATTGCTCATAAACAGTAACACCAGACAAGTGTACAAGTGAAAAAGGCACACCCACTGCACTTTTATCACTAGGTAAGTTGCCACTTTTGTGTACACACTTGCTGCTGCTTGAGGTGGGCAGCAAACGAAAGATTACTAATGCGTTTAAAAGACATTCCTCGTAACTAAACTATTCAAAGGTGACAATCCTGACAGAATGTAAGAAAAAAGGGGATGATGGCCAGACAGACAGAGGTATGTCTCCTTCACCTGAAAATTATCAGAATGCTGCTCATATTAATGTCAAGATTAAAGCAGGTGGACACCATACCATAAATCTGTACTTGAGGTACTTACATCAGCCCCTAGCAGTGGAAAAGAGACATAACACAACCAATGAAGTTGAGAAGGCTATTCGTATTTTTGAAGGCAAGCACTTGCCCAGGCATCTTTCTGAAGTGCTGCCACCTTGCAGAGCCCAAATCTTTTTTCTTCAACTTACTCACAGCTGGTATCTGGGAGTTTGGATAAAACAGGAAAAAGCTCATATGCCTACTGCTTACCTAGTCAGGAAACAGCACCTCTGCTCCTTCTCCCTAACTGCCATGATTGTAAATGTGGCTGAAATAACTCCCAATTGGGGGACCCAGCAATAAACCTTGAGCTCCCCTGGAATATGTCCAAACCAGACACCCTCATCAGAAAAACACCTCCCAGAGAAATGGAAGGCTGACTCACAAAGGACCTGGGGAAAATGAAAGGGGCTCTAGGTTTGCCTGTCACTTCTCTACCAATAGAAAGATCAAGACTTAAGCAGACCAGCAAGTGTCCAACAAAGGAACAAACTATATTGTGTAACTCGTGTGTTGGGTTCCCAGATCAGACAGCATCTTTTAATTTTACAGAATAAAAGTTTCTGTGTTGTTCTGCATATTGATTCCTTTTATCGTGGAAATTGTCAATATTCAGAGATGCTCCTGGTCAATGAGACAGAGAAAGCTCTAACACATGGATGAGACAATCAGTTATGAGACTGTTTTATGATGAGGCTGCTGAATGCTTGGCTGTTCATACAATACACAGGCTTCATTGAGAAAAGAAATACCACTGTGGCCTGGCAGCAGACTGTACAAACAAAACACAGCCTTTGTTCAAACATAATTTCTCTTTTTCTTTTTTCAGTCAAAATTAACTTCACTGACAAAGCAAGCAGTATACACCTTTCACAACCACCATCAGGTGGGAAACGTGGCTAGGTCACCTTGATAGTGTATCTAACTAGCTTAATAGAAATAAGGATTTAATTTTTCTCCTCAAAGTATCTACTTTGAGCCCAGGGGTAGACATCAACCCAAGCACATGGTTACATGTGCCAAGATGAAAAACAAACACACAAAAAAAAATGAAGTACCAAAAAGAAACAAAAACTAATTAGTGGTTATTTAAGTAGTTTGGGATACTAACAACTGACTGCATCTCCTGTGCATTGGTTTTCCACTTTGCTGTAACTGGACTTTTTTTTCTTTTCTGCTAGAAGACAAGGAAAATGACATTGTCTGCTATGGCAGAAGCGACATATCCCTGCGTAAGCAACCTCTCTCCAGTGGAAACCTTGCTTGTCTTTGCTGGCTTCTAAACAGGCACTCTGGTTAAGGATACAGGGTAGCATGACTGCACATTCCCAGTTGCAACTGAGACAAACTGCAAATACTGAGTTGCACTCAACTCCTCTGAATAATTCTCACCACATTACTCACCAACTATCCTTAGAAAGGATAAGAAATGACATTACAGTTAATCAGAAAGCAGGAAAATGCAACACTGGCCTGCTAGGGGTGATGCAGTGCATCATGCCACCATGCCAAAGACCAGAGTTCAGGCCAGTCTTTTCGTTTTGAGCCTTAGGGGAGACAGGGTATGGTTCAAAAATATAATGTGTTCCAGTGTCTGAGAGCGGAAAGCCAGTGCAGGAGCACTCCATCTGGCAGGCTGACTTTGCTCTGAAATTTGAACAGAAAAAGACCAGGATTTTGTATTCAGGGATGGGGGCTGAGAAAACAAGAAATGTGGCCTCCCCAGGAAATAAATTTAAGATTATGCTGATGCACTATCTGAATCCTTCCTAAAGAGGCAATAGAAAATTTAAAAGTTAAATGGAATTGTCCATGACATGCTCAACACCATTTAATGGGAAACTCCTGCTGGTATTATTCATGAGAGCCACATTTCTTACCAGTACAACTAAAAAAAATTTAAGAAATTAAAAAAAAATAAAAATCCCTCCATACAAAACCTTTCTCTATTTGATAATGGGTAGTGAAGAGGACAGATGCATTTTCATGAAAGGCACCACATGGAAGAGAAAATGTCTCTTCTTTTATTTTTACAAAGGGTGCCAGATGCAAATGTTTCACTGGACGCCTATAAGTACTTAAAATACAAAACACCTTCTTCAAATGCATTAAGCACACAGTGAGGCACTTTAAATACACTTGCTTTGTCAGACAGGCAGCTGGCACCACTTTTGTAATGAACAGGGGAAACATTCTGTCCAGTGAAAGTGGTACCAAAATATAGCAGGAGGCTCAGCTTGACTTGCACTCACAAATATCAAAAACTAGTTCCTCTCATTACTTTTCTTAAGGACAAAAAATACCAGCTGACTCTCGTACTAAAGGAAGGCAAGAATAGTTTAGGTTTTCTTTTTCAATAGGTCTCTCCACATGCGTGTTGTGCAGAAGGCGCATGCCGACGCCAGCTCCTGCTCTCATTTCTGAACGGTACAAACCCCTCCTTCCTCGCCTTTCCCAAACACACACCCTTCTGTGAGTGATCAAAAGCCTCCCCTGATCTTCAATTATTCTGCCAGAGTAAATATAAGGCCTTCAGAGGACAGTAGCCACATCAGCAAAAGCGTAAGTTAAAAACATATGCGCTACCAAACTTTTCACGCCCGCATTTGGTCTGATTAATTTTGTCACCTCATCCATTTCAGGAGAAAAATGAGAAAGAAAATCACCCAGCACACCAAGAAAGCCAGCCTTCCCAAAAGTCAGATATGCCTTTTGTCAGTACACAACATTTAGGGCCACTGAACTACAGAGTGCAGAGTTCGCCTTATTCACTGAGAAGTGCCAGAGGAAAAGATTTTCTGTAGACTAAAGGGAAAATTATTTTTAGATTACCCCCCAAAACAGAGCAAAATGCGAATTCCAACTGAAACTGTACTTTACATTTGAAAATGCTCTTACAATTTCCTGAGCTGAGAATCGCTTGCTGTTTATATCCCTTTCCCCTCCTCTATGGAAGTTAAAAGCGATGTTTAGAGCAAGCTCTATGCATGTACCACACCTAAAACACAAGCCAATGCCTTCCCTCCCCCTCCATCAAATCCATGAGCGGCCACAGCTGGAACTGTTTTACGCTGGCCGGCCAGGCGGTGTATGAGCGCTGGCCTCCTCTTTGTCTGCAGGATGAGAGAGAGGCTGGCCTCCAAGGTAGGGCCGCGTCCCCCGGGACGGTGGGTAAACACCAGCCCAGCCCGCTCCCTCCTGAGAGGGTCAGGTGGTGTGCAGTGTCAAAAGCTGGCCACAGAAAGATCTCGAAAAGCAGCAGCCTACGAGGAGAGGCTTTTTGCCTTCCTGGGGGATGACAAAAAGCACGCAGTTTGGTTTCACATTTTCCTGCTATTTTGGAAGCTTAGTAAGGACATGACCAGTATAACATGACTGTAAGGCTAGGGCACTGTTAAAAACAATTTCTCCCTTGCCTTGCAGAGCACACTTAGGATGTGTGCAGGGTTGGCCCGGCTTTGGCAGGCGCAGCTGGACTTTCCCCGAGCTGAGGAACAGCAGGATGGTGCAGCTGTGAGCACCAGCACAGGACAAGGCTCAGGCAGGGCACTGTTGGGCTGGGAGGGAGGCAAGCCTGGCCCATGGAAAAGGCACCGTGCAGGAGGACAGGCAAACTGCAGTCAAGTTAGTGCGAAAAATGTGAGCGGGAGTATTAGCAAAGGTTGAAAGACAAAGAGAGGGTGAGCACCCTCGGGCATCTGAGGCAGAGGAACGCAGGGAATATTGAGGACACACAACAGAAGCAAAATAAACTTTTACATGTAACAGGAGCATTCTCAGGATGCATGTATGCCTGCACATACACGAGCGTCAACTGACTGTTTCAAAAGCCACATCTAAAATTTCATTTAAAAAAGCCCAGCTGCTTCTTTACCCTGACTTTGTCTTTAAGGACTTAGCTAAGCCGAAGGAGTGGCCAGAAAAGAAGAAAAAAAAAAACCACACTTCAACCCATCTCTCTCAAATTCTTTTATTTCAGCAATGCATTAAGCAATCTCCCTGCAGAGTTATTCTCTTCTTCCTGGTGTGGATAAAGCTCCCCCTGGGGAGCTCTGTAATTTCCAGCTTCTCCGAATTCAGGTATTAGTAAAGACCGCTTGGGGACACGCAACAATATAACTCTACATTTTCAGGCATTCGGAGAGAACCCCCTAAGGGTCCCAAGTTCAAATTTCTGAAATGTAGGCATTGTAAAAGGAACCTCGGGGGACTCCAGCAATAGAAATCTGCTGAATTCAAAGCATTTCCTAAGCCCTGGCAGGAGCCTTTGCTCCCACTGGAGGCTTTTTATAAAACATGTGTTGCTGACATGTTGACAGATTGCTCAGTGAAGTGTTAGGTGCATACACAGGCTGGCCATTTAGGGGGACATCAGTTTACCCTTCATCTCTACCTGAAGCACCATGTTTTATACATTACCCGAGGACAGGCAGAAAACAGACACTCTCCAACAAAGTACAGTATCACTTGGCAAGAGACAAAAAAAAAAAAAAAAAAAAGGCCCCCAAAAAACTAAAGATATTACATATATACATACACACACGCATACAAGGAGAGGGAGAGAGAGAAGGAGAGAGAGAGGGAGTTGTACAGAATTTTCCAAATATCAGAAAGGTCAGAAAATAAATTAAGTGTACAATACAAGGCCTAGGTTGGAAATTGCCTCCATGTATCAGGCCTGCCACCCCTTTTCTACACAGGCCAGAGCTCTGAGGGTATAATGAGCAAAGGAATTTTCTAATGACAGCTGACTGTTGGGAGGTAATCTGATCAAAGGCCGATATTAAATCCAACTTCTGCTCATATCAGGGTATTAGTGATGTACGACTTAATAACCCAGCAGCTCCAAAAGTGCTGCCGTGGCAACAGGATGGAAATTGGGATAATAATGTATTCATGGTGCTGGCGACCTGGGGCTGCAGTGCGTGCTCTCAGGGGAGGGCACTTCACCCTGAGCCAGACGTGTCTGGGCAAAATCACTTCACAAAGGACAGGAGTTGAATACTGAAGAGCTCTGGCACTGATGAGTGTGTCGATAAGGGGAAGAGTGGAATGAAGTGAAGGGAGGAAAGGAAAAACATTTTCAGCAGAAGAGCTTGAGTGGTGCTTCTCTGAAAAACTGATGGGGCTCAAGAAGCTCTCCCCGACAAGTACAACCAAAATGGATAATTATTAAATGAACATAAAACTACATTCTCTGCAAAGTGCTGAAGGATGGATAGCACCAGCTTACACAAAGTGACAA
Source organism: Hemiprocne comata (assembly GCA_020745705.1). Lineage (NCBI taxonomy): Eukaryota > Metazoa > Chordata > Aves > Apodiformes > Apodidae > Hemiprocne > Hemiprocne comata. The sequence goes on along the minus strand of CM036587.1, from coordinate 103,802,522 downwards.
GATTTTCACATCAGGCTACATCTATCTTCCAGCACTTCCACTGTGCATAAAAGGGCCACTGCCTGCTACCATCAATATCCAAAATTCCTTTAACATTAAACAGCTTCTCAACCTTTCCTGCCCTTAAATCTCTCAAGGAAGCAAATCCAAGGAAAGGTCACACATCAGCCACACCTTTCTGGGTCTTTTAGCTGTATTTCCTGCATAAATGGAAATCTCCCTCACACTATTTTCCCCCCTCTCTCTTTCTATAATCACTACAGTGATGCATAAAATATGAAAAATACACATCTCTTTTCTTTCTGGTATGACACCAGAAAGAAACTTGCCAACAGAAGACAGCCGTTGCAGCATAACTATACAAATTAATCTAACATCAGTTCCTTTGATTCTCTGACTCAGGAAACAAAGATGGATATATGTGTTATTTGAATTCCATTTATTTTCTAGACAATAGACAGTGGATAGAGGGTCTTTCTTTAACTCCACTATAATTCAAAGCTACTTTAAAATACCAGAGTCACTTGGGGAGTTCTAGTAGCAAGAGTCTGGAGAACAAACTTTTGTTGACCGTATTAGGGGAGGGGACGGGTGCTCATTTGTCTGATGTTCTCTAAGGGCCTCTCTTGCAGAGTTTACCAGGCTATCCCTTGGCATAAATTTACAGCCATTTGAATCACTCACGAAGTCACAGCAGAACCCACTTCTGCTGAAAGAGGCGCTGAAGCACTAACTTTAACTAGGGGGAAAAAGCAACCTAAAAACTGCTCATGGCCACTACGTCAATCCCACAACATAGATCATGGGGAAATCCAGCTCTCTACTGTGTCTCTGACATGTAAGGGAGGGGATAACTTAGAATATCCCTCTTTCTATCTTCATGCTGTATCTAGTGCCAACAACGTACACACTGTACTCTTAAGCGCTCTTCCTGTCTTTCCGAGTATTACAGATAATTTGCTAGTTTCAGAGTGTACTTATTACAGGACTGTCAGAGGAGTTTTTGTTTCAACAACACGTTAACTTTACTGCACTTATAAAAAACATTATGTGTCCCCTGTGATTCTGTGTGTTTAAGAGCAGCGAAATGTTATTGATCCCAGTGTGACAAATCAAGAGTTAGGTAATGTCTACAAAACTCAATTTTCTGCAAGACATAAAACCCTTTTTATGAAACCCTTCCTTAAGAAATTCAGGAAAAACACACACAAAAAATTAGAGCAGAAAGGTCAGCAACTATTTTTTTTAATTAATGTAATCCAATTCTAGCCTAATGACAGGCATATGACCATGGAGGCCAATTTAAAGTAATATTTACTCTACTGTAAAACAGTATGTGAAAACTCCTGATTTCTAAAATCACTTTGATATAATTAAGAATCTTATTCAGAAAGCCCAAAAATCTAAATTCAGTTTCCCTTTGGCAAGCATTCAGCACTGAGTACATTTAAGTTTAGATTCACGCACAGGTTACATAATACGTAAGATTTTCCAGGATTTCAGTTCAAACTGCTTATATGTGACCTTAATGTACTTTTACAGAATGAGTTGGCTTTAAAAAAAATCTCAGCGATGAAAAGATCCCGTTCAATCTCTCCTAAAAGCTATACATTTGCCCAAATTCCTTTTTTGTAAATCAGTTTCATTTTCTCAATGGCTACACAGAAGTAGTAGTGAAATACTAGGGGAGAGAGGCACTAAAAAGCAGCAGAAACAATCCAGTTGTAATTTGCATGAAATCCACATGCATCTATAGAAATTTCACAGATATGTATACATATTGGGATTTTTTTCCCCAACTGTTCAGGGACAGTAGGTACTGGTACCGCATTTAATTAACAAGCAAATGTGATGCCCTCCGATGTGAACAATACTGAGCCAATCGCTTATGTTCTTAAAAAACAGATGTATTACATGCACTGTACTACTCCTGAATTCTAGAGTATCCATTTTATATCCTTTTTCCAGCAAACCTGAATCTGTCATAAGCCTTCCCTTGCTCCCTACCCCCTTTTTTTTTTTTTTTTCCTTTTTGGTTTTAGCTTCCACCTTAAAATTTGTTTTCCAGATCTGTTGGTAGTTCTCTCTATATTTCTTCTCTGTCTACTGCATTCATCATTATTCAGCTGCATTATAGCACTTAAAAAAAACATCCCGGCTTTGGGAAAAAAAAAAAAAAAAAAAAAAGAAATCATTTGATTTTCATTGCCCTGGAGAGAATTAAATACCCCCAAGGAAAAATTCTGGTACATTCTCTGCACACATTTACATGCAGCCAGTGAAGTAAACATTTCCATAATTGCTCACTTCAGAACACGTTACCCAGTTCCTAGGTACAATAACTGTCAGGAGTCAATGAGGAATAAAGAATTTTCCTGAATCCTTGCACATAACCTGACTAGCATTAATAACTCCACAGTTGTACATAAGTTAAGAAATGGATTACTGCCAGGCAACAACCTTGCTCTTAACACTTTGGGCATAATGTGTTCTTCAAACTACCATTAACAAAATAAATAACTATTAAAAAAAAAACCTAAAAATTCAAGGCTATTCATAACAAAGTATACTTCTCTCTCCCTTAAAATCATATATCCCGAACTACAGCTTTGTCTTAACTTGGGAAATTATAGTAACAACATATGGCTTCCATTTACTTCCAATTTTACTTGTACTGTGAGCTTCTTTGGTGAAGTTGTCTTCTATTGCTAAATGACAAAATGAATGATGAAATTCAGTTGCTATGCTAGAAAAACAAAAAACAAACACTGGTGCCTAATCCCAAAGGAAAACTGGACTTCAGTTATGAATCATCCTTCCAAGCAAATTTTGGATATCTTAAATAAAAGACTTTATGTACTTATAGAAAACAAAACACGGTCTAAAAACTTTACTAGAAAGATCCTCCTTCTACTCCTTATTGTTCAAATCCAAGGTTAGGGAGCATGCCACAAACCTTCAGTGGTTATTTAAACAGAAGTTCCCTGCTACAAGGGACACCAATGAACAGGGCTAACATCAAGTCTGCTCAGTTTTTATTGCATGCTTGCAGAGCTCTTCATATTGCTGAGACCACAATGAAGAGCCCTGTAAACATGTAATAAAACCAAGCCCATTGGATGTTTCAGTGTTAGCAATTTTTCTACAAAATTAAAATATTTCTGCTTTGTCATCAGACTGATTTGAAAAGCTGTCACCCGATGTATGGTTACTTAATCCTTTTCTGATGTTTGATCTGGAAACTGCCTAATTGTACTGTGAAGAAACTCACCTAATTATTTTTAAAATGTGACATCTTTTGTTTGGTTTTGTGTTGAGTTTTTTTTTCTTTTAATGGGTTATCTAGACAATCAACTTCTGAAGACAATAAAAGTGTAGCTCTGTGTGTTATAAAGTATTTATGACATTTTCAAGGAATTTTTTCACCCAGGCAGAAAATATCCTTTTAATAAGCCCTTTTTACTGCAAGAAGCTATTATTGGTCTCTTCTTTATTGTTGTTTTCATATTTTCCGCATAAACATAATGGGGAGAATAAGGAAGAGGGAGGAAAGCAGTCAGAAGACAGATGCAGACAACAGAAATGTTATATAATCTGATAAAATGATGAATAAAATTAAAACTGGCTGTCAGGCAAAATGAAAAGCAATTTTGCTTACAATTTTCGGAGTGGCTATGGAAAATCAGCCAAATCTATGTACTACATGCTGTCTGTAGTTTATGAGTATACGCAATAACCAAAAAGGTGCTTTGATTAGAGAGAATGCAATGATAAGTACAGCCTAAAATACTGAATAATGCGACTTCTTCTCTGAAAGCCTAGAGGAAATGTTTGAAAGCCCTATTAAAACAGAACAACAAACTAACAGAAGAACTCATTGGTTACGTATCTGGGAAGCGCAGAATAATTCCTACTGGAGACTCCATTAATTAGAACAAATCCCAACTACTGCCTGAGGGCTGCCAGAGACAAGGCTGTACACCCTGCTCTTGCATGAGCATAAGTCTTACTTGGGTCAATGGGACTCATACAGAAAGACTGAAGGTAACATTTAACCCTCTAAATATTACAGTGCTGTTTGCTTTCAAGTTCCTATGTATATCATGGCAAAACTCAGGTACCAAACAGCAAGTAAAGGGGAATGATGCAACAGAAATAAGATTTTTGAAAGGAATTTAGTGAAGAGCTAGGTTCCACATTACAATGAAACTCTAGGGCAATTTGGTCCTATCTCCTAAAATGCCTAACAGTAAAATCCCTCCCTAAGACTAAGCTTACTCTGCTCACCCAGGTGGAATTCATCTGAAGGACACAGAGGGATGGTGAAAATTACATGATTTTCTCTCATGCTTGGGCACAAGAGCTGAAAAGAGACTTATTCTTGTTTGTTTCCCCATTCTTTTTCATGGGAGTTAACTGGTCACCTGGCAGAACCAAGCAGAATTTAATCCTTCTCTTTGATGCACAACTTGACTTAGGAGGTATTTTCCTCATCATCAAGTACCAGAGATTGCGTTCAATTTGCATAATTGTGGGAAGGAAGCTCTCTTCTTGCCCTGGGTGACTGGTGTTAGTGCTGCCCCAAACCTAGAGGGTTAAATCAATCAAACAATAAGGAGTTCAGGAACAGAATTTTTCCACCCGGTGGGAGAGACCTTTCCTCTGCAGTGTGGCAGCATCTGTTTCCCATGATCTTCTGGAAGTTTTATTTTAAAAAGTATCCTGCTCCTGCAAGGACATTTTGGTGACAGTCTCAGTCTCTTCTGTGGTCTCCCTCTGGCATAGCATTGTTGTGGCTTTTTGCCTTTCAGTACAGACTTTACAGCTTTCGGTCTGAAGGAGATACGCCAAAATTATGCTGTTGACAGAGTGTGAAAGCTAGACATCAGTGGTATTGTAGCCTAAGACAATTGGTCACCTCAATGATGCAGGTCCACTCCTGACCTTTATTCCTGCAACAATGCTGCAAATATCTTAAAAGAGGAGAATTCCTATCTGACAACAGTATAATCAGCAGCAAAGCCAGTAACTAACAGACACTGTGTGTTTATGGTTCACAAGGCATCACATTGTTAATGAGCAGATAAAACAAGAAGGGCTGTTCTTTGTTTACATCACTCCCCTCATAAGCAACAGATGTCCTGATAGACTAGACGGCATTGGCTTTGTTGGTTGAGAACCTCCTGCTGGCCCTGGATGAGAACCAAGCATCCATACTGATTTTGTTACAATTGTCAGCTACTTTTGTTACTACAAACCATTAACTGTTGCTGACTCATCTGTGGTCCCATGGGCACAGAGGAAATAATGTATGGAGTCATGCAGTGACTCCATGTATTGTTTTCCTCCTAGGATGACTACTGCTTGCTCACCCAAGAGTGCTTTCTTGTGGGGTGCCACACAGTTTCCTGACATCACCCTTCCTGGTTGACTGCCTACATGAAGAAAGAGCCAGCAGGCTCACATTCCTCTGATGTCTGTCAATGACACTGAATGATTTATGTGTGTGTTGCCAAGACCAAGATTTAGGTGAAGACAACCCATTCAACACCCAGTCCCGTGTAGTGGCAGTGAGTCAGTTAGTTCCCAGAGGCACAGAAAGACCACACGGACTCTTTCCAGAGGGCCAAATGTGCCCAGATTCTGTGGTGTTGTACTGTGGTCCTGCTGGGTTTCCATGTTTTGGGCCACACAACCTTCCTGTGTGATGTCAGGAGCTCTCATGGTTTGACTTAACTATAGATTACCTTCTCCTACAGAATTTCATCTTTGGAGCACTTTGAAACTTCAGCTGATGAAAGATGAAGAAATGTCATTACTGAATATGGTTTTACACAGTGAACATCATTGTTCTGTGACCCTCAGATTCCCTTCAGCTATAGCTTACAGTTCTACTCTTATCCACTAATCTTACTTAACCTGAGGCCTATATATGACAGAGGACAGATTTCCTGAGATGCTTAACTCTAAGAAGACTCCTCTGGTTAGCTCCTAAAAAGCTGGCAGGTGCCCTCAGTAAAATTTCCAACTGCATTATTTCTATTTTCCTTATTTCATCACAGTTCAGATTTGTCAGCTTTGATGCTGCAAGGGCCAGTTTGGTGTGGGTTGTCTTTTGGCTGAAATGTGCCACAGGAGGAAAGAAAATGGGGAAGAAAACAATGGTCGAGGTAAGGAATAATTATGGAGAGTTTAAATAGCATTTGCATACTGATTCTAATTACTGCTCTCATTTTTACAATCCCTGGAAAACAGTTTTATAAACTGAAAAAACAAGCTTGTGTATTTATTTGTTCTCACACAGGGCTTTTTGTCATGACAGTCTATAAATGTCTACCTTGAAATGCCATCAGGACTTCCTCCCTTACAACATTTTTCTCAGCCTCTTTGGTCATGGAAGCTGCAGAAGTCATACTCTGACAGTGTAGCTTTGAGGGGTGGCATGTACTCCTCAGACGTTCAGGCTCAAGCCTTCATCATGGCATATGTCATCGAGAATGACTTGTTTTTATATTCTGCTCAGTGAACCAAGATTATCTACTTCACTGAGAAGAACTATGTAGGAGACCATCTCCTTTGTTTGCTCTGTTTTCAGACAGACAAAAGGCAACTGTGATGAATGGCACATGTATGCCTCAAAAAGTTAACTAGAACCATTCTATGGTTTCCTACTCCAGAGCTTCACCCTATCTCTGATAACAGAGCAATCCACCATACTTCCTAAGGGAAACTGCCTTACATCTTACCCTAAAATGCTCTTCCTCCTTAAAATAGTGTCAAGTCTAATTTTCCTCTCAGTGCAGGTTACAGCTTGTTGGTCCAGATCATGTGTGCAGTGGGAAGTAATGTAATGCTCCCTTTTCTTTTCTCCTGGCCAGCAATCACTTCATTTCTGAAGCACAGTGCTGTGTGGGTCTGCTCTATAAAATCCTGTCTCATGAGCACTGTGGATATCCTCAAGGCATAAGTCTGACAGTAGTCCAGGTAACTGTGAACACCACCCGAGTGAGGCCCAGGATAATAATAAAGACAGCAGCAGTGCCTATACCACACATGGTTATTCTCTTTTGTTTTCATTTTCTTTATTTAGAAAACAGTTGGTGTGCTCCAGCTTAAAAATAATGATAAATAAATCAATGATTCAAATATCCTCAATAATTTTTTGAGCCTCATCTTCAATAAGATCTCAAGAAAAAACCTGTTAGTATTCTCACGTTACTACCACTCAAGCCACTGAGGTAGCTGTCTACAGCAGGGTCCTTTCCATCACATACACACTAGAAGCTGGGGTTGGCGATACTAATAGCACACCCTTGAACTGTGTCTCCATTCTTCAATGTGACACTAAAAGTGGACTGTGTTGCTCTGAAGCATTTTGTCAGCTCACAGTGATTGAAAGATCCTCCCTGAGGCTCTTTTCTCCTTAATATCATGCAGAATTTCTGCCTTCCCTTTCAAAAGAAAATTCCTTGTTTAACTTCTCTAGGGTCACTGTAAACTGCTGCAGAAAAACAGGTGCAAGACAGGTCTCTCTTTTATGTTAAATTTCTGTATGCTTCAATTCTACACAGATGATTCACATAATTTCTGGATCAAATTACCTGGTTTTAACTTACTGACAGGAGCAAATTAACAAGGAAAAATGGAATATAAAATGAAACACATTGTAATGAGGGCGTGACACACAGAAGTACTGCTAACAGACAGAACTCTGTTCTCCTGTTCAGAAAGGTACCTGTACACTCCCTTAACTCACAGCAGGCCAATAGCGAACAGACATATTCAACAGGCTGAGCAATGCATTTGAAGTTAACTGCACCTCTGCCTTCAGTGATTGAAAGCCTCTGTCTCCTGGATTTAGCCACCTGCCAAGTTCAGAGGACACAGGTGCGAAACCACTGGTTTCTACAGAAATTCATATTTCAAAGAGTTAACTCTATGAAAGGATAGTCACACTACGCAGACAACACAACATCAACAACCATGTTAAGAGAAACCAGTATATTTCTTTCCTTTGCAGATCAAATACACAGACTTAGCACATCGACATTGTGCATTAAAGCAAACATAAAATACCCAAGTTAGTGGGGATCTTGCCAGCCCTGGAACTGAAGCAGCAACCTGAGAAAGACTCGTTTACTCAAAAGTTAATACAACTCTCTTACTTGGAGAGCAAAACTATCTCTGCATGGCATTATACCACACAGACATAACACTGTGGGTGCTCACTACTGCAAGGGTCTTTGCACCGAGATCCATTCTACTCCATTCTATGCACTAAGCTTTTCTTCTTGATCACCCTCTTCCCTTTTGATACCCAGAACACAGCACAATGTTCTGGGTAATTCCAGCAACACAGGGGTCTGAATGCCCATTATCTGCTTGTGCTCAGCCTTCCTGCACTTCAATAGACATGCATATTACAAACAGACTCAGCTTAGGTTCCCAAATTAATCTGAGTGTTACACCAAGCACAAGGTCCTTTCCTCAGATATTTTCTTCATCACTTGCTATAGCAAACACCAGTAAGTAATAGTAAATAAAAGGCCAGAGAAGGCTGCCACAGATATATCTACTACTTTTAGAGAAAAGGTTAACCTTTGCGTATGTTGAAGCAACTACATTGAAATCCAGAGTTCTATTCACTCATTTTGGATGCCAGTTCTGCTTTCAACATCACTTAAAAGCACAGAGATACAGTCCTTTTTACTGTTTTGCCTGGACACATTTATTCATGCCAATATTTAAATATTTTAAGTTTCATCAATTAAACTGGAGCAGTGACAAGGGTGGCGGAATTGTTTTGTTAGCCTTCAGTGCAAAGTGACATGGGCCTCAGACACCTCTGTATCCTTTCAGCTATTTATTCAGCAATTATAGATTTTAGCAACCATGTTCTCTACTTCAGCTTGCTTACACAATTTGCCATCCTTTCATTTCTTCCACACAAGACATTTTACACGTCTACAAAATCACTTAGACTGGAGATCCATTGGCAAGTCATAATCTTATTTCAATAAGCAACACATTATGGTCAGTAAACTAAGTGTTGGGCATCCCTTTGTGCATATCTATTTTAAAATAATTTTTACAACTATATACGCTATATAGATATGCAAAATAGCCAGAGTTAACAGATGTTGCCCTCCAATCTTTACAGACTCATCCTTTACTTTGGAATTACAGAGATAGCTATTTGAGATCTCAAATAAAACATACACTTCTGAATACAGTTCTACAAATATTAGCAATTTCTTTAAGATTTTGCTATACTTTTAACAAAGAAGGATTCCCAGAAAATGTTTTCTGAAATAGAAGCTTTGATAGATAGGACTCAGCAGTTTAAATCAATATATAACCTTGTAGCAAAGCACTGCTGGTCAAGTTTTATACCTCCAGATCTTACTTCACAGCAAGGTTCCACAAAGCCTAAATTCAGAGTCTCAAGAATTCACTTTGTATCCCAAATACAATGACATAATCTGTCATGGGAAAAGGACAACATGGAAACCAGTTCAGTATTATTCAGTAGTATTACAGCTATATGGAAATCTGTTGTTGGAGTGACTGGTAGTGTGTGCATGCATCACAACTTGCTTCTGTGTAACAGTATTAACTGGCATAACTAGTACAAGGAAAAGGCTAGCTTACAATTCTAATTAAACTAGTAGCTCCACTTAGTACCAGGAATTTCATCCTGGAATGCCATATATTCCTATTTCCCAATTAAGCCAAGGAGAAGAGGACAAAGAATAGGGAGAAATGCAACACCACTGAACAAAGAACCTCCTCTTTATATCTTCCATTCCTCACAGCTCTAACAGAGGATCTCCAGCAGTATTTTCCTGGACTTTAGCCACATGATGCTATTTAAGAACAACCTGAACAGGCAAGACCATTATGTCTCTTCTGTGTGCTACTATTTTTTTTAATTTTTTTTTTTTTTTTTTAATAACTTGTGTGTCTTAATGCTCCAAATTTCAAAGTGGAGCATTCCTGAGTAACAATTCCCTGGTATGCCGTTTCACCTCATATGTAAAAGTTTCCTTCACTTATGGCCTGCAAGAAGTTGTAGAAAGCATTAGATTGTGGAACGGCCAAAAGAAAAGGCAATGTGGAGCATGTTAATACTCAGTGAAATTACTTACCTTTGCCTGTGAAGTTAAATTTTCATCTGAGGTGTACTGCTTTTCAGCCTGGGAATAATTTCTTTATCCTTCCTCAGCTTAGAGAAAACAGTGGTACTTCTGGGCTCAGGCTGAGACAAGAGGCCATTAAGTGCCAGAAAGGTGTCTTTTAGGGGAGGTAACAGCTGAGCAGAGCATTTCAGGATCCCAACTTCAGATGCAAGCATGTGTATCTCACCTTAAGTGATCACATTCATTTTTTGGTTTAATTTTTAACTGCCCTTAGATCTTCCTAACCTTACTGAGACACTGTGAGAATAAATACATCAAAGGCCTAAGGCAAAAAGATACTGTCCCATTGGGAGTTAAACCCCAGACAGGATTTAAGAGATACACTCAGTGTTTCTTCACCTGTCATTAAAAAATGGAAGTTCAGAATTCTTAAAAAAACAAAAAGAAAGAAAGAAAGAAAAAAAAAAAAGCCATATGCTATTCTATGGATGAAAACATTGAAGTTACTAATTATCTACATGAAGCTGAGGATTCTGACTGTAAGTAATTACTTATGAAAAGTGAAGGTAATTTGGCTAACTCATCTACTCTCACCTGGTCCCCTCCACATTCAACTATGCACACTCTGAACCTCTTTCATGTAGGTTAGCTTTTCAGGATCAGTAATTTTAAATAGCTTAAAATCTACTCATGGCTTAACAATGGAAGAAATTAGTGGACTTTAAAACTATTTTCTTCATGAGGGAGCAACGGCTTGCATTAATTTTCTTGTCGGCAGTAGAGTAGAATAATTTCCCCAGTTTCTTCCTCAAATCTGTATTGAATAACCATGTCTGTTCTTTCATTTATGAATCTTCTGAAAGGACAGGCAAATAATTATAGCACAAAGGTCCTGAATCTGAGAAACATTAGTCGTTGATGTTCAGATTTTAACTACTGGTAAGTCTATTTTTTTAAAACGCAAATCAAACACACAGCTACATAATTCCCCTTTCTACCAGCACAAAAGTCTTCCACATTGTCAGTAAATGTAATATAGAAAGGAAGAAAGGTAAGAAATTTTAAAAATATATGAAAAGTGGGGGGTGAAGACAAGAAGTTAGAAAGACATGGCCTTGAAGAATGAGGCAAAGCAGAGGAAGTGAATATTCTGTAAAATTACTTACCTTTATCTCTAAAGGAATTCTAGTCTGAAGTTTACGAGTTTTCGGTCTGGGAATAATTTGTTTATGCTTTCTCAGCTTAAAGAAAACAGTGGTACTTCTAGTAATTCTAAGAAAGTACGCTTATTGAGTGGGTTTAATTTCAAATATCTAGGAGGAAACAAGCCACCAAGCATGCTTTGGATTGAAAATAAGAATTTTATTCTTTACTACTTCCTGCTCCAGCTCATCAAAAACATTGCACACTGGGTACAGAAGAATCATGCCAAAGAACATATATAAGGACTCATTTTATAAGATCACTTTTGGAGTTGCAAACTTTAAGGTGAAGTAACTTCACTTAGCTGTCTGTCTACAAATGATTAATCTACTCACTGCATGAACTTCAAATGAACTACATAAATCTGAGCAGGTCTGTGTTTAAAAAAAAAAAAAAAGTAATAGGGAGAGAAGTATGAGATCCTGCAGGCATTTTGCTCAGACAGGCTTAGTGTTTCTTAAAATATTGTATGCCTGATTATGCTCATAAGGTCTAGAAAAGGGGAATGCTACCGTCTTTATTTACACAATAATATAACATCACACGTGTTATTTTGGAAGTACTTCACCAGTGTAGTCTGGTTATCCCTGCACAAAAATAGGTATTTTTCTATCCAAGAGATGATGTCATTTCTTGAGGAAAAAAAAAAAAAAGAAGACTGTCCATGTTTCTCATAGACCAAATGCCAGCAAAAATGCTAATTGCAAAGCATATTTTTAATTTAAACATACAACGTAATTATATTGGATTTTTAACATACAACACCTTTACAGACAAACACTACTATACAAATGGCAACTGAAGAGTTCTATATCACAGCCATGTCCCTAAAGCTACCATGCAATCTAATTAACTCACAATGACTCTTCTTTCAATCTGATTTTAACTGCTTATTGAGAAGAGTAAGGAGAATCTTTTATCCAGAATTTTAAGCAATGTGTAAGAAAGGATGAAGAAAATACTATAATGAACAACTATGATCCAGTCTAAAGTTGCAACATATTTTTATAGAAAAAGATGCTTGCTGAAAAATGCATCTCTTTTCCATCCAAAAAAAGACACTTCCATAGGAGCAGAGGAAATATTAAGAACCATTTTTACACTCAAAGTAAAATTCCTTCCATTTCAGTGTCACCAAATGCAATTGTAATGCATAATCAAAACTTATATTTAGTCAAGAGCAAAAGAATTTATTTTATTTTTCATTTGTTTATATATGATATCATTCTCTGCTCTTCCCATTTCCCCTCCTCTGAAGTGGGCATGTAGTTTTGATAAAACCATAAACTTCACTGTTAAGAGAATAAGGAGCAAGCCTATAAACTATGCAAATAACATTTGGATGGCAGACCACATTTACTACACTTGGCCGATGGAAGAATGATTATTCCATGTCTCAATTCACTAAGAACATACTGGCTAGCAAAATATACAACATTTCCTGTACCCATCATAGCTTCCACAGTTTAGCAAACACATTCCACATATTACAGTAAAAGATTTCAAAGTTAAACTTTTCTTCCCTGGAGCATCCTGCATTTATACATCCTAGAAAATTATGGAAAGAAAAGAAGGAACGCTACACACATTTTACGGCAATTGTACTGGGGTCTGTTACAACACGTGGTTTCATTTTTAAGCTATTTAATAAGAGGCAGAACCCTAAGCCTCAAGGAGTATGCATTAGAAAGCATACATTATGCCCTCTATTGAAAATTACGTAATTTGACAGTAAAATGTATAAGTAAGCCCATAATTACCTTAAGTGTCTGCCACACAGTCAACCCTGTGGGTTCACAAGTCAAAATATTGTGCTAAAGCTCCCAGAGAAGAGAGGTAGGGAGAAGAGGGAGAGCCAGGATATGTGTTTAGGGTTTAAACACTACCCTGAGCCGCTTCCTCAACCCCATGATTGAGAATCGAGCGGGGCTGACAGCCCTTGCCTGCAGAACAGTTTCTACAGCTATGGCTGGGTTATCAGGACCAGCCTCTCTTGGTGTATGGTAGAAGAGCTTGTGCTGCCAGTTATCTCTGAAATGAAGGACTGACAAAGAAGAGTCCTACCATTTTGAAACACAGAACTTCCACTAGTACTACTCACCTGAAAAACAAAGCATCGGCCATTTTTTGGCAAGGTGGAATAATGCACCCATTTGCATCTTGGAAGTTGCAGTGCAATCTGCTTTTTGTGGATAGCAGAGAGCCTGTGGCATTTTTCACAAGAGCAGGAGGTTTGCCACATTATTCTTGGCCAGTTTCCTGTCTCTCCCTACTAGGTCTCATGGGTCTTAGCTGCTGTCTTCTACAAAACTGGCAACATTTCATGGTATTGTAGATAAATAGTTGCAAAAAAGATTTGCAGCATAGAGAATGAAAGGCACTGTGCAATTCTTACAGGCATATCAAATACAAGGTTTGCCCCACATGCAAAGAAACAATACTGACACACTGAACATGTATTTATTAATCAGTTACATCTGCTAACTCCTTTCGCCACTCTCACTGCATCAGATCCACTAATGGTTTCAAAAAAAAGTATGAAAAAATCCGTGGTACTCACAGTGTACAAAGATTCTCTTTTTTTTTCATATCCAAGCCTATGAATTTTGCAAAAGGTAGAATTTAGCCTTTAATTTGTATCGGGCCTCTTTCCATGCCCATAGAAGAGAATTGCACAAGTAATTTTTAAGCACTTCAGGCACTGAAATGCAACAGAAAAGGCTATAGCCTTTCATGAAGCCAATTCAGTATACACAAACTCAACCTCAGCAATAAATTGGGGCCAGCTATGACTGCACTGAGATGATAAAACACTTATGTTCTGTGGAATCCCAAACATTCTTTTGCCCCATGCTATGAGGGGTAAATGCTCCTACCACTTGGGAACTTCTTGTGAGACTTTCAGTGGTATCCACTATGGTACATTCCTAAAGAAACACTACACAGAAGATGGAGCGTTTACAAAAATGTTCAAAAACTGTTCAAATCAAGAATGAGACTGTTGCAATGGATGACTGTGTAAACAGTCATGAGATTGCATCCATGTTCTTGGTTCCTATAAAAAGAATCATGAAGTCCAGCACAGGCTGTAGAATGAAACCAAGTATATTGAGCAATTTTCAATCTTTCAGTCTGCTACTCTTGCTGAAGTACCCAACAGGAATAGTAAGCACTATTCTGGAGATCCTACAGGCAAAAAGGGAACAGACAAACAGTAGAAAAGTGAAGAGTGAAAAAGGAGGGAGAAAAGACAAGAAGTAGAGAAGCAGTGGGATACTACAGCACTAAAGAAAATCATCTCCACCCTTCTCAGCCAAAGGGAGAACTGCAGGGATAACTGACCTGCTGACAGTGGAAAAGGCAACAGAAATAAAAGCATACCTCCAGAAACAGCAAGAGAATGGAAAGTATAAAGATAACAAAGACAGAAAAGTAAAGCCTCAGTAGCAAGAATAAGCATACCAAATAACAAGAGAAAATCAAAGACAATGACAGGTGGATAGGGTCACAAAAGAGACGTAATCCAATTTTAGTAAGATAAACTCCATTCTTCCATTTTCTCAGCCTTTGCTTTTGAGAGCATCTGGTATCATGGCAGACAGGGGATGCTTTTCTACTTTCAAAGTAACCTGCCATGGGAAACTGCTTGCAACTATAGGGTTAATACCACAGCCTGTCAGGTTTTTGGGAAGTGCTATTTGCAAATAAGTTTGTTAATCGACTACTTTGAAATGCTAAAGAGCATTGGAAAGGCAGAGATCTGCATGCCAGGGAGAAGAATACTGAGAGCAATAATACAATCAAATGAGAATTTGAACTCACTAGTAGAAATCCTGCCCTCAATGAACATAGTAGAGGCATTTCCATTGGTTTCAGTGAAGTAAAGATTACAGCAAACAACTGATGGACATAAATTGAAAAACATTCTTCAGTCAGGCTACACAAATGCCTAGTGAAGGAAAGGTTGTCCTGTAATGCAAAATATTCTCATCATAACATCACAGAAAAATCAAGTATTAAAACTTTTTTAAGTATTTCAAACACAATTTAGAAGAATAATTAGAATCATACAGAAATCTATGGTTATTGACATATTAAAACAGTGCAGGACAAAGGATGTGTTGCTTAGAAACTGAGTTTACAGGAAAGATCAAACATGCTCAGTGTTTTGCAAAAATCCAAGCATCAGTTCTGGCCACCTACTGCAGTCAGATAATAGCAATAAGAAATAAATGCATACATATGAAAAATTATTGATGTTAATTTACGTGTTAACAGTAAAACTGATGTGTTATGCACTCATGCTGAAGCCCACATTAGTCAAAGAAAGGTAAATTAGCAACTGCCGTTTCACTTCCCTATGCTTTGCTTTTACAGCTGGCAGAAGGTTTGCAAAGTACTTGAAAAACTTGACCCTTCTCCAGCCTCCCCCACATGAGTCACCCAACCTTCTTTCAGTCATTAGGCTGTACTTCCTGCTGGGATCCAGCAGTAAAACAAACGAGAGACACCAGTTCTGGTCACAGTGAGGGAGGTAATAAACCAGTGACAGGTATTTTTATGAAATTTAAAATTAATTCCCATATATTATATAGGTTGACCAAGTGCCAATCCATGGTACTATCTTATGTAGCATTCTATTTCAAAAGACATTTTGAAGCGCTCCAGTTCATTCCCTTTCCTGAAAGTGAGTTTCCTCTGTTTAAATACTGGCAAAATAATTTACTGTATTTTATATAGTTGAGAAATTCTACAGACAAAATATTAAATCCCTTTACTTGAACATGTATAAAATTAATATTATTTTAATAACATAATTAAGAGTCAATCCAAACCAAAACTTCACAAAATTCCAGCACTTGATGTCATTGTTTAATCACTGTCAAATATTCTTTGTCAAGTTAGAGTTTTTTAGAAGTCGACTGCCAGTTCACCTGTTCTCGTTTACTTCAGTTAACCATCATAACTCTCAGTTCCATCATGTCTTTAATACATGCACATTTCTGGGAAAACCCCATTTTCTTCCCCTCCAAAATAAAACCCAAATGGAGCATCCATTGAGAGAAGTGATAATGCTTAGTCAGCCCAATTTAGTAACAAATTGACACTTCTCTGTCCACAGACCCTCCCAGTATTTTAGTTCCAAACTTGCCTACTATTACATTAACTGTGCTGAGAGAACTGCTGTCCCCATAAACTCCTTGGGTTCATTCCACAGTGCACACAGGAGACACAACCCCTTCAAACTTCAAGGAGTTCCCATTGCAGTGTAGAAGAGAAAAATTCAGAGATTATGGAATAATCATCTCAAAATCGATCCATTTCCCCCTGAAGGTAAAAAACTGAAAGAAAGAAAAAAGTTGAACAGCTCCAGCTTGCTTTCTTGAAGGGAACGTACCCCCAGGGCACGTTGTAGAATGATCCCCATCTCTTTCTCCTGATGCTTATTAAGAGGTCATAGATCTCAGTTACACTACAGCATTCCCAAATGATATCCCCAGCTAAGGACTATGACCTCTTAGTACAAGTACAGGGAAATAAAATTAGGAATATTAAGGGTTCACATTAAGAAAGAGTTTGCCCCAACCATCAGTCATTTTGGAAGAACAGTTGGAATGAATGGCATATCTGATGCCTTGTAAAAAAACAGAGATTTAGTAAAAGGGACTACAGGTTCCAGTGTTTTCCATAGGTACAGCACCCTGTGCCAGGGCTAAATTTCTATGTCTGAACATCACTGTGGATTTCCACAACAGAATATTCAATACAATAGGTGTCTGTCTCAAAGAGCAAAAAGTATGGCTTAGAACACCCTGGGTGAATTAAGATTTTTTTTTCTGTGTCTTAAGTCTATTCCCTCAAACTAACAGTGGTAGTATGGAAGTGATTTTACAACCATCTAAGGTTACTATGCCAAGACCAAGCAGGGACTGGAATGTCTTTAATAACCTTTCCTTTCCAACAATTATCTTTTTTTATGCAAAGCAGCTTTTTCACACCATCCAGATGATGCTTGAGAGGATAAACTGAGACCATACAGGTGGTCTGTTAGTGAACTACCACATCACCTGGAAACCTTAACACTCCTACTGCTGATTGTATAAACATGAATTAAGGTTCTTCTACAACTGTATTAAGCAAAGTGTTAAAGAGCTGTGGGGCATTTTGTTACATTTGGCTTTCAAGCTATGAATTTAACTGCTGAACATATAAGTAATGATAATCTGTTGTACCTCCCATTCTGTTCATTTCTAAATGGTAATTAAAGCAAGCACCAATAATAAAACCAGCAAGTATTTAAAGAAAATTATTTTAGAAGGTACAGGAAATTTACCACTTAAAAAGACTAATTTGTCATGGCAATAAGACCTATTTTGTAAAACACTGACTATATTATAAATATTCCAGTAAAACAGAAGCATAAAAAAAACAACAGGTACTTACTCTACAGTAGCTGATTCTCTGAACACTGTAGTCAGTACAGACTGTAGGTGTATATATGTGCATATATGCAAGACAATCATTACTTTACTTTTAATAGTGTGTCTATTAGAATCATACACATGAATTCCCATTGTACTGGGTAAAGGTCAGGGCAGCTATGACCCTGTATCAGCAGCAGCTTAACAATTCAAAGTCTGTATTACTGAGGACTGTGAAAAGCAAGACAAGCTTGACCACAGGATCCATATTGATTACAACAGTAATTGGAAGCAGCATAGTTATCATAGGGTAAGTAATGACTATTTTTGCTTCTTCACATATGTGCCAGTGTTGATGACTCCCCCTGCCCCCTCCCTTTTCTCCCCTGCAGGCAACCACCTTCCTTGGACAATGAGAATTAGGAATTTCAGCTGCATAGATCAAGTAGCGATTATAGTACTGCTCTCCCAAAACTGGAATGAGCTCTGGCAGCTACATTCTCTACACAATGCCTGAAAAAGGTCAGTGGATTACCTCATGTCATCACCTGGCAGATCTTAGAAATTCGACCCTCTTCTGAAACAGGCAGGAGATGTCACTCGAGCACTGGGAGACCGAAGTTAATATTCAATGGGAAAGACACAGTAGCCAAATGGTAACACAGAGAGATACCCTGTACTGCCCATTTGGAAACACTCTGTGAGGAAACGGCTTGACCTTTAGAACACCCAGTAGTGGCTATAAATAAATGGAGAAACAGACTGTCAATGTAATAAAGCAAAGTTCTGGATCTAGCTAGGGCAGATTTTCAACAGAGTGTCAGGGAAGCACTTGAACTAAGTCTGAAAAGGCTAGGGAGGTTGGCAAGTCAGTGCTTGGAGACAGGGACACAGAGCTAGCTTGGTAACCACAAAATACCAAAGCCAGAAGAAGGACTATCTATAACATTATCGTGGCCCCTCCCAGGGCCTAATTTATTGCACTTGCTCACAATGGTATGTCAGGTGTGCCTAAATGATGCTTTCATAATCCTATGTGAAATAGCACCACAAAGATATGCCCTCTGGTATAGCTTAGGACTATGTCCAGAAGTCCTACTGCTTGAGCATGACTTGGGAAGAAGACAATGAAGTAAGGTATACTGTTTACATAAACCTCTGAATACATGCTGAAAAACAGACCCTAGGTGACAGGCACATGGGACCTTTTAACCTGCAAAACAGCGTACTGTTGTCCTCAGTATTCACTCCTTAACCTCAGTGAAAGAGTATTTACTTGAGAAGCTTCGACCAGAAGTGATCAAAAGCATGGTTCAAATGTGTGATGCCCAAGTCCCAGGATGATTGGATTCACATTCCGGACAGGAAAGGATACCCTGTGTGTGTAACAGCACTTTGGTCAAACTCTGTTGCCAAACTGCATTTGCCCAGTAAGGCATGGATTGCCACAAGAGCCCTGTACATGAAGCTAGATTATTTAAATGTAAAATACAGTTGAGAGATAGCTGCACCAAGAAGTAGCCCTAGTAAGCCCTGCACTGGAGCTGCCTACACAAAAGCCCTTTGCCAATCAGAGAACCACAGTCTGCAGTGGCGAGGTTTGGGTGCAGACCAGGACTTCAGGGGCCAGCAGGGAGGCGTCTCTGTCCATGGTACCCAGAGAGGAAGCGCTGTCCCCAGCGGGGTAGGAATAACAGCTCCGGTCCGGGATCTTCCTGTTATGGTGGGAGTTTAGGTTCATACCGTGTCAGGTCCTTGATGAACACACACAGTAGATAAGCCCACCAAAGCTATCCTTGCCAGTATGTCCTAAGAGAATAAACTGCCTCTTTTAGTGATAGAAAATCAGGCTAAAATAAGAGGAAAACAGGAAGCAAAATTGACAAAAAAAGATTCAATGAGAGACACACAGGAAGCACTCAAGAGTCCGTTGGAAGACCCCACCACTTGCTTCCTCTCTCACCTCCAAACAGAATAAGAGTTCTGGCTTTTTTAATTAATGCCCATGAACAGGTTTATTACAGGGGTTTTTCGAGTCAAGAATAACAGCTCCATGATACAGATAGCAGCTGCTTTCATTTATAAGGGGTCACCGACAGAAAACTCAGGAAGTGCAACAGGCTGCTTTTAAAACACCCAGGAGGTGAAGATCTACTGGTTTTATGACTGATTAACAATCTCAAGAGCAAAGATTAATGGCTTCCAAGCAAAAGGAGGAGGAGTTTATGCCTCCTTGCTCATGTTGGCTATTCATCATGGATCTACTGTCTCTCAAGGTAAAAACTGGGGTTCTGAAGAACAGCAAGAAGGATATGCAGCCTACTTTCACAGCTTTCAGCTCCAGCATATACAAGTTCCCTCCACATCTGGGCAGTACCAAGCTACCCACAGAAGTATTTAAACAGAATTTTTATATGAAAATCTAATAATGCAATTATCAAGACCTTCATCTATCCTCCCTAGAAGCATGCAGTTCTGCATATGAAGTTCTGTGGGGCAGATTCTCCAAATTGCTATGATTTTTGCAGGACTTGGCCACTCTGTAATACATATAAATCTTTCATCCAAGTCCACTGACAGGCTTTACACTTCTCTCTGAATTCAAAATTATGATCTTTGGAGACAGAGGCTGTAGTTACCACGCTGTTCCCCCTTTTCCTAAATTCCAAGGATTTGGAGTTGCAGATATGGTTCCTCAACCATGTAATTCTGAAAGGGTGAGTCCACAACTTGCAAACTCAAATAACTGCATTGAAATACAATGTGTGTTGCCTGGGACAAGAAACTGGAGGGTCTGCTTTCCACTGTCAGAAAGAGAATGCCATTTTGTGGAAAAGAAGTCAGAAGTTTGTGGTCCAAAGCAAATGGAAAAGTAGAAGCGTGTCTCTGTCATACAGCAACTGGGAAGCCTTCTAAGGAAAGAGAGGCCTAAGCTCAAGTTCCCAGTCCAAGCACTGTTTGTCTTTCATTCAATAACTGTTTAATGTAAAATCCATATGCAGTCCTTGGTGCAGGAATTCTCAAGAGAAACAGGGTGACTCTCTCAAGTGAAGTAACTGTACTTGGCAAACACTGTTTGGCAGTGTGCCACTAACTGCAATGAGGCAGATGAATATGCTTTTGGTGCATCATAGATTTAACTTCTTAGGGTCCTTGTCCTCAGAAGCACTTATATCAAGCCCAAATGTTTCTCTCTACCGCAGAAATGACCAAGGACCCTTGCCATGTTTTCTCCACACAGACAGTGGAAACTGCAAAAACAATTGCAAGATCTGCAATATATTTGGCCAGCTATAGGATTCTTTTGCTAGCAGGAAGAGCAATTCTAGCTAGGATATCAAAGCCAATGACAACGCCAAGTGTTCACAAGATTTATCTTCTAGTCTCACTGTGCACAGCATACATCCTTTGGGACAAAATCCCCTGGAAAGTTTTCAAGTCTTCTAGTGAAAAAGATGGTCCTGACATTACAAGCTTATTCAGAAAGATGAAAGATTCCTGGGCACTAGGAAGAAAAGAGGCAAGAGAAGGAAACCATTATAGTGGAATCTCTGTTACCTCCCACTTGGTAAGTCCATGATCAATCGTGTTACGTGCTGTCTGTGAAGCTGTTGTTAGGTAGCACAACCTTTTATTTCTAGACATGCAAGAAGCTGTTTCTCCACCACACAGAAGGATGATATCCATGAAAATTAATTTTGGTCATAACTGGAAACACAGAAATATGGACTTAGCTATAAGTTCCCAGCCTAGTTATACTGCAGCCCTGATGAGAGCAGTGCTCAGAACAACTGGTGTCAAATACATCTGCTAGAATTATTTTCAGATGGAATGCTAGAGGAAACTGAGCAGGGCTGGAGAGTAGGACTGCATCTCCTCATTGGCAGGGGACACACAGCTATAGCCAGTAACCTTTTCAACATCAGAAACAACTTAGGGGATAAGATTAATGGCTCTTAGTTCTACCTGACATACTTACTCAACCTGTCAAAGCTCCAGCACTAAGCTAGATCTCAAATCATAAAACTAAGTCTACCTAATCACCTAAAGGTAAAATAAATATTCCCAATGGAGAAACAGCTCATGTCCTTTACCTAAGAACACCCTTAGCCTTGAAGCTAGGAATGCATATGCTTCAGTAGCCTACTTTCTGACAGGTTTTACAGCCTGCAATGCTGATGGGGTTAGTAGAGAAGTCATGTAACACACGCTAGGACTACTGACATTAAGGTGGAGGATGGCAGACTTGTGTACCAGCACCTCCTTTGCTGTTGAGTTATTCAACAACTCAGTTAAATAGACTGGCATGTTAACTGCATCTGTGACTGCAACCAAGACAGCACCATAGGATGCTCCTTTTTCTGGTATTACTCTGGTTATGACGGAGGCTTCTGATGCCAAAGTGACCTACACAATCTTCAAGAGAACCAAGTTTGAGCTGAATGCCTCTGAACAGAGTCCCAAGAGAGACACTTGACATGTATGCAGGGAAGACTTCATAGGAGTACGACCCTTGAGCATTTGGACTGAAAGCAGACATCTTGAGTGCTATTATGCAGCACATGCAGGTAAGCCAGGTGATTAGGACCAGTCAGCATGAGTTCATGAAAGACAGGTCCTGCTTGATGAACCTAATCTCTTTCTATGACAAGGTGACCCGTTTAGTGTATGAGGGAAAGGCTGTGGATGTTGTTTACCTGGACCTGTAGGGTCCTTTTTGGAGGAACACGGTCACGAGTATTTGGCTATGAAATAGAAATAATGAAGGTGAATGGACACTAATGAACAGAGTGAGATGGCTTGTGGCACATGTTGGCCCCATGTGTCACAACCTTGTCCCACTGCAAATATGCATCCTGGGCAGGATGACTTGCAACACATGTTGGCCCCATGTGTCGGAACCTCATTCTCCTTATAAAAGGTATGTGAACTGAGTTTCTCTCAAACACCGTAGTTTGTAATAACGAGTTTATTGCACTTTATATTATGCACCTTTTATTTTGTATTTTGTTATGTTGAATAACCTGTTGTATTGATGTAATCTGTGTGTGCTTTGCTACTTATATTGAATAACCTGTTGTATTGATATAACCTGTGTGTGTTTTGCCATAGTAGCAGTTTGTTACTGGATGAAGAAGGTGGAAGGACTAGGGCTGGCCAAGCATCTCCTACCATCATGGGCAAGACTGGGTTGGTCTCTGTGTTTGCCACCAAGAAGAACCTCGAGCTCCGCTGCTGGCTGCAACCCAGTAGGCGCTGAGCAGTGGAGACATATACCATACCAGACCCTGATGTGAGGGATGGCCTGCTCTATTATAAGAGGGCCATCCAGGAGGGGAGGGCAGGCCACAAGGCCTGTGATTGACACAAATTGATACACCAAAGCCTGGATTATGCCCACCTTATTACTAAAACAAAAAAGGGGGAATTGTGGGGGATTTATGGAAAATTAGCATGGGATTTATGGAAAATTAATATGGGATTTATGGAAAATTAATATGCCTGAATTAAAACAGCAGTGTTCCAGGTGCTGCTGACCAAATTGTCAGGCGCCCTGAAGCAAACCGTGGGATCAGTAAACAAGCTGGTGTCTCACAGGCTGGTACTCCACAGGCCGTTGTCCCACGGGACCAGTAAACAGCAGGTGTCCTACAAGTAGGTATCCCACGGTTGTTATCTCATGAAGTAGTGAGAAAAGAATGTGGTAGCAAGAACTGAGAGGCACCGGCTGGGAAGCGAAAGCCCGGGGTCATCGTGACATGGACAGCGAGTGACAAGACACGTAGCCAATCATATATGAACTGTGTATGTATGTAACCAACGGGGTTTGTACTGGGGTGGACCATCTGGAGTCAGAGGGGTATAAATTGCCACCATTTTTAGTAATAAAGGTCTTCAATTATAACTCTTATAGAGTTGTGTGATGTCTATACGCCACCTCGACGTGGACCTTAGTAAAGCCTTCGACACTGTTTTTCACAGCATTCTCTTGGAGAAACTGGCTACACATGGCCTAGACTGGTGTAGTCTTTGCTGGGTAAAAAACTGGCTGGATGGCTGGGCCCAAAGAGTTGTGGTGAATGGAGTTTAATCCAGCTGGTGGCTGGTCACAAGTGGTGTGTCCCAGGGCTTAGTGTTGGGGCCAGTTCTGTTTAATATCTTTATCACTTATCTGGATGAGGGGATTGAGTGCACCTTCAGTAAGTTTGAAAATGATACTAAGTTGAGAGGGAGTGTTGATCTGCCTGAGGGTAGGATGGCTCCACAGTGGATCTATAGGCTGGACTGATGGGCCAAGGCGAATTGTATGAGGTTCAACAAGGCCAAGAGCAGGGTCCTGCACTTGGGTCACAACAACCCCAGGCAATGCTAGAGACTGGGGGAAGAGTGGCTGTAAAACTGCCCAGAGTAAAAGGACCTGGAGGTGTTGATGAACAGCCGGCTGAATATGAGCCAGCAGTGTGCCCAGGTGGCCAAGAAGGCCAAAGCATCCTGGCTTGTATCAGGAATAGCATGGCCAGCCGAACTAGGGAAGTGATTGTCCCCCTGTACTTGGCACTGGTGAGACCCCACCTCAAGTACCATGTTCAGTTCTGAACCCAGCACTACAAGGACATCGAGGTGCTGAAGTGGGTGCAGGGACGGGCCACAAAGTTGGTGAAGGGCCTAGAGAACAAGTCTTACAAGTGACATCTGAGGGAACTGGGTCTGTTTAGCCTGAAGAAAAGGAGGCTGAGGGAAGAACTTATCGCTCTCTACAACTAACTCAAAGGAAGTTGTAGTGATGTGGGGGTTGGTCTCTTCTCCCTAGTAACCAGCCACAAGACAATAGGAAATGGTCACAAGTTGTGCCAGGGGAGTTTTAGATTAGATATTTGAAGAAACTTCTTCACTGAAAGGGTTATTAAACACTGGAACAGGCTGCCCAGGGAGGTGGTTGGACCACCATCCCTGGAGATGTTTAGATGTGGTGCCTAGGAATATGGTTTAGCACTGGATTTGGTAGAGTTAGGTTAATGGTTGGACTTGATGATCTTAAAGGTTTTTTCCAACCAGAACAATTCTGTGATTCTGTGAAAGGTGAAATAAATAGTCCAAAGCACTGTGCAGGGACAAGATATAAAATATGCAGAAGAAGATTAGGGAAAGTGTCTGACAAATTGTGCCCCACCACCAGCATATATGGCAGCACTACAAAAGGTTAAGTTTCTTTTCCTGTTGGCAGAAGAAGGAAAGAACGTGAAGTTGAGGGTCCATTAGCAGTGCACCGCATTTGATCCTACATGCATGTTTCTACGGTGAGGTCCAAACTGACATATAGTAGAAGGACATCAGGTTCATAGACATGCTAATTAGATCCTTTACTTAGACACACAACTCAGAGGATGCCAATGTGCAATTGGTTCATGAGTTACTAAATGGAAATGCTGCAGGAAGGGTAGAGTGAGAAAAACATTAACATCAGAGAGAAACACTATTAAATCCGTATTTTTATTGCAATCTTTTGAAATGACTGGATTAATATAGTTCAGCATTTTATCTGCCCATGTAATACAAGTATTGCAAATAAGTTTTTTTGTACTTTTCCCTGTTATCCATTATCGGTATTCCACAAACAGGACAGGAATTGTCAGCAATTAACATAAATAAATCATCACATTTTCAGATAAAGCTTCAGTGCAAGAATTTCAGATGATAGCAAAAAATATTACTAAATAGCTCATGAAGGGCCTGCTCCTTTCCCCATTGAAGTCAATGAGAATCTTTTCGTTGACTTCAATGGATATTGGATCAGACCCAGACTGAAAAGATCACTAGCACACACATTAGGATAAAAGAGCACCTATGCCCTCCTCTAGAAAAAGAACATAAGTTCAATTCAAACAACAGATTACAGGAAGGAACCAGTTGGGGAGAACTTTTTTCTCATCCTTTGAAAAAAATCTGCAAGAGAACAGCAATTCAAGATCTTGAGAGCTAAATCTCACAGAGGTTTAAGTAACTCTCATGTTCCACTATCCTCTGAATAGGTGGGGGTGACTGACACTTTGAGAGACTGGGACCACTGTTTAATAAACCAGCTCCCTTCTCCCCATCCCTGTCTTTGGTTGAGAGTACAGAATGAAGATTCAATAATGCAATTTTACTCCTTCCACTGAAGTGTCAAAGCTTCAGAAGAACATATCTAACATTTTCAAATGCAAAAACTAGAGGCCTCAGTACTAATCTGAGAACTTCTGGTGGCAAGCCCCCTTCTCAAGCATGTTACAAGGTTGGTAGAATTAGGGGCAGTCAAGACACTACGACACTCAACTCTGATGTTTCATACTCAGAATTTTACCAACAGGTTGCCATAAGCCACTATTTTGCCATCCTGTTTGCTTCATCAACATAACTGTTGATTTTACCTTGTATAATTATATGGAAAATGACCCTACAAATGGGTCAACATGCATAGTTCATAAATTCTTGTCGTGCAGCTCCCTATGCATCTCACAGAGTGCTTCCAAGCTCAGTAAAATCCAGACAAGCTGCAGCTGGCTCAGTCATCTGAAAAATCAAGGTCTGAAGGTCTTCAGAAGTCAGAAGTGAAAAAATGTGAAGCTGAGAGCTCTGGCAATTTTACATAACTGATAACTTAGGTAACTCTTCCATACCTGACACGAGGCTCAGATTGGAGAGATCTTACATCAGCATAGATGATACATTCTGCTCTCCTCCAGAGAGAACACAGTTGTCCCAAAGAACAGAATATAGTAGAATATACTAAATTTTGGTAAACCTTACCTTTGGTAAGCCTTTCACTAACAACTTAGTGACAGACAAATACCTTAGGGTATCTACTAGTTTCATTGGGACACCTCCGAAAGGGGACAACCAGAGCCATTATGTAATACCCTGTTGCATCAGAAGACTGTGATGAGAAAGGGAGGTGCAATCACCTCTCCATGGTAATGCTTTTTTTGGAAACTTTGAATCTGAGTGTGGCACCCAAAGGCACCAGTAGAAGTTCAAGAGAAACTGAAGAGTCCATGGAGCTTGCCTAAAATGCTAAAATCAAATGCTACTGTCATCCAACATATATCGTGCTTCAGAAGAGAAAGGAAAGCTGCTTGTTTGTCAACTGTTTGTCACTGATTAAAAAGAATCTAAAATTATGAGGTTTTCTTCAATGCTGTATCCTTGGTGTATGGCCATAAATACAGTTTAGGACCCAGCATGGCATTCACCTCACTAACCGCCTGTTTACTATTTTTTTGCTGGAGAAAGACGAAATCCTCAACTTTGGCCATTCCATCCAGGCTCCTCCCTCAACTTAAGGTTGCATTTTGTTCATTTATATTTAAAAACAGGATGGTTTTGTCAGCTTGTTGGTCCAGAATGATGTGCTGTTCAGGTTTTTATTCACTTCATTAGTTTCAGACAGTCCAATCTCTACCCATTCACTACCACAAGTCTCCTTGAAAGAGAGGCAAAGATATTTTTAGGAACTTAGAGACAATATCCTTCAAGATTCACTTTCATTCCCTCATCCTCTGACATCATACATATATTCCTGTCTTTACACATGCACCCCAAGTTGATTAGTCCAGCATACTTGTTTTCAGTCTCATTTAGCATCACAACTCTCAGCAAGAGAACTTCTGTGTTCAAGCACACTGTTCTGGGACTCTTCCTACTTACTGCTTACCCTACTTGGTTTTCTTCAGTTTCTTAACCCAAATGGGCAAGCACTGTTCAGTGCACTCTGCTTTCAGCTTTAAAGCAGAGAAATCACTTGGTAGAAGTGGGGAGAAGGGGCGGCAACCAACTAATCATAAAGGAGAAACAGTCATATAAGATCAAGGTGAAAAAACATGAATAGATGGGATCTGAGGCAGTAAAGGGAAGATCCAGAGGATCAGGGCAGGGGGAACTGTTTGTGGGAGAGGGAAGGAAGAGACAAGCTAAAGCCAAAAGAGAAAAGAGAGGTAAGAAGGAGAGAAAAACATTATGTCAAGAGAGAATATCCATACTGCTAAAAAACACGAACAATATAGACTAATATATCCTAGAAATTTGTAGAAGCGATTAGGGAATGGCAGAACCAACTGTAACTGAAGTTAGAAAAACATTTTTACAGGCAAGAAAAGGCAAAGTGATATATTAATAACAGTAAACATTGCTTGCTGCAGCAGACTTTCATCTTTCATGATCTGAAGTTGAGATTAAAACCATTTGACAAATTCACATTACTTCCCCAACTTCCCTTCTGCTCCTTCCCACTTTCACTCACCCTCTTTTCACACTTCATCCTCAAGAGTAGTACCGCTACTTTACTGTTACGTCATCCTGCCAGGACGTAGCCTAGGAACCTACTGGTATCAAAAATAACCCAGAAAGCTCTCCAAAGATGAGCACACACAACTTTCTAAAACCATTCTCAAATGGGAAGGATGGCTTTCCTTGTTTACACAGGCAAAATAAAGAAATGTTTTTAACATAACAGCACAATGAATATATTCTACACTGTAGCTGCTAAAACTAAAGTACCATCTAATAAAAAATAAGAAGTCTTTCTGTTGATACTGAGCCTACTTGGACCTACAGTGCATACCATCAAAAGACCTATGAAATCTAACAGGCAGAAGTACTTCAGCAGATTTCACATGCTTTCCCAGGTGAGGAGCCTTGTCTACAATCATTTCAAAGAGGAACCCAGGTAGGCTACAGGTCCATTCAGCCAACTCTGGTCAACTCAGTAGTATATGACCAGCACTCAGTTCTTCCCCTTGACTAAAGCTGGGATTTTATTTTCTCTCCAACAATTTGCTTCATTCCTCTCAACTTTCAGTTACTGATTACTGTACAGTCATTTGTAGTTAACAGATTAGACTAACGCAACATTCAGCCCAGATCTGCAACATGCCATTGTGCAAATTCATCCATTACTTGGTTGCACTTAAACCCCACTTACAAATAACCTCTGCATTCACAAGTGACTTAGGAAAATATGTGTATAAGTAAAATACAGAAAGCTGTACAGTATGAATCTAGGAAATATACACAGCAGCCAGGCACAGACAGCTGATGAACAGTTTAAATACAGTGACAATGCAGTAATTATCCACACATTCTTCAGTATGAAGAAAATTTATAGTGCTCCATTTACAGTATAATCTTGTCCCAGAATCTGTTTATAAAGGTCTCACCCAAGCATTGAAGTACAAGATTAAAATAACTGAGAAAGGAGAAGAGAGATCAGAAGCAGAGGATGGGAATCAGAAATAGAACAGCACAAGAAGCCACAAAGTGATAAGTATTGTTTACCTGTCAGTTGACATTGATTAATCTTGTGTTCTGTGATATCACTCAGTGACTCAAACACCTGGAGGCAGCTGTCACAGCTGTGCACAGCTTCTTCTTCTAACTCCTCCCCTTCATCCGGCCTTTTTTTACAGTCTAGCACGTCTCCATCTTCTGCCTTGTCCTCTAGTGTACAGTTAGGGTCTGAAAGAAAATCAAGACCACGATGTCAGGCATCTAAGAAGAGAAGCTTTAAAAAGAAAAAAAAAACAATCAAGATAGGTTCTTGTGGTAATGGTGAGAAGAAACACACTTTGCATGAGCCTGTAAGCACACCGCAGATTTTACTGCTAAATAAGCAAAGGCTTTTTCCTAATTTTTTTTTCTAATCCTGATGAAAGGAGAATTTGTTCTACTCCCACAAATGCACCTCCAATTCTCACTCAAGCAATTCTTCCATGCTTCAATGTTAGGTTTGTCAACTTTATCACAGCTATTGAAGCTGCTTTGATCATTGTAAGAAAGTATAAGCCACCTATGCAATTAGTTTTCAATGAAAGGAAAAATGTAATCAATGAGTGCGCAGGAACTTCTTTTCACTGTTAACTACAGCGTTTCACAGG
This sequence comes from Hemiprocne comata, assembly GCA_020745705.1. NCBI lineage: Eukaryota > Metazoa > Chordata > Aves > Apodiformes > Apodidae > Hemiprocne > Hemiprocne comata. The sequence continues at coordinate 103,772,849 of CM036587.1, read as the reverse complement.
AAATTACCAGAATTAAAAGACTAGCAAATTTGATTTACATAAACATGAAATTAATCTTGATTTTACAACCCACTCCAATACTCAATCACCACACTATCTGACACAAGTAAATCCCCGGAGAGATTATACCCTGGGTCAAAACACTTTGAACTTGTGTATGACTTTAGAAATACCTGATAAACTTCTTGCATTTGCCAGATCATGGAAAACTGGGAACTAAATATTGTAAAACCTAAATAGTGCACAAGAAAAGCTCTGTCTCTTTGACGTGCTAACACGCATTTTGGGGATAGCAGGATAGCTCTAGCCTCAGCACAGCAGTCCTGAGCCCAGTTGCAGCTTCTAAACTGGAAGAAATGTGTGGTCTCACCGACACCCCCTACGTGCAGAGGAGCCACACAGCTCACTGCACTACCTCGGCTCTGCAGATGACCAGTGCAGAGTGAGATAAAAGCCTAGAACTTTTCCTCCTCCTCTGAGGAGCAGAGTAGCTTTAACTACTCCTGACTTTTTGCCCACTTTACTCAAAGCTTCCTTCAAAAGACAGAAATAAAACAATCTGTCTTCCCTAATAAAGCAAGCTGGCACTTAACTTTGTTTTTCCTTGGGAACCACACTACAACAAGTGAAATACAGAAGAAAAATGGTTGTGTGCATTCCAGCAAAAGGAATGCAAGTGTTTCACCACTTTCCCCTTTTCTGCTTTGGCTGCCTCATCATTCCTTTTAGATATCTGAGAGAGCTAAAGCTGAAGCAAGTCATTTTAGAAAACAAGGACAAACTCACATAACAGGAGATTGTGTGAGTACATTTTAAGACATTACACTCTTTAGCCATGTGGGTGACTAACCAGGAGCAGGCTTCTTGTCCACAGCAACACAGAGGTGGCATCTGTGAACCCACTTTATTCAGCATTGCAATTGGATTAGGATCATGCACAACAACTTGAAAGGAGAGCAACTAAAACATGCTAACACTAAATTAATATTAGAATGGGGAAGGGGTTAGGAGGAAGATGACTCCACTTTAAACTACTCTTAAATTCTCTCTCAGCCCCCTACAGTGATGTGGGCTCAGCCATCCCTGAACTTACCGCTGTGCACAAAGTGCAGGCTTTCTTGCTGCCCACAACAAAGGCCAGGCCTCTTGTCATCTTCCTACATCCTTTAGTCCACACTGCTGCACCCTGCCCTTCAACTGTTCAAACACAGACAGACCCACAAGCAGAAACTGGACATGACCCATGCCAAGAAGTCTTCCTCATGCTATGTAGCTTGTGATCAAAACTGAGGAATTTCTTTGACAGGGCTAAAGCGCAGAATTTATTTTTAAGAAAATTATATTACAGAGGGAAACCAGATTAACTTTTCAAAATAAAAAACACATTCTGAAGGCAAAAATATATTTGCTGTGCAAGAGTCCTGCCTATACACTGGGTACAATCCTTATATGACAAATTACATTCAAAAGTTCTTTCAAGAGTAAAAACTTCCACTTGAGCAGCTACTTTGAAATAGAGGAGTAGCCTGCAAATTCAAACACTAAAAAGGGATGCTGCTTGAATAGAAGGGCTTTATGGCATTTTAGCCAGTGCTGAATGCTTTGAACCTAGTAACTTCCATTACTTCTTCATTTTCCAAGATATTCTGCAAGATTCAGAAAAGTAGTTAGGAGATCACCAAGCTACAAGCAATTCAGAAAAAAGAAATAATTGTCTTAACTGTTGCAAACTGACCTCAACATCATTGAACTTTTGTTGGAAGGCAGCATGTGCACATCACATACTATTAGTTGTTCAGCTCAAGCTCCCAGTTTCATCTCATAAAACTGACAGCACTCAGGGAAATGTGGGCACTGGGTTTGAATTTTAACATGAGTATTTAAATGCTGCACATAAAGTTTACAGACCTGTTTGTTTTAAAATAAGGGCATTGTCTGACTCTGCTTTAAGTACAATGCTGAAGAAAAGAAAAAGGAGGGGAGGGAATTCTCAAGACTTATTATTCAGAAACCCTTGCACTTTACAGGAATTCAGCAATACACACACACACGTAGGCACAAATGCACCCCTTAGTGCACAAAAGCTTAAAGAATCGCTCAATTTAAAGCTTCCTACTAAGAGACCAGTTATTAAAATTAGAATCATTTTAAGACTAATACATGTTTTGCTTCTCCTTCTGCATTTGTAGATATAAACTCTGCAGGGACAGAAGTCAGTCAAGCTTATTCCCTTCTGCTGCAACTTTAGAATACATGCTCTAGCCAACTGGCACATTTGTTTTTAGGTCAACACTTAAGTGGGACCCTCTGGGACCTAGGTTCGAGTTTAGTCTACGACAGCTTTGTGAAATGAGTTCTGGCAGTCTCAGCCCCTCTCAATGAATGCATTTCCACTGCTGCTTCCATGAAAAGATGTCACCACCATAATAAAAAGATACTTAAAGGGAGAAAATGTCATTTGGATGCTTGGTGAATAGGTAGGTTTTCCATTACAACAATAAGTATCTTCCATCAAGAGCTGGTATAACCTTAAATAGTTACTTAAACTGAGGATAAGCTGCCTTATTTGAGCTACTCTTCTGGTATAAGTACAATATGCATTCATCTATGCTATCTCCTTAACCTCTTGTTCAAAGCTCATGCCCACATACAGACTTCAGGGCAAATGTTATCATCTCCCACATTTCTTTCTCCCCAATATCTGCAATAATCATAGCCACAATTCCCTCAACAAAGATCGTCTTTAAAGAAAGAATACCTTTTCCAGCCTTTCCAAATGCCACTGTAATTTCCAGATGCTTCCCTGCCCTATTTCAGAGGCTGTCATGCACCAACTGAAATGCATTGATACACATCAGCAGCAATACACATATCACCTCCATCTGCAGGTATCATTGAAAATTATCTGCTATGAAAAGCAGAATTACTTTTTTGGAACAGAAATAAATTCAGCCTATTAAGGCACTTAAGAAAAAAATGAAGAAAAGGAACAGTTGTCTTCTGTTATGGATTATGTTAACATTATTTATAAATGGAAATTAAAAGAAGCATGATTTTCTCATTACTGCATTCCCTGGCAGGTGGTTTTCCCTTTGCCTTCTTCCTCCTCTTCATAAGGGATGTTATTGCTGTAACTCAGTCTAATAAAACTGCAACTTTGGGGAAAATGAAAAATTGCATTGGCTTAAAAGTGTTGGAGGCAATAAAGCCATGGACTTCAATTAATTTCAAGTATGGGAGCGGTTTAAGGCCAACCAGCAGAAATTCTATTCTGCCCATGTAAAAATGAGGTTTCACCACATTTACTTTTTATAACCCATATAAAAGTCTAGTAAAAGTAATGAATATCTAAAAGTCATCTCAGTAGACTGGCAAAGATTATCTGTATTCTTGAAACTCATCTTACTTATTTCTGCCTGTGCTACAAGGATCTATAGCTAATCACAACTACAACATCAAACTACCAAGGAAACAGCCTCCTTTCCAATCCATTTCACTGCCTTGCAGTAGACCTCCTTCCAAGCCACTTCTGCATGGAAAAGTGCTGGCAAAAGAAAGGAAAACTTAGATCATGTGGTTATAATTATTACCAGGCAAGGAATATTTCTTCAGCTCAGTGGTAAAGTAAAACGTTGTCGCTCTCTGCTCCCAATAGTGTCCATCGCAAAACAACTGCCTCATTAAATCTCTGCAGTAAGATTAATATGCCGTAGCTGCACTACATTTATAACTTGGTACTCTATAAAAAGCACATTTAATGGTTAGAGCCAGAGCTTAGATACAAAGTATTACTATAAAAACTTCTGGCAGTGTGTACATAGTGTGGGCCCTCTGTACTGCTTGCCCTATCAGAAGGATTTTTGGTTTTAGTATCGGCACTGCATTCTTGCTATAAAGAAAAACAGAATGTTAAATCTTGCCTAGAAGCAGAAAGAGAACAACGCAGGATATAATGGGAAACAAATAACTAGAATGACAACCATTGAGAATTATTTTAAGAAAAAAATGCAGAAAAGCAACCATTTGTTGTCATATGGACCTCCACTTTTGCAGTCCTCTATTTTTCAACTTCCTGTGTCTACGGCAGCACTCATTTGCTTTTTTTCAAGTTTGCAGATAGCTAAATGGAGACATAAGTACATTCAGAAGAGCTTGAGAAACTTCCCATTAAAGAAGCAGAGAACTCTCTCACTTTTATTTCCTCTTTTCAAACAATATCGTTTATGTGCAAAGCCACTAGAACCTATAAAAGGCACCAAACACAAACCCACAGGACACACACACAAGAGAAATATAAAGTCTTCTAGTCAAAGAAAAAATTAACTGCATTCTTCACCTTCATAAGAGGAATGACTCCAACTGTTCTCAAACAAATTACCTACACATAGTCCGAGATGACTAGCCTTCTAGGAATATCCTTAAGGAGCCAGCCCTTACTCCAAAAGGTGACCTCAGCTGAATGAATGAGACTATTCAGATGAGTCAGTCCTGCTCTTCAGATAATATTCTGTGGAATTACTACCAAAGACAGAAGCAAAGTACATTTTGCATTCTTAGAACCGTATTACAGAATAAAAGAGTCCCTGTCATTGGGAATTAACAACTATTTCTGTATGATTATTAACAATACATAACCCCGTGATCCTTACTCAAACAACAGCTTTGTCTACCCAATCTCACTGATTTAAAATTAAGGAGCCCTAAAATAATCCCCGACTGGTAAGAAATTATACAAACAATTCTAAAAGAAATTACCCTTATCCACATATTTTACAAATATGAAAACAGTTCAAATAGAATGAATATTCAAGCTAATCTGAAATGGCACAGGGTGGAGCTTTATGTGGGTGATGTAGAGAGGGATTATTGTTAACCAAAAAAAAAAAAAAAAAAGAAAATCATGCCACACTTCAGAAGCATCTTACTTTCAGTCGGCTGACCTACAAAAGGCAGAATTCCTCAGGAATTGAACGGTGAGGGGAAAGGAATGTTATTTTCCACTGCAAGCCCCAAGAATGCATTCTAAGCTGAAATGGAGAAGGAAGAGTGCAGGCGGTGCAAAATCACCCTGATTCAAAAATCCCTCACACTGTTGTCAAACGGTAAGCAAGCACTAATGAAGGAATTCAGCATTACCAGTCTGTGCGGCTGTATGTCCCACACCCGCCTGCTGGTCCTCTGTTTCATTTTCTTCTACTGTCAGAAAAAGGTAAACAAAACAAAAACAAAACAAAACAAAAAGATGTTAGGTAGGTAGCTGAAGTGTTTCAAGCATCTTTATACCAGCTTCAGTTCAGAAAGCCAGTAATGCTTGTACAACACGGGCAAGAAAAGCTGCACTGCAAAGTGCGAAAGTGTAGACCAGAGCAAACCAGAATATGTTGCTGCATGGAAGCTACAAATCTGAGAACAGAGTGACCAAATCGGTTTCATGGCTTAAAAACCAAATCAAATTTCCTCTGGGATATTTGTCTTCAATGCACTCTACTGTATTTGATTATGGCACTAAATGAGAAAATAATTCTGGGCTTTAAGATTCTGCTCTCTCCACATGGATAAGAGAAAGCCTTCTCCTGGCAGATGGGAGAGGTGTGTGTGCTAATTCATACATAAGCTTTAAAAAAATAATAATAATCCTATATTCGGTAGCAAACATCTCAGCAGTGCAGACAGCCTTGCAAAGGAGAACTAACCCCATGCTGTTTTACTGTATACACCATGCCAGCATCTTTCCCTTGGCTCACAGCTTTCCAGAGCAGTAGAACTAAAAACAATACAATTCTTGTCAGATTCACTATTCAAAACTTGTTGGTGAGAGTGAACCTAACAAGAGCCATTCCACTGCTACTTTGAAAAATTAGAGAGAGCTGTTCTCATATGCTCTGATATGATGCCTAAGTAAGATTGACTCTCCCAAAGCAAAAGTAAGGGAAGAGCTAAAAGGCAGAACCATTTCATTTTTGTTCTCTCAAAGACTGAGTGAGCTCTTTGAGTTAGAGAACAGCGGAGAGAAAAGAATTCATACTCCCTCCACGGGGGAAAAAGCTGAAAGGGGAAAGACAGCACTTTTACAGCATTTCCACTCCCAAGAACTCAGACCTCAAAAATAATCATGCAACTGAGTTAAAATACAAAGATTTAGGTGGGGTTTTTTTCCCTGGTTCTTGGGACAAGAGAGTGCAACACTTAGGGTCACATATAAATCTAGACATATATTCAAAAGAAGAGATACATATACACACTCCACAGGTACCTCTTTTCCTCCTCCGCCAACCCCAAGGCTTCATACAACTGGTTGTTTCTAGAATCTGAGTTTCTAGAAAAAAAACACCAGTTTTCATAAGGACACTCTTAGGACACCAGAAACTTGAAACACAGTGCATATATTAGAAAGCGTCAAGTACGGTCTCTCGAGGACTCTAAACAATCTCTATCTCTGTCCCAGAGCTGTGGCTAGTAAGCTCACTTTTCTCATCAACCGAGACCTGATAAAGTTTCCCCAGCCCTGACGTAAGTCAAGTATTTCATAAAATACAATTTTATGAGTTGACTGGTTCAGTTGAACTTGTATTTTGTGGCCATGAAGTTACCAGTACTTCAGCTATGATAATATTGTATGATTGTCTTTGTTATGCTGAAGTAGTCGTCCCAGCAGTCCTCACAGCTGAAGGAAACTGGTGAGACAAAGAAAGCAAGGGGAAAAGCTCATAAAAAGCTGGGCTTTGAGGAACGTGTGGTCAAATGCAAACTGAGGTAAACAGAAAGATTTCTTTATAGGGTAGCACAGATCAGTAAGATTTGTTACTACAGCAAGAAAAATAATGAATACAGCTAGTATACAGTAAAAAAAAAAAAAAAGATACTGCCTTTTGTGACCCCCTCAAAGCCCCCAGTGAAATCTCTGCAGCAGCCCAACCCGACCCTGTTTATGCCCACTACCAGTTGTTGATGTTTCCAAAAAAATTATCTCAACAACAAGCTCTAAAACTGAAAAATTAGTCCACTTTTCCATGCCTCAAGAGGAAACTCATCTTGGTCATCAATCCCTACTCATCAACGTTATTAAAGGTTGTAGATGTATTGATTATCTACCCATGAAATCTTCAACCACGACACGTCATAAGTCAGTCCAGAAAGGCAATTTAAAAACTCCACCATTTTTTTAAGCCTCAAGATGGGACTGAGGTGCACAACCCTGAACTTTTCAAGAACAGATTCCGAAGTGGGAAACTTGAAAATGAAGCAGCTACCTGCTAAGAAGTAAACAAGATCTGCTTGTTTGAAGTGGATCTCCATTTAAAAGTGTATGCAAACTAAAATGCAAGAGTTCATGTCTTCTGCTGTTCCATACTGAATGTCTAGTGCCACCAGCTGCAGTACCAGAATCTCTTGCTGCTAGTGAGAAGTGACTGCACACCAAAATGTGCTCAGCTTTGCACTGCTGACTGAGAGGTACAGCAAACATTTTTAGGTCTTAAAATAGAAAAAAAAAAACAACACAGATACTGCCTAACAAACTGTTTTCAGATATGTAATTTCGTAATGTGAAAACATGACAGTGTATGCTTTGTGACACCAACTTCCTTGCTATTTCAGGGTATGAAAATTCTGTGAGAGCTGAGGTTTGTTTTCAACAAAGGCTCACTCACCATTATGTCTTTATTACACTAAAAAAAGGAAACAATTATCAGAGTAGGTAACTTTGTAGTTAGCATCTTTCTAAACTGTAGTTCAAGCTCTTTAAGGATGCTCAGTCACAACAGAACCAAGTAGGTCACAACAGGCCATGGCACAAAGACTTGCTAATAATACTCAGCTAGGCTGATATGTTTGTCAGGAAAATTAAAGCCTTATTTAGGAGGAAATATGGTAAAAGAAATAAGAAACTACCCCACGAAGCCTACAGAATTAAGGAAATCTTAGCATTAGCACAAATCATCTATGAAATAGCATCTCATTTTCCTTTGTATTAAGTTAGACCATTCCTGCAACTAGCTTGGGTATTTGTTATGTAGCATCAGGTAAGCTCTTGATTAGCACTCTATGCCTTTCCACAACCAGACTCCAAAAACCTCAGTGTTAATTCAGATCTCAGGTCACTGTTAAACTCACTTGATTATGAAAGGTAGCGTGACATGCAGCCAACATTAACTTCCATTAAAAAAACACCTGTACCATTTTCTGCCAGGAAAGGAAGGCAACTTTAAACAGAACCTGTATAGAGAAATGCTTTAAATTTTGCTATCCAAAAACATTTCTCTAGCACTAGCATGAAATGTAACTAAAAATAGCCACAAGGATGATACACAGATAAAACAGTAGCATGTGTTATTAATTCAAACATTGAAATTATATAGATACTCGAGGACTGTAATTGTGCATAGGGATGCCATCTTCATTACAGCATATACTACATCCTAGCATAAGGTAAGATAAATTCTAGATGACAAAAATCATAGAATACTAGTAAAAGGAGAGGCCTCAGAAACCCAGAACAATAGCTTATGAATCCCGACCATGAATAAGTGATGTTACTGCTGAACGGCACTTCTAAATAATTTGAAATACTGTTGTCATGAAGGCAACAATATTCCTTGCGCCTACGACTATGTGTTTATGCCAAGTCACCTGTTTTGTTAGCTGTAGAAATATTCCTCAATTGACTTATCTGTTCCTTAAAACAACAAACCATCAAGTCCCTACTACATATTTTCTCAGTGCAACTTTTGAAAAACAAAACAAGCAGGAACCCCAAATAGTAAAACTTTGAAAAAAGACCAGATCACCACAGCAACTGTGGCATCACTATTCCTGAGCTCAATTTAAATATATATGTATGTATCTCAGTAAGTGAAAACAGAATTCCAGTATATTAGTTCTATCTCCCATTATAAAAGCTTGTGGGTTGGATAGATAAAAATTTTATTGCAGAATTGTATCTCTAAACTGAGACTGTATCTATGTGAAAGGTTAGGACTCTTCCACTTTGGTACAGCCAGTGTCCAAGGCAAACCCTGGTTACAGTTCAGAGCACCTCTCATGTTTAGGTTGCTGAAAGTCAACCCTAAGACCAACTGTTCCTTTTAAAAAAAACCAACAAACCACAACAATGAACAGATCAAGTAGTACCATCAAGGACAACCAATGGGGAAAACCTGTGGGAATTTTGATACAGAGGTCCTAAAAATAGAATTAATCTCCTGACTGCTCTACAGCAACACCTGCTGATCAGTGAGGATTTTGCCCCTTTTGCTTAGAGCCTCTTCACAGGACCCGTGGTTAGCTTATAAAGGAGGGAGATTATTTTATAAAGTTAGTACACACTATACACAGACTTTCTAGCTTGAAAAATCTCATTCGTATTCTACTGACTAACAAGGATTCTCCTTCACTGAAGAGTTAATCTGTAGATTTAGCACACTAAGGAAGAGCACAAGTCATTTCTGTTGGTGCCTGGGAAAAACCTTGCATGGAAGAGAAATGGATAAAATTACAAATGTGAAAAAGGACATTTTCACTGAAAGGGAAGTCTTTTGGAGAACTCCGGCTATGATTTATGGCTTCTGAGCTATTACAAACCGTAATAAAATAAAAGTAAAAGATAATTGAAAAAAGCCTATTTTCTTCTAGTCTAGGTGGGTTAATAAATTAAAAAAAAAACCAAAAAACTGCCCCAAATGCCTGAGCCTCTTTTCAGTTTGTTAAAAAAAATCAGGAGAAGACACATATCTCAAAATAAACTATAAAAATAGATTGCTATTGATTTATCCCCTCCTAAAACATATTCCTTGAGAGATGTGGGGAAAAAACCAACCAACCAAACAAAAAAAAAAACAAAAAAAAACCCTAATATAGCAACTGGGACTGTTCAGATAGGAAGTTTAGAATATATATTTTTAACTTGCATTTTGCATTTCCTATAATTCAATACTTTATCTATAAATTTCCATTAGCATATGATTAGTAATTCAATTTAAAGCCATCTTTGCACAAAAGCCTTTTTCTTAGGATGGTAACTTTGCCAAGTGCATCTTCAATCTACATGTTTGAATAATTTCTGCAGACAAGTAATAGAGACACTAGCTGTATTAGCATAATCAATACACAATTTACTGAGTTACCCAGACAGAACAGAAATAAAACGTGTGTGCCATTATTTCAGTAGCTACAAATGACTGTAATTTCTGGAAATATCTTGCTACTTCTTTCCATCCTCCTCACAGCCACATAAAAACCAAGAGGATATTCATACTGCCACCATCTACAGGTAGATAGCAAGTATGATTTGATAGATTAATGACATAGCAGAAGGCAAATTTAAGAGTCAGTTACAGGAGATGCTGAGTATCCTCTAACTCTATTAAAGTCAATAGATTTTGAAGATACGTTTTGCACTTTGCAATAACGTGCTGTGGAAATTAATCTCCAAAAAGGTTCAGTCAGGATACAAAACTGGAATTAAAGAAGTTACAGAGTAGTATTAAATGCAGGATCAGATGTTAATGCATTGCCTGCTAGGGCTAGACCTTCCTCCACTTTCTCCTCTCCCTAGATACCACAGGTGCTCTAAGACTCACCTTTCAAACTCTTCTGGCCAACACATGTGAGCACATGATTTCACACCTGGCTACACCACATGTAAGCGTCAATTCAGTGGGTGACTACTGGAAGTCAGCAACCATTTCATAATGTCCTTTATGATAAACAACATTCATAAACACTCAGAACTATGAAGGAAGCATTGTTTTCTGAACAGCTTCACCCCTAGTATCAATACACGTCTACCTATCACCTACCAGCCAGAAACCTGATTACCATTTTGACTCCCAAATGTATATGCGCCCAATGACTTTAGTGCAAGAAGAGTCAGAAAAAGAAATACATTGGAATGTTATAATTTCAAATATCTACATTCCAGAACTCTATTGAAAATCAGTTCTGTGTGTGTAGCCACAACTGCACAATAATCCAACTAATCATACGCATGATTATTTGTATTTCTGATTTGTTTTTCCTTATCCAGTGACATACCCCTTTTTCTATTTATACCCTCCCCAGCATTTTAACAGCATTCTCTTGATACTTGGAAATTATTATTTTCCTTAAAATATTCCTGTTATATAAAGTATTTTTCTTGCATTTCTTTTTCCAGAAGCCCCTCATAGCATTCATATTTTGTACTCCTCTCTTTAGTCTGTCCCAACACTGAGCTTAGAGGTTTTTTTCTCCTAATGCTATTCTCGTAGAAAGACTGAATTAGGAGTTCCCAATTAGGCTAGAGTGGTTGGAAAATATTATTCTTATGCTAAAATAAAGTATTTTCCTAAGCAGCACATAAACATGAAAGTAATAAATATACTTAAGTGGAAAGAAATCATGCTTAAGAAATCCTTTGGTTATTCTTCCAACCCTTGATCTCAAGGATGCTAGTATCCAAATGTGACAGCCTAAAGACGTCCAGTTTTACATAACATTGTGTGCAGAAAAGGCAGAAGATGCTCCTTCCTGCAGCAGAGGGAGAATTCTACAGAAAGCCCAAAGCTAGGGGTGCGGAAGTAATATTTTTTTCTGGATAGCTGAGGTAGTAGATTAATAATCTTGCCCAGAATAGTTTTTTGCCTCACTAAATGTGCACCTTTTAACAAGCTTAAGCCACATCTACATATACTCATAATTTTATTGTTTCAAGTAAGCTAACAACGGTATGAAATATTTTTTAAAGTACTTTATTTTCCAAAGAACCTTAAAGTTTTTTATAAACCTCAAGTAAATTCCAGACATCCCTAAGATTCTCTGTCAGGCAATGTAAGAGATTATAATGGATCTCCAAGTCAAATTGAGGACCATGGTGAGAATTAACAAAGCAAGAGAGAATCTCTCTGGGAGTCAATTGTTAGTACCAGGGTCAGGACTTTGAGCTGTCCTGCCTGTCAGAAACTGAGCACTTCACCTCCATTCCTGACAATGTGACCGTGGGCATACAGTCCATTTTGAGGGAAGACAGAGGTTAGGAGGCCAAGATAAATTTTAAGCCTAATTATAAACCCAAATACTTAATATGTATGTTTTCAGAGTGATTCCTCTCAGTAGAGCAAAGCTATGTGTCACCTAATCCTCTCTCAGATGAACATAACTATGAATTTCTGGTGCTCCTACAGACCTGTATTTTCAGCTGAGGTTAGAAAACTGGAAATTCATTAAAGACTGTCTACAAAAGCCTAAACTCAGCAACAGAGAGCAATTTGAATCAAACTGATGCATGGATCACAGAACCTCAAATTAACCAACATTACACAAGTCTGAAGACAGGTGATGTAAGGAAGGGCTATGAGGACCTACAGTAAAGGTTATTGTAGATGATTACTGTCTTTGAAAGCTAAGTCACTTATATATGTGCCTAAAATGAGGCACTTAAACTGAGGAGTTTGAGTTGTCTGATGCCATTCCAACACCAAAACAAAATACATCTGCACACTTTAGCTCTATTACCTAAAAACATACTTTTATCTGAGTAAAAAAATCCACCTCCTTTTAATTAAGATTATCCCTGAATCACCAGAGATCTCCATTTATTGTGTACGAGGGTTTTATAAGTTTATTTTTGATCCCCTCAGACTCCCTGCTCTGTTCTAGATGACTTTCATGTACAACAGCATTCTGGTCCATATTCACAATGAAGCTTAGAAGACAAAAAACTAGTGAGGGGACACTGCATCTAAATTACCAGAAGTTCTGCTCAGATGCCACTCAGGTCAGACATTACCTATGGTCCTATCATTCAGGCTTTCTCAGCACTGTGCAGCTCAATGATGAAATCAAACCAAAGCCCCACTGCAGCTGGCTAATGGAAGATTGAGTGTTTCCCTGCCTGCCCTGGCTTTGGACGTAGTCTTATGGGCTGGTTCTTCAGAATTTACCTATCCTTCCCTGGTTGCTACAAGATACTGGCAAAAAATGTGTGGGTTGAAATACCTCTTCCTTTCCCCCTCTTGTCTACACCCACTGGTTAGATCACTCACCCAGGATGGGGGTGACACCAGCTTAACTTTCTTTTCTATCAAAAGGATTTGTACTCACCTCATGAGCTTCCTAACAAAGAGCACTTAGCCTCAGACTTGAGGTGCACTCATTCATTGCTGTTGAAGCTGTCATACCTCATCTACAATATTCACTGAACTAAAAAGGAGGAGAATCGGCATGACACCTTATCCTTGTGGTTAGGGCACCCACATGGGAAGTGGGACATGTGAACTCCAGTTCTAGTATCACTGAAATAATTCATCAGAGGTAATATTGCAGTAAGTACCTGGCAGACCAGGATCCAGGTCTTCTCCTTCTCCTTTGGTAGAAAAGCCATTAGAGCCACGAGTCTTGTGTATGAGCACTCTTTTTCACCCTCTTGTCCAACAAAACTACATGGTCATTACAAGGGAAATGTCATTGACAATAATAAAAGGGCAACTTATGCTCATAGCACAATGTGCTATGTAAAGACTGATGTACTCACTGTGAGATACAGACTCAAACACCCCTAGACAAAGCACAGAACAGAACCCCTGCCTCTCACATCCCAGAAAATAGCTTTTCCTCTTCAGTAACAGAGACAGCCGCACAACCCCTCAATTCCTTCTAGTTTATGAAGAAAGGTACAACCTGTAGCCTGTCTCCAAAAAGACAGATCAGATAAGTGACTGCTATGAGATACCCTATGGCACTAAGACAGATGACCACATCTACAACAGGGGAGGAGCTAAGACACAGTCTTCTTTCCAAGTTTTTCCTACTGTCTCCTTAAGTTAGTTCCTACTGAATAATATTAATAACCCCCTAACCTACCTACAAATTATAGAAAGAATCCAAGCGTCTGCTGCAATATGGCTATTCCACTAGGCAGCCAGGCACCTGTAAACCAAGCACTGCAGTACCAGCATCCTGAAGCATGCAAGCCCTTGTTTTTGGACCTAGCCTTAGAGCTTTCTGACCTTTCTTCATTGATTTACATCTTGATCTGGCTAGCAAGCCTTCTACTCAACAGATTAACCAGAAATTGCAAACCAAATCTTTTCCTATGCTCTAGCTCTTTATAAGTCACGTAGCACAACCCCTTCCCAGTGGCTACATGCACAGACCAATAGCAATCCATTTCCTCCTCCCATCTTCAGAGTAAAAATGTTACATCAGGCATGGATCTTGACATCCTGTTGTCCTGGAACCAGTGAATCAGAAAGTTCCTTCCTCACAATTGTATTCTTTGGAGGTGGAAAATAATTAACTTCCCCACCCCCTCCTCCTTCCTACTGCCACTATCAAAGTTAGAAATTCACTTGACTTTGTCTCGGGGAAAGAAAAAAAAAAAAAAAAAAAAAAAAAAGCAAAGCAGCAGTAGCCATCATAATTCGTAATTCAGTGCCAGAGAAAGTTTTGTTGATCAAAGTATAGCCTAGTCTTCCCAAGGACACTGCATCACCTCATCCAGTCCAGAAAGACAGCAGGCATTTTATTTTTGTTTTTAAATTTCAAGAAGTTAATGTGTCAATTATGGAAGCTGAATTTGACAGGTTACCAAAAGAATCAAACAAAAAAACAAAGTAAAGCTAAAGAAACAATTATCACAGAATTTCTTGTTTAAAATATACTTCCTGGGAAAATGCTACCGAAGAACAGTAAGGGTACAACAAGTTTGTATGCAGGGACTACTGTCATCTACTGTACAGTTAACCAGAACATTTAGACTTAGAAGTGCTGTAGCTTTTCCAGATTCATGTGTAACAACAAGCATCTTTATGAGAAACCAGGAGAGAGGTTTTGCATGTCCTTTACGGTGAGGACAAAATTCCTGTTCCAGGTTGTTGTTGCCTTGCGTGAGAGAATATGCTCTCCAAGAATGGGGTTTGGGAAGGAGAGAAAACACCAATATCCTCACTATCAATAGCCTGTCCATTTTTCCTCAGGGGAAAAAGGCATTCTGCTTCAGCCAATAAGCTGATTAACTAATGATTAGTACTTTCAAATTAATAAGAAGGCTAACTAGTTACTGATATTATATTTTTAAAGGTACCATAGTAAGCCCCTATCGCATTAAAAAGAAGAAAGCGGAGGGGAGAGGAACTCACTGTACCAGGAGATACATAAATGACTTTAAGAAATCTTAAAGGACTAAAAATCCTAACCTTAGAAAGAAAAATTGCACCTAATTGCACTTATGTTTAAAAGTGAAAGTATCAGATTAATCACTTACTCAAAAAACACCCCTCTATCTTGCTCCCATAATAAAAAATAGGGGGGAAAACCACAACGAAAACATATTCCCCCAAAATCTGAAGTTTCATTTGGCATTAATTGTGCAGAATCAGTAACTACCAATCCTACAGCCCTTTATGTTACATGGATTCAACCGTACAAAGAAAAGTTCCAGTACAGCACGCACAGCATCACTCTAGCTAAAGATCTGAAAATCTAAGAGGCTCAAATGTGCACACACACAGAACATGGATAACCTAGAACAAATCCTGAAAAGGGAGTGGAAAAAAAATCCTCTACATCTTTTCCTCAATAATTACATAGTATAGAGGAGAAAAAAGTGTTTGAAACTGAAGAAACATGAAATGGGGGAAAAATAAGTCTGAACACTGTTAACTAATGCTGTAAATACGTGCAACAATAGTCCTGGATCAAAAATCCATTGGAAGAGGGCAATTTTGTGCAGTCCTACTAACGTGCGCGTGGAAGAACATAAAGCAGGTTTTTTTCCAAAAGCAGGAGGGCTGAATAACAATGTTAATTACGACATGTTGTAATAAGGATAACCCCAAGATCAGCCCTATCTTTTTTGCTACAGTGTAGTCCCTAGGCATATGGCTAACTACTCCTTGATCATTATCGTGACTAAAACTAAAGCTACTGAAGTTTAGGAGACTCGTATCTAACAGAATTGCTTTCATCTCTAATAATTGCTAAACTAGCATAATTACTCATACTTGAGGTGAAATAAAACTCAAGATGTCTAATAGTAAAGTTAAAACAAAAACAAACCTCATCACTTCTCTCCATTTTTGCACATTCACCTTTTGTCAGAATCTTATCACAAGGTGTTGCATTATGATTTAAAAGTATGTAAAAGCTTCTCTTGTGCTATCTGACTTTTGTGAAGAGAACAAATGAAAAACTTTCATGCTTTGTAGTAACACACTGCAAAATATATTTGAAAACAGACATGTATATTTTCACAGCACCAAATAAAACAGGCCCAGTTCTTTGTAGATCTGTATGTCACCCCTTCAGGGAAAAATATATACGCATACATATATATGCTGTGGTTCTGATTTAAGTGAAATAGCACATTTTCCCCACCCCCAGCTGGGACTGATTTTGAGCTCAGGTAGCCCTGCAGGAACCAATGGAAACCATAAAATACAGCAGGGAAAAGATGCTAAGAGGTCTGTCTTAACGTATCAGCATTTATACTGTATTTTGATCAATCTAAAAAACAACTCCAAATATCTTATTTTCCGTGTTTTACACAGAAAAAAAACACTGAAACCAGTTCTGCTAGATCCCTTCCTCATGTACAATTGTTCAAAAGGAAGATTCTTTTTTCCCAAAATGTCCAAGTTTCAGAGCAAAGAAATGAGAGCTATTAAACTAGTTGTAAATCAGACTGAATGAATTACAGAGCAACATAAAGCTTTTCAAGACATCTTAGATCATGGTGGATAATGCTATCCTACATGTTAGATAAGTGGCTCCTCCATACTGACAGCTTCCCTTGTTACACAAGTTAACAGCAACTTGGGAAAACAAAATCAAACCAAACATGCAGCATTTCTAAGCCTCTTAAGATTATCTTTGTCACAAGATTTCACCTTTATAGAAACCAGCAGTACAACCAGTAGCTGTTCAGATGTTCACTCCTAATAGCACCTGCTCCTAAGAAGTAGATGGTGATGGTCAATATAACTAACTCATGCTGGCCCCAAAAATGACTGGGTAGCACGACTGTAATTCTACAGCTAATAAAGACCATCAGTACCACTATGTATTGCCAAAGTCAATGAATATTACTGAAGGTTATGGAAGTTCTTGTTGTTACTGATCTTTTTAATATATAAAGGAACTGGGGCTTGCTTTGGCAAGTCAAAAAGAGAATACTATGAATAGCCTGCATCATAAAAAGATGCTAATCTTAAACCCTCTTTGTAATTTGTTTTTTCATGTACACTTTTATGTTCGTTATCTTAATTTTTGCCCTTTTTTGGATGGCCAGCAATCCACTCATGCATCAAACAGATGTTTTTGCTTTTCAGGCCAAATGGAATCTTATGAATTTTTTGTTCCCTCCCTATAAAATGATAATGCCAAAATAACACAGTTCCTGAAAACAGCCCGTTCAGAAAAAAGTTCTTTGGACTAGTAATACTGAACCTTTCAGTCAAGTTCACAGAAATTGTGCCAATACTAATTGCTGGTTTTGTTTATGCTGGATTGATTATAGTCTAATCAGCAGACAATCTAATGACTTTCGAGTCTAGTCCATGCAATTTAGAAGCTAGGGAGGGTTGGGGCTGAGAATAAATACTCAAATATATATAGATATACAGGAATGTAAAGGCTACTGTTTGAAGGGGATCCGAATGTCACATTCTCTCTGAACTATTGCTGCTATCAAGTAAGATTTTTGTTTTAATCCACTACTGTTCTACCTTCCTTGGTACCACACTACACCACCTGTAACTCTGTATGAGAAACATCCTTTTACTTCAAATTTATGATGAAAAAGCATTAAAACTCAAGTACATTCAGTTAGTCCACCAACACTCTGCGTGAATTGAGCTGCAGCTGTAAATTCAGTCAGGGTGGAAAGAGTAAACTTTAAGGTACACTCTGGGCTTGCAAAAATACTTCAAGATACAAGCCCTCTTTCAACAGAAACATAGATACGTAAAATACAGCCGATAAATTTTTCCTTCTCATCTTTCTAGGAACTAACATTCACTAATCTTATATCTGCAGTGAAATGTGGGATACAAAACTATAATCAGTAAAATTCTACTTTGAGGTAATAACAAATGTATTTATTTATTTTTTCCAAAAAGAAATCACTTTCAGAGATCAGTGCTTCTACTAAACATCTGGGGATGCTCCAATTTCCCTGTCATGGCTAATCTGACACCTACAATTTTTCATGGCTGACTTTAGCATAATGAGTAATACCTGACTTTAGTTTAGAGAATACCTGGGTTTAACATTTAGTAGGACTAGTTTCTTGTGGAGTTGTATGAACACCCTGTTTTCTTTGCAAGGGACGGTATTTTTGTAACTTTGTTTCTAAACAAAGTTTCTCATCAAAGACCGGTAGTAAGGGCAAAAGAAAAACCTCAAGCCCTCCCAAAACTAAAACCCCATAAACAAGAAAGGGGAGGGAAGGGAGAGGCAGTCAGTAACCTAAGCGTGATATCTACAAAGCATGCCAAGTCACAAAAAAAGGTTTACCATTCAAATGGCCAAGTTAAACAAGATACAAGCAAACTTCTCTCTCCCCTTCCTTGCTTTCTGATCTCAGGGGGTCTCCAGCATGGTTTTGCTTAGGGAAAGGCATTGCCCTGAGGTGTTGGGAGTTTAAGGAGCTATATCAATTGCCCTTCTTCAATACCCTTCATTTGCACAGTGGCTCTTTTGGGGCTTACAAACAGGTATCGTATCTCTGACTTCTCTTTCCCCACCTGCTTTTCTCCTGCTATCCTCCCTTCCCCACCAAATGCAGTAGGTAATTTTGATCAGGTTGATGATACCTGATAGATTTAATTATTTTTTTTTCCCAGAAACTAGCCAAGGAAATGGGATAAATTAATCAGTGGAACGAAATGTAAGTCAGGACTGATGAGTTTGATGCAACTGATCCCTTCTCTGCCTAAAAGAACCTGGCAGCTGAACTTTAATTCCTCCTTCCTAAAGTAAAAGAAGATACTCGAATTACAGTTTTTCAGAAAATTAAATAATTTAGTCTCCTTTTGAGACCTTTTTTTTTTGGCCACAACCCTGTTAGTACATTTGTAAGAGACAGTGCTTTTCACAGAAAATAATTACCATCTTATTTTTCCTTGGAAAGATGTTTTTTATCATTCTTAAATTGTACAGGGCTTATCTAATGTTAGCCATGCCTTTTTTTTTCTTTCCTAGGTCAAAATCTGAGATGCAATCCTCACCAAGATCTGGAGGACAGTCAAACCAAAGTTGGCAAGAAATCAAAACAGGAAAGAAAAAAAAAACAAAAGAGAGAAAAAGGAATAGAAGAGGAATGTAAACAGAAACCAGAGTAATTCAAAAAAGCGTATTTTCAAGTAACAGAACAAATTTAGTCATTAGCAAGTTCTTACTACCCACCATTTCAGAAGAATGTTAGTTTTATGCATTCAATATAAAAAACTCAATTGTCATTTTGTTTTAATGTATTTACCTGCCTTGTATCAGTATTCCCCAAAGATGTAAGTTTCAAATTAAGTTATCAAAAGTGACAGACATATCAAAAATATCTCTTATATCTCCCCCCCAGAAAGGTTTGCTAAGTACATGACAAATTGGAAATGTAATGTGTAACTCCATCTTTTATTTAGATGTAAAACAGCACTCATGAGTCTAAATAACTCATTTGCATACATTCAAATAATAGTTTTCCATAGAAGCTATTTAAAATACTGTTTATTTTTAAACTGTAGAACTGTATTTTGTACTGACTAACTCAGTAATACTTATGAAATAAACATTTAAATAAACGCTGCACTGGAGGTACAGCTGAAATTTTCCTTGCAACATTACTTACAGCTTTTGTTTGTTCACTAAAACTAAAGATGTAATAATTGATGGGCAGACTCTCATCAATGAATTTAAATGCTATACCTATGCAAGCATCCTTCAACTTCTCAGATGAATCACATTAATAGCCCTTTCAGAAATCTTACAATCGGACTGCTTTCAGAATACTAGTAATACACTCAAAAATTGAGAAGATTGAAAAAAAACCCAAAACTGGAAACATGAAAAAGATAGTTGAACAAAGGCCACCAAGAATGATAACCTTCTCCCCAAAGGTAATTACTGCAGCAATAATTACAGATGATAATTGATTTACTGCCTGGTTTTAGTTGAAAAATAGTAAATAAGACACGGCAAAGAAATCTGTATCATCTCTATCCTGAATATTAAGCAGTTTTCTTAAATCAGGAGTTTATTGTCAGCAAATCCGACCTACCCCATCTGAACCATGCAATGTTGCCGCTTCCTTGGTTTAGGGACTCTCAGACTATTGGTACA
This sequence comes from Hemiprocne comata, assembly GCA_020745705.1. Classification (NCBI taxonomy): domain Eukaryota; kingdom Metazoa; phylum Chordata; class Aves; order Apodiformes; family Apodidae; genus Hemiprocne; species Hemiprocne comata. The sequence continues at coordinate 103,752,542 of CM036587.1, read as the reverse complement.
TAGGGAAGGCAAAGCCCATACCTCCACATAAAATGGAAGCTGTATCTTTTGTTTTGATTTGTGTGATGTTTACAGGAAGACACTTGAAACAAACCTCCTCTCTGTAATACATCTAACAAATAACCATGAGTAAAACATGTCGAATGTCTAACAGGAGAACAATTTCCTCTATTTGCCAATTAATTCTGAACGTTTATTCCTTCGCAGTTAAATACATGGGGGTCTAAGACTATCCTTCACTTAAAGTTTCCCAGCATCTTTTTTTTTTTTTGCAAATACGGCTAATTGGTCGGTCTCCCACTGGCTCTAAGACTCTTATGCGCACGTAAATAAATCCTTCCTGGGAAGATCAGAATATAAGTGTGCACCCAAGCAACAGAACTTTCATTGAGGTATCATTTTTAAAAGGTAAGGAAAGAGCGGCTCGTTTGTTCTTCACAAGATGCCAAACAAAAGCACTACTGAACCGCACAAACTTCGTTAAACTAGATAAAGCCTGCAGCAGCAGGTAAAGCAGTAAATTCAAGGCACTCTTTATTCCCTTAAAAAATACCTGGAGAGTTAAAAAAAAAAAAAAAGAATTTAAGCCTCCTCTAAAGCTCACTGAAGTCTACACGAAGACTTTGAAAAGGGAACTCCTGGAAAGAGTCGTTTCAAGCGAAGGAAGCGCAGTTTTTTGCCAGGTCCTCCTGTGCAAGTCCATAAAAGCAGACCCCTCTCCTGCTTTCTAACTATGAAATTGCGTTGGTTTCTAGACACTTAACTCCTGGTGCACGCCAGCGTAGCCGAGAGGAAAACAAGGCCTGCCGCCACGAAGCGGCTCGGGATCACGTCTCCGGACGGGGGCTGGCCGGGCTCCGCGCTGCCGGCGCAGGCAGCCCCCCCTCCTGGGCCGCCCAAGTTGCCCTCAGCTCCCCAGGCCTTTCTCCCTCGCCCCTCTTTATCCTCCCCCGCTCCCGCTCCCCCAAAAAGTAGACAACTTATAGATGTGCTGACCTGACGCAACCCAGGCTTTATTCAACTTCAGTGCAATGTACAGACCAACCCGGGAGGAACGCGCCCATCCAGAGAGAGATGTTTATTTGAGGTGACAGCCACCCTCAGCCTCCTTCCCCGTTCGCAGGCAGGGAGAAGCCCCTGCCCGCCCGGCCGCCGAGGCCAACGGCTCCCGGCTCCTGAGGGGGGGCGGCTAACGGCTCCCGGCTCCTGAGGGGGCGCGAGCGGACGGACGGGCGGGCGGGAGACACCCCGCGCCGCGGCAGGCTGAGGGGCGGCGGCGGCGAGGGGCCCGCCGGGCCGGCGGGGGGCGGCCGCGCCAGGCCGCGGGGGGCGGAGGAGGAGGGGGCACCCGGGCCGGGACGCCGCCGGCCTCGCCACAGCTGCATAAGCCGCCCTTTGTCCTTCTC
>CM036587.1:96888636-97086136 GCA_020745705.1 Hemiprocne comata | reverse complement strand
CTCATCTTCATTTGGATATTTATTGTGTCCTAGAGCCTTTCAAAATTTTTTATTTTTTTTTTCCTCTGAAAACTGTTGGATGAAACAAGAATAGTAGACTTTTTTGTGCTTCTTGGTAGAACAGCAGGTCAGAATATTATTAGTTACATGAAATTTTGCTCATTTTTTCTGCTTAAAATGAAAACATTTCATCCACATTCCTGACTTGCTGGTAGCTTGATCTCATATTATTCATAGTATGCTTAGAAAAACCTAAGCTTGGGTGTAAGAAATACGTTAACGGTTCCTTTAAAGATCAGGCACAACTCTTTCAGTAATGGTCAGTATGTTTTCAGAAATGTCTCCTGTTGCAGCGGACTGGTCATATGCCAAGTGTTATATTTTTGGAATTGACCCAAACATGATATTCTTGGACTTGCTTCTACTCTGTCATCACAGCCTAAGTCATCTAGCTGGGACATGTGCTAAGACTCTGAATGGATTTGGCTTTCTGCCTCCAGTGAGCACCAAAGCCTGAGCAATTCTTATGAGCAGCAGGTCCAATTCGGAGAAAAAAGCCAAACTTACGCTAACTTTACAACAAATATATGTAAAGATGCAGTGCTTTGGCCTGGTGAAATAACTTGAATTTTGAAGTCTTAAAGGGGCTCCTAAATGGTACAGTTTTCTTTCAGATAAGTTAGTTCCCAGAGGATTAGAATGCTAAGAATATAAAAATATTATTTTTTTTCTTTCTGTGTATCAATATATGGTCAATATGAAACCTAGCCCCAGTGTGGGAAACTACTAGACAGTCAGAAATGCAAGATTAGGCTGCATAAAGTTATATTAAAATTGTTCTAACAATTTTGGCTTTTCTGCCTTTTCTTTATTTGCTTGATATCGCAATAATAATAATATTGATATTTATGTATACACAAGACATGAGCATTCAAAAAAAAAGAAGGAAAAAAAAAAAAAGCCCCAAACCCTATGCACTACATCCACAGGATTTAAAGTAAGGAAAATAATCCAAAGTAAGAGCACCAGCTAAGGCTTTCACTTCAGGCTTAGATCATACTCTTGTATTTTGACATTACAGGAGTTTGAGATTGATGTTACATGCCACATGTGCTACAATAAGTGCAATGGAGAGAGATAAGGATGGCAGTCTTAGCTACTTATTTCCATTATTTTGTGGATTAGAAATGGGCAGACCTCAAAATGTCTGATTGTGGTTGGGACTAGAGACCAAAATACTGACAAGCAGATGTGTATATACACATACATTTCTCACATATTTGTGTTAGTTACTAAGACTTGTCCAATAAAGTGTGCCCTACTAGAATCTGCAACACATCTTTGTCTATGTTTAAATATTTTGAAGTAAAATCTTTGAGAATGGCAGTTCTGCTTTGAGAATAGTTACGAGTTATTATGTCATTGAACTAATTGTTTTTTTGAATCTTTTCTTCAGTGATGTTTTCACAGTTAGATGTTTTCTGGTTTTTTGGGGTTTGTTTTTTTATGTTTTGGGGTTTTGTTTTTTGTTTGTTTGGGTTTTTTTCCACCTTTGTTCTCTAATTCATGGAGTCTCCTATAATGTGTTAGTTCTCTGGATTGCTGATTTTGCTTGGACCCAATGACTGTCTACTACAGTATTCTTTTTCAAAACATGTTACCGAGCTCCATTGTGAAGATTAGTGGCATGGCTGTGTTTTTCAGAAGCAGCAAGTGGTGTGTGTCTATCTATGAAACAGGAGGATCTAACTCTTCATTTTTGATTTGGACCCTGGCCTTTAGGCACTGCTAGAAGTCAAGTTCGTAATAGCACTGAACACAACATTATTATTATTATAAATGCTTTGTATATAACCAGTACAGCACAAATCTACATGAGTATTTAAGCACTGACCTTCTGTTAATACTGATGAAAATGAGGCTTCTAAAAAGACACTGTGGTGCTGCCCTTACAGAACCACGGTAAGAATCCACAGGCAAAGAGCAGTTGCCCTGGAGACATACTTAAATCCTTATATCATAAATCAATCCAATTGCAAATAATCTGTCTTCACATGTCAGTTATTAATTCATAGGGTTTTTGGTTTTTTTTCCTAAGAGTCGGAGAAGAGAGGCAGTCTGAAGAAATGCCTTTGATAAAAATGTGAAAATATATTTTATTTATTCACAAGGCGGTCATTTTAATAGGTGGTAGTTCAGAAAGTCTGAGGATGCTTTCAGAAAGGGTATAAAATAAGAGCTGCAATTAATTTAATTTCTATTTCACACAAGCCTTGAGACACATTAGCAGAGAGCAGTGAATAATTAAAAGTAGGGTTTTGGTGTGCCACCGAATCAAACTGCCTCTTCTAATCAGTCTCTGCTGGGTGATGCTGTTATAGCAAACTGATTGCTATAGAGAATGCTGTAATGCCCCATTCCAAACCTGGTGATAGGGTCATGAAGCCAAGAAGCTGCTAGGGAAGGGTAATGGTAAGAGAAGAGGAAAGACTGACATGCTACCCAGAAGGCTGCATAGCGGTGTCATCCCTCCTGATTCACGCAGACTTTATAGATCCTCAGAAATGGACAGGAGTTTTCCACCTCTGACATGTCTTTCATCTCAAAGAACAGTCCTTGAAAGTCTTGAGAATGTTAATTCTTAAGCTTCTTGTGGTTTTGATGGTAGACTTGTTTTGGCATAGAGGTCGAACACTTCTAACACTTCTAGAAGCCTAAAAGCACTCAGGGAGCACATAGGAGACAAAACCCCTGAGCAAAAGCTAAACACTCTGCATCATAAACACCACCCTCAGCATGATTTCATCCTTGCTGCCTGCATTGGTATCAACCACTAGTCTTCCACAGAAGATCCTAATTCACTTTCCTCTGTTCTTCAAAATCTGGGAAGAGTTAAGACTAAACTAATGTAACAGAGGGATTTAGAGAAGGCATAAAACTTCCTTTTATATTTTAAGAGAATAGAAGTATCAGAATAAAAAGTTCTGAATACGAACATGTGCTTGAAGTCAGAATTTAATAAAGCAGTATTTAAAAAATATTTTGCAGTCATAATAAAACTGTTACAATCTCAAAATAACAGTTTTCAGAACCTGCTTTGTAATTGTTTTTAAACAACTTTGCTTGAGCCTGGAGAAACAGGCTAAATGTAAAAGATTGTCTCGACCAATATTTCTTTCAAAGCACTTTTCCTGATACTTTGAACTATTTATTTCTGGGGTAAAACATGTCTTCCGGATCAAAGAAAGTGAAATATTTCACAGAATCACAGTCATTGTGGTTGGAAAAGACCTTTAAGTCATCGACTCCAACTATAGCTTAACTCTACTAACCATTAACCTAGCTCTACTAAGTCCAACGCTTAAACTATGTTCTTAAGCACCACATCTACACATCTTTTAAAGACCTCTAGGGAATGGTGATTCAACCACCTCCCTGGGCAGCCTGTTCCAGTGTTTAATTACCCTTCCACTGAAAAAGTTTCTTCTAATATCTAATCTAAACCTGCCCTGGAACAACTTGAGGTCATTTCCACTTGCCCTGTCACTTGTTCCTTGGCAGGAGAGACTAACCCCCACCTTGTTGCAACATCCTTTCAGGTAGTTGTAGAGAGCAAGTAGGTCTCTCAGCCTTCTTTTTTCCAGACTAAGAAACCCCGGATACCTCAGATGGTCCTCATCAGAGGGGTCCAAAACTGAACACAGTACTTGAGTACTAATGCTGAGTACAGGGGGACAATCACTGTCCTAGCCCTGCTAGCCACCCTATTTCTGATACAAACCAGGATGCTGTTGGCCTCCTTGCCCACCTTGGCACACTGCTGGCTCATATTCAGCTGGCTGTCAACCAACACCACCCAGGTCCTTTTCCTTTGGGCAGCTCTCCAGCTACTCTTCCCCAAGCCTGTAGTGTTGCATGGGGTTGTTGTACCCAAATGCAGGACCCAGCACTCGGCTTTTTTGAACTTCACACAACCGGCCTCGGCCCATCAATCCAGATTGTCCAAGTCCCTCTGTAGAGCCTTCCTACTCCCAGGCACAGCAACACTCCCTGCCAACTTAGCATTTGTCTGCAAACTTGCTGAGGGTTCGTTCATGCCTTTTCATGTCCTTGTTGTTTTTCAGGGGTGATTTACATTGCATGGGTGTGCATATAATGGACAGCAAATAATATAGCCATAGTGCCCCATTGCCTGTACAGGCCTGCAAGCACAGGCTTCAAAACAAAGTATGGGCAGAACAACACAATGCAAGAGTCCAGGTATCTTCCACAGCAAAGTGCATCAGACTTTGCATGACAGATTATGTAACAAAGTGGGATCTGCAGCAGCACAGCGTGCTCTAACTGCAGATTGCCAGTGGGATAGCATGGCATGACACAAGAACACAAGCTATGTTGACTGCATAAGGCAAGAGTGACTGCATTGACAACTTGGAAAGCTATTGCTTCTGCCACAGAATGGATGGTAAAGCCTAGACAGCTGTAGTTATTCAGAGCAGCATGAAAATGGCAGAATCACAGCAACTGCATGGCATGGTTTGGTGTACTGATGATTTCACTGTGCAGTGCTGATGTTTTTTTTTGACATAATGTGGCAATGGCTCCATAATGCAGCACAGAATAGCAGTGACTTCCCTTCATGGCAGTGAAAACATTGCACTGCATTAATTCTTTTTGGTTTGCTTTGCTTTTTGTACACTAATCATTACTTATTTTTTGTATGTTTTCTCATTAACAACTTGGTTCACTGATTCCACATAGCCATTACACATCCTTTATAGATTGAAAATCAAAAGGGAAATGTTCTTGTTCTGAAAGAGAAGCCTGTAGTTAGCACACTGAAGAGTGATTCCATATTCATTTCACAACTTCATTGTAAATAGCATTGCCACATTGCATTCACAAAAGAAGACAAGAAACAACTCTCTTACTTTTCAATTTTATTTTTCTCCTCTCCTCTCCTCTCCTCTCCTCTCCTCTCCTCTCCTCTCCTCTCCTCTCCTCTCCTCTCCTCTCCTCTCCTCTCCTCTCCTCTCCTCTCCTCTCCTCTCCTCTCCTCTCCTCTCCTCTCCTCTCCTCTCCTCTCCTCTCCTCTCCTCTCCTCTCCTCTCCTCTCCTCTCCTCTCCTCTCCTCTCCTCTCCTCTCCTCTCCTCTCCTCTCCTCTCCCCCTCCCCCTCCCCCTCCCCCTCCCCCTCCCCCTCCCCCTCCCCCTCCCCCTCCCCCTCCCCCTCTCTCGCCCCTTTTCCCTTCCTGCCCCTTCCCTTGTCTCTTTTTTCCCATAGGTCATATTTTAAGACCTATGATACTGTATTTCTAATTTTACTTGCAGATTGAGGGTTTACTTTTGTTGTGGATTCAAAAAGTCCTCCTATTTTGTCTTTTGCACTTTAAAACTGAAGACCAATTTGGTGATATTTATCAGCAACTTCACTGAAAGGCTCAGTGCACCTGGAAGAGAAGTCGAGTTTTGGAGTGTAAAATAGATTATCACCAATTTATATTAGGTGCATAATAGTAAAACACAATGCATTTTAGTGAATTCATAAATCAAGCAAACAACTTCTGTAATAATCCTGCTACCTACCAATACTATAAACAAAATTTCTGTTTAATCCCGTTGCATAGGTGAATAATATCTTATTATATGTGTAGAGTGAGATTTCTGGGGAGAAAAACAAAAAAATCCAACATGTAAAGTGCTATGAACTTGCAATCTGAGATTTCCATGAGCAACACCTGACTCAGAGATGTAGAACTGTACTTTTTCAGTTTTTCTGTCTTTCATATCCAATGCCATTGGACAACTATCACTCAACGGGTAAGTCTTAGTCTTACTCCTCAACATCTGTGGAGTACTTGGTGTTGCCTTGAGGACCATAACTACACCAAAGAGGAAGTTACTGATGCTTGTATTGACCATTATGTTATGCATTTCATGTGTAAAAGGAACAAGTTACACTTGCAGGGTTTTTTTTTTATGTTGATCATCGTAGATATAGCAATTCAACATACCACAAAACACAAGGGTTCTTACAACCCCCATAGACAGCAGTATGTCTTGTTCCTATTTTATAGATGGAGAAATTAATGCAATGGACAACTAAGCTACTTGCCACTGGAAGTTTGAATCAGAGCTGGAAAAAAACATAGAGTCAGTCCCAAATTAGTGCTTTAATCTCAGAAACTTTGAAGCCTTTTTGGTTTGGTATGCAGTAGGAACAAGCAGATATTGAGCCACTTTCATAGCGTGTTCATGTTTTCTTCCAGTACTTGCTATAATTCCTGGTGCCCCAAAAGGAATAAGAATAGGAAAACGGTGGTGTCTCTCATCTCATAGAGACAAACTGAATGAGATGAGGTAGGTAATAAAGTCTCTACTCTACAGATGTCAAAAAAAATACAAAGTTTTTGGCAGAGTATAAACCGGAAAATCTTTGCATTACTGAAAGTGAGGACTTGGAGATATTTTCTGAAGTAGGACAACCTTCTAATTATCATACAAGCTCTTCTTATTTGCTACCTTAATAAACAACACAATTTCCTAGCATCATCAGTGTAGCATTTTCATAAGAATTGTTATCTATTCAAAATTTGTGGGGAAAAAAAGACATATTTTCAGCATCTATTCAGGTAAAGAAAATAGAGCAGAGGGTATGTACTTTTCCTCTTTTCAGGATCTGTAGACAATTGGTTAAAATTTTTTTGCTATCCAGTAAGTACAAAATAAACCACCTGCACATGAGATACACTGAAACAGAAAACCCATCATTTTAGTGCAAGAAAATTAATGACTGTGGTTCTGAGCAAAATCTGTTTTGTTCAGAATGACTCCACTTCTTCGTGCTTGCCAATGTCAGTGCCACGTGCCTGGATTCCCTGGAATGAGGCCATCAATTTCAACTGTAGAGAATGAAAAGCTCAAGCAAGAGTCTAAATAAGCATACTGTGCTTTTGAAGAGGTGATCCAAAAAAGGCTGGGAAATGGAAAATAACTGTTAATATGTACTTGTAGTAGATAAACAATATATGTTACGATGCTCTAGAGATTTAACCCATGTGTAAAACCGGGAATGGAAACTACTTGCAAATAAAAGCTCCTTTTCTAAACCCTGTGAAGTTCTGTCCCTATCTTTTTGTGTGTTCCTGTGTTTATTCACACAGGTAACCAGCAGGAGTGACTTCTGGATAAAGTGGAACTACCCTTGTGCAGCTACAACATCAGGTCCTCAGGCTTTGATCCTGGAGGTTAACATAGAGGAGTGGGGGCCTGTCACGGTCCAATGGCTTCAGTAGCGGGCCACCGGAAGTCATGGAAGCAACAATGTCTGGAACAAAGCTCTTCAGAGACGTAATAATTCACTTATATGGACTATATCCATTAATTTCAGCAAGGCCCGGATGTTATCCCAAGACTACCGTGGAAGGTGATGGGATTAAAAAAAAATAAACTCTGGTAGTGAAACTGCATATTAGCTTGGATGATAGTGTTATGTAAGGGAATTGAAGGAAAATAATGTGAGATTAAGTGTTTTTCTTACGTGCTTAAACCAGATGTTTACACTGGCTTGTTCATTATCATGTTCATTATTGTATTTATTTTGCATCGATTATTCATAATGATTGGCTACGATTGTCTTCCTTTTTAGATTCTATGAATGGTTAATCCCCTAGAATCCTCTCTCATCCATAATTTTATCTTTTGGAGCATAATGACGGTAGTCTTTATAAAATAAGAAACATGTAGAGGACTTGATCTTTAGAATGCATCAATAAAATAAAATATCTCTGAACAAAACTGTACAAATAAATATAACCCCTTTAAATTACTTCAGAAAATGTTCTTTGAATTTCTAGTAAAAATAAAAGCTTCAATATTTCAGACTAAAATAGAAATTTCATCAGTATTGTATGTGAGAGCGAGGAAGTGGACTCCTCATTTTTATATTTGTGATTTTTTGCTATCTAGACTTGAACTGCAGGAATTATAATTAGAGAATTTCAGAATTAAAGGAAACACTGAAAAAAAGGTAAGATTGAAATGGCACTGATAAAGGACTCAAGTATCAAAAGTAAACATTTATACATCTGTTTCCCACAAACTGACAAAAGCCCCTTTTTAATGTTGGATTGGAGGTCTATCTTTCACTGTCTTTCAATTATCTCTCTACCTATTAAGCCAGAATCACCAGTATAATAATAATAATTCTAGGGATGCAAAAAAGTTATGCTATTAAAAAAACCCCGAACAGAACAAGGAGAAAGAGAGTAAAAGAATAAACAAATTATTTCAGATTAACGACAAAACAGCCTTTCACAGCACCACTGACAAGGAGCTGTTTAACTTAACTCATTGAATAACACCCAACTTAGAACACTTTAGAACTTCAGTTGTTTCTTGTCTAAAATAATAGATTTACAGTCAGTTTATGACCTTTCCAGCTTTCACGTCCTCTGTTTGTCTTGCTTGTGTTCTGTTAAACAAGAAAAGTGTTGTGACCCATAATTGCAGGCAGATTCACAGCAGGTTTTGAGGAGCTTTTTTTACCACAGTGTCCGAGCTGTCTCCATCTGCTGCTGTCTTGTGTGCTTCCCACAGGGGGACCTGGCTAATTTTTCAGTCAATTAGCAGAAGGCTTGCTATTGTTCTCGAAGTGTACCCCCATGGGCTCCTCTTACACCCTGGACACAGTATTCAGATGTTGGGAGTTTTCAAAAAGCATATCATGTTTTTTTTTTTGTTTTTTTTTGCTGACCTTTGTGACATTGTTGGGTGAATGTTGCCTCCTGTAATCATAGACACTTACATGAAACTGTGCAGAATAAGTTTGGAATGTTTTTAATACAAATAGTAATAATACATGTAGCAGTGTCTTTTCTTAAATGATTTCTGAAATCTTACGTCAAAGTCTAGTCTCTTTCATTCAGGAGAAACTCACTGTCACACTAATTCATCATAATAATTATTTCCTATATATTTTACTCTCTTAATGGGAAAGAAATTTCTTCACAATTGCTTTTGCTGCTGGCATTATAACAAGGAACATTAAAATGTTGAATGGAAACCTCAGGTTATGAACACAACTCCAGTTTCAGTGAAAAGTATTTATATATGAAATTAAACAAAGAGCTTTTAAATAGCAGATTTAATTGTGCACATGTATGTTTATACCTTTGTATAGCTAGCAGAGGGATAATGCAAATATTATATAGTGGTTGAATAATAACCTGAGTCAGGCTGCTTGTGTATTCTTTGTGTTGCTTTCTATGAATTTTAATCAGGGTTTGGCTAATATGCACTCCTTGCAAGATGGAAAATGCTGTTATTTCAGTATATTACTAGATTTGTGGAAAAAACTCAGTGTTTTCTTCTGGAAGAATATAGTTGAGTTAACAGAAAGAAATATGCTTTAAGCCCCCAATTTATGCACATTTCATTTAGAATGCTAGCTTGCTTAGGTGTCCCTGAGCCTAATCAACTTCAAGAAATTTTGAACATCAGTTTGCATATGATATTCTCCATGTGTTCTAGCAACCATTGTATACTACAGGAGCACATAAAATTCTTTTTCTTTTCACTCCTGTATCTTTTATCTGTGATTTTTGTCTTGGATGCAAATATGGATCAGTGGGGGTATTTTTCCTTCTCCTTAGCTCCAAGATCAGGCTGCTACTTTTTACAGTAGGATATGAAGCGAGTTCTTTTTCCCGTAACCTTTCATCTGCCCAGCCTCTCGGCTATATCTTTCTATAGTTAATAAATATACTTTTTCTCAGTGTTAAGCAATAAAATATTCACTGGGTCTGAGCTGGGGTTAACAGATTTCTGAAAATTTTATTGCGTGACAGCCTGTCCTGCATAATCCCCTCAGCTGTCTCATGTTCTGGGGCAGAAATGATCTTATGTGTCACTCTAATAGTCTAGAATTACACTTGTATCACTGTCACCAGCATATGGGGCTGTGTATACCCCTAGGCCCAGCTCCCTCTCTTTCACGGCATTTAAAATGATAACATTTGGCAAAGCCAGTTTTGACAGAAAGTGAACTCTCCTTTCCGCGCCGGTGACAAAGCCAGCCACCGGAGGCCTGACACCGAGCAGCCAGTCATCGTACTCTTTGCTGGGTAATGATCGCGGGTTTCCCTCCTCTTAATAACCGCCTGGCTGCAAGGGGAGGCTTGAGTCCAAGTCTTCACTTAATTATACAGTCTTCATCTTAAGTGCTTTATTCATGTGAGGGCTTCAGCTGCTCAAGCCTTATCGTAGTTTTCTTTTTTTTTCCGCCCTGCCAAAACGTACTGATTGCTGGGCAGGCAAAGGGAGCAGGAAGGGCTGCAGGAAAATAACGGGCAAGGAAAACAAAACAGATTGCATATGCTCAAATGCAAAACAATTTTATGAACTGCATTTCATATCATCGTAATAAATCTCTGTATGCATTGCACTGTTAATGGCAGCTGCTAAAGGCAGTGAACATCTTGTGTATAAAAGACTGAGAGGAGAAAAAACCTCAATTAATTCAAAATGAAAGAAAAGAAAGGTAAGAAAAAAAATGAGTTACTCTCTAAATGTGAGGTCAGACCCTGAAAGGTCATTTTTAAATACAAACAAAATAGAATGTGGCAACTCAGGGGCATAGTGCTTAGGTGAACCCATTGTTTAGGTCTGCTAAACTAACCAGCAGACATTTATGAAATGCAGGAAGTTGTGCTTGCAGGTATTCCTGACAGCATAAGGAGGACATAGGACATTACTTACTATTGCTGCTAGATAAACTATATTCATATTCTCCTCCCACACCTCCGATTTCAGTTTAGAATTTGAATTTGGAGGGTTTTTTCATTTTACAGTTTACTTTCACCAGTCTAACTGGTATGCTTGTAAAGGAAGCTTTGACTCGTTTTCCTGTTTCCCATTGCCTTCTCCCATAATGCGTCTTGTCTGAAGTTGTGTTAAATGCTGGTGGGTGTCTACCAAGGTTTGTTTTAGTCTGCTTTTAGGTAGTACAGATTTCAGGTTAAAAATTAAAAAAGAAAACAGTACTTTTTTTGTTTTTGTTTTTGTTCTCCCCATTCAGCTACATCAGCATGCTGTTACTGACAACTATTTTCAGAACTTTTTTACATAGCATAGGAAATGGCACCTACTGTTTTGCTTACATCAAGGTGCTGATTTTAGAAACATCTGGAGAGGGTCCTCATTTTTCCTGAATTCCTGTTTTCAGAAAAGAAGTGTTGTCTTGAGCTGTCTTTCTTTACTAGCACATAATGAAACGAGCTCCATAATATGGAGAAATGGGAGATGTCCTGGACTACAGCAATTTCACACAGATCTGAAGAACTGAATTATCTGAAAGGCGAGAAGGATAAAAAAATTGTCCCAGAAAATTAACTTGCAAGAGTGTTGGATAATAATCTGAAGTGTTTGGAATTTTAGTTCAACCAAATTCCAGATCTTTTGTGTTTCAGTTAATTCTCTTTCTACAATGGCAATCTCTTAGGGCTTACCACTGCACAACCTGAAACCCAATGATATGGCTGCATGAAGCGTAATGCTCAATGACCTCTTCTGTAGGACTATAGAGATCTCATTAACATTAATACCATTTGTGGAGAACCTTAGGACAATGCGAAGCAGAGCTTTAAAAAACATGCATTCACCCACAGATGTGCATTGAAATTTTAAAGACATGTGCTGGATTGTTAGGAATATGCAGACTGAATTTTAAGCAAATCCCTGAAGTTTCTGGTGCCACTGCTTAAGCACTTCATTCTCTGTTATGTGCAGTGACTTTCATGAACAGTTTAAAGCAGCGATACAAACTATTTGCCTGAAAAAAACCTCTGCACTCCTTACACTACGGATCTCTTGACAGCTCTGTCATAATTCCACCCACTGAGACACAAGCAGCCCCTCTCCATGTACCGATTAGTTCTCCTTATTTTGATTAATAATCCTCAGCTTACTGGTGGTCGTAGAGTTAGCATGTGTATGACTCTGAATATAGATCCTCACTACTGTGTTTAGTTGCCCTGTCAAGCTCAGTTCAACTTATACTATTACTGAAAGCCAGACGATGACTTCAGGTCATGGCCCTTTGTGAGCAATGTAAATATTCCTTTGCCTTCTAGTAGAGAAAGGAGTGACTTTGAGTTAAAATTATGTATCCTTGACTTGTCATTTCTGTTAACTTGTGCCTCCATATGATTGTGTGTAAGCATCTAAACAAGTATTCACATTTATTTCTGAGACTGTATATATATGTAGGGGTGTATGCACCCAGAAACACAGGTGCAAATTTATAAGTATTTGGCAAATTGTATGCTGGGTTCACTAGTTTTACACCATTTACATGTGGTTTAGTATGTCTGAGGCTGGTAGCATTTTAAAACCATTTAGCAGTTGATGTCAATAACTTGTTGGCAACCCTGACATTCAGGAGTAGGAAGAGTGGAAAACAGCAGCAAGGGAAAGAAACTCAGACAGGATACAAGCTGCTGATAATGCAGGCTGTGTTTAAAGAAAGTAAACCCCATCTGACAAGTATATACCTAAGAGCTAACCCATATGTGCTCAGATAAATGGAGCTTTATACTGCCGTATGGAGACAGTGAATGTAACAGGCTAATGGAAGTGGCTAGTTGGGATCATTTTTCTTCATGAGGAAGGTCTAAGGCAAAATTGCATAATTCCAAGATGGCTGCCTATAGACCCAGGGAAGTATATTGCCCAGCTATGTGTGTGATGAAAGAGCAGTGCAAGGTTGAAAAGATGTGCCTGTATTCTCAGTGCAGGAGCTCTTGGGTTTTGCCTTTAGGATTCAAGAGATGGCATTTTCAGCTAGAGTACCTGAATTAAGGCAGTCAAAATGTTATGTTAACTGCAGATAAAGTACAAGAAAGTAAGAGGGAAAAAACCAGAAGGGTGAATCTTGTAACTTAAACTGCATTTTAACATATTCTGATGGCCATCTGTTAAAATTTGTGTGCTACTTCAGAATTCAGTTACATGAAAAAAGGGATGATTCTGAATTATTTCTAAGCTTCATAGAAAATACATCTTCTTACCAACTACTGCATTACCCAAAACTCTTTGAAAGCAACCAAGTAAAACTCCTAAATGCCATGCTTACCTACTACACATGATTCCCTCCAGACAGACATATTTTTGCAGGATTTTTTACCATAGGTGGTAGAAATGGCCATACTTATGTGAATATGACAATTAAATTATCATAAAATTTGTTGTCAAATTGCTTTTTATAGTTTTCTGCATCCAGTTCAGAGTATATGAACCACAATATACCAAGTTCTCACCAGCTTATCCTCAGTGGCTGATACTTGACATATTCCTTGTACAAAACCCACCACTTTTCTTTGTATAAAGGAGTTCTATTTATACTTGTTCCAATCAACTTTTTTTCTATTGGGGTGGCCTGCTGATCTCAAATTGTAGAGCACAAAACTTGAATAATCACATCAGATGGATGAATTTCATAGTTTCTCAGAAGGCTTTGTCAATACAGATGTATCAATCAGATTATTTTTACTCAGAAAATCACATTAAAACTGAAACATGCTGAAAACATTATTTTACCTGGCAGAGTTAGGCTTGCCAGAACATTTACTAGGCAGTTATAATAATACTTATATGAAAATAGACCTTTTCTTTTTTCTTTTTTTTTTTTTTCTCTCGATAATTTTCTGTATAAGGTACAAAATAGATACGTAGAAAATGCGGGTTCTATTGTTGGCACTGCCAGTGACATTTTGAAGAACCTTAGCTAGGTGGTTTAGTATCTGTGTCTTTTTCAGGAGCAAAGTAGAAACAATTTTCTCTTTTCCTTCATCTGTTTAGGCTGTAAATGTTTCCTTGGGGACTATATGAATGAACAGCTCAAGACAACTTTTAAATATGGTAAAGAGTGGGAAAAGAGTGTGAGACAATTACAGTGAATCTGAGTTTTGTCTTTTTAGTTTTAGTTTCTTGGTATATTACATGGAAGTAAAAATTGACTGAGAGGAATTGACTGGTTTGGCTGGGTGTATACTCAGAAGCCATATGCTTCAATACAATGTAATTTAAGTGATTGTTTGAAGAAAAATCAAGACACTTGAATTAGAATAAAGTAGGGTGTGAAAGAAGTAATCTTTAGGTACAGGAATTGAGATTGTATATACTTTCTACATGCTAATTTTCAGCGGAATAAAGACAGCATGGGTACCAATTTGTCATAGTCTGAATATTGAATTTTAGGATAGTATCACATGCTAACAATTTGCTTTGGCCTTGTACACTGTGAGGTAAACCTTACCAAGTGCAAGCTTATTATAAATCTTATAAATATCATTGTGCCAGCCTTTTTGATCCTCTATATGCTGGTATTACTTAAGAAAACTTAACAGTGAACCAGTGTAATGTGATTTGTATTCACATTTGTGTATGAGTTAAATCCTTGTCCTTCATGGATGAACCTCAGAAAGTAGTTTCCAGCCATCAAATATATTCAAATATATATTAACTTGTTACAAGAAATTATGTTAATGTAAGTTAGATAGACAAAATACAAATGCTAAAGGAAATTAGGGGAAAATACAGTTGTGATTTTACAGGTTTGTTGCATTTGGTTGGTTCAGAATATGTCACGGTTTATCTATATGTAATGAGAATTCCTTATGCTGGTATGTCATATCTCTACTTGAAGCAAAGCAAGTATCCAGGCCATAACAGGAATTATACTGGAGGAGAAATACAGTGTTAGGACCACTTCAGATGGGGTGAAGTCATAGTCACTTGAGTCAAAATCAAGTGTATGATGTGGAATGGTGTCTATGAAGCTGATGAATGAGGGGCCATTATAATGCCCAGTGATCTATTTACAAGGAAGTGAAAGGTATGTGTAGAACATAAAAATAGAAATGCTTTTTGTAGCAGGAGATCAGAGCAACAACTATGAGAAACAACTATTAATATGACTGAAAAGAGTTGTTTGGTTTTGTTCATGATCATATGGAGTTTATCACTACTATGAGGATGACTAGAGCTTTAGTTAATTATACCCTAGATACTAGGAATAGAGGGAGAGAGAAGCCTGTTTCTGTCTTAGGCTATAGAAGTGCTGCAAAGTACAGTTATCAGAGCATTGAAAAGAAAGACTTCTAGCTCATGGATACTAATATTCTTCAATAGAAAGCAATAAGAAACTTACTAATTTTAGGAAAAGGTAGAAACAAAAACCTTTTCTAATTTCAGTAATATTGAGTAGTAAGGTTAGAATTTCTTTGTATATTATTAAGTCCACTACATGGTTTTAAACATTAGGTCTGGAGTAAGCTGTCAAAGACTGAATGAGATAAGAAAGAGAATTGCGATATCCCTAGCAGTGCTTTTTAATTCAACTATGTACTATTTGTAGTCACTGGAAAAACTCAGAAAATGTCTGAAAATCATCTGAACATCAGAATTATTAAATGCTGCCACTGAGGCTTAACTCACCCTATGGCATTCCCATAAAACCAGCCATCTTCATTATCTTTTTTGGTGCTTTTTAAAAATAGTCAGATGAGTACAAATAGGACTTAGTCTGAAATTTAGTAATGATCTCAATATCTGTTTGCATTTCTGTGAGCATTTGACACACATTTTCAACTCAGCGAAGATGTCTGGCAATGTAATTCAGTGCTATTTCTTTCTACTCTGTTGCCAAAATAAACCTCAATAAGGAAAATAAAAATTCTTGAAGAAAGGAGAAAAGATGTAAAAATAACAGCAAATGCAGCAGTTAAATCAGGGCTAAACTTTTTAATATTTTAATGGAAGATAATAGCCTAAATCTGTCCACTGAATTTAGTATGGCCTGCAAATGCTTTCATGAAATACTGGGTCTGAGCTAATATACTCTACTGAAAGATGAGACATAATGGCTGAGACTGCTCTGTGCTAATGCCTCTATTCTGGACCAGCGTTGACTTCTGTCTGGCTAGGCTGAAAGCAGGCAGATTGAAGCGGTCTCTGTTTTTATCCATCTATGTAAACATGCCTGCTGAAAACTTTCCAGAACTGGACTTTGTGTCTGTTACATGAAAAGAAAAAGTGTCACAGTTTGAGATCTCTGAATTATGAAATTGGTGTTTATTGGCCGTGTATTTGGTGTAGTAACATCACATTTTAGATGGTCCATGAATGTGACAAGTGTGTTATACTTTCTTCAAGGTAAAATAAAATTAACAGGGTAAAGTTTACATGAGAAGGAAAAGAAAAATCAGAGAAAATTTAGCATTACTCTCACCCACCTGGGAAATGTGTTCAGCTTTGCAGCACCATAAGCATTCATAGCAAGTAGCTTAAGCTGACCTGGGGGAGGGGTAGGGCAGGCTTCAATTACAGCAGACTTCAAGCATTCAAATCTGAATTGGATTTCTTTAACCTGTGCGCTTCATGGTCAAAAAAGTCTTATCTTTCACTTATTGGCAGAAAGGATCACAGAAAGTCTCTCAGTGGGTGTTTGCAAGTTTGCAAGAAGAAACATCTACCTTAAAGAAGTGGGTAGTCTTTTACAACATTATTCACTAAAGTCTCCAGGACACATTGCTGGGTGTCTGAACATCTACTACCACTTGGGTAGAGGATGGGTAAGGTAACTCTTCGTGTCCAGGTGTATTCTTTGTTTCTGCCCTTTCAGGTTTTGAGAATCATAGCATTTTCTAAATTTCTTCAGCTTCTTCTGTCAATGGCTTTTGTCTGTATTTGAATGGCTTTTGTCTATATTTGAATGCTCTTTCAGGCATTCAAAGCATCTCACCTGAATTTTTGGTTAACTCAGAATGTGATGTGAAAGCTAGAGGTCTTGAAAATGTACAAACTGACCACCAGTAATTTTCACCTGAACTCATTCAAACTGAAGCCAGCAGGTTTCAAAGAGCTCTAATAATTACTGAGAGACTTAGCAAAGGCTTGTCTGATCCTATATTTGTGACTTAGCACAGCATTCTAACCTGCTTTCACACTCTCCGTAGCCAAATTAAGAGCTCTTAGACAATGATGGATGGCAAGTCTGCCACACTCTGACTTTAAAGAAGTTGAAATAAAGTACCAGCTGGAAAGAAATAATGGAAATGTGGATGGGCTGTTCATACACATGTAAATGTAAGTAACACATATGGATGACAGTGGAACTGAACAGAAAGGCTTTAAAATATGTTTCCACATCCCCTAAACAGGGTATTGAAATTCTAGGAAACATAAACACATATCATTATAACAAAAAAATGTATTTCAAACTTGTAAAGGGAGTTAGTGTAAATCCATAATAGAAACCTTAAGGGATACAATGGATTTGCTCTTTGATGCTGAAGTTTAAAGGCAAGACTCAGATGGCAAAAATGTGAAGTGATTCTTTTGAAGACAACAAACTTGTTTTTCATATACAATGGCACAATCTTGTAGGAGGAAGAAAAGACCTACCTCAGAAGGCATTTTCACTTTTCCCCTTCTCTGTAATCCATTGGAGTGATTATGATACCTCATAAAAGTCCTACAGAAAAGAACCTGAGGAAAGGGCCAGGATAGTTTTTAGCCTACTGTTAATATACATTTGTCCAGAAAGTCTGACTGGCATGTGATATGTTGGACTGCTGTGTTTGCCACCTAGTTTGAATATATCTTCTTGCCATCATAATCTCTCATTTTGGTTGCACTTTGGCAGTGAGTTCTTGTGACATCGTGGGTACTGCACTCTTACTTCATGGTTATCCTGTTGCCAGGAACTTTTACTCTGAGATTGACATATGGAAATCAATATTTGTCCTACATTACTATCAGTTACTTCATATTTTCAGACACTCTGTGTGTGTGTCAAAGTGTTGCTGGCTTGTTATAAAACCAGGGATCCTACCCTGCCTTTGGATGTTCAACAAAGGAGTATGACTTGTAATGTTACAGCTGAGCCTTTAATGATGTGATTTTTTCTAGTTATCTATGTATCTTCCCAAACTAGTCCTGGACATAATATGTGGTAACTGCTAAAATTATGCAAAGAACAGAGAGTTATGAAACTGCAACTTCTTTCTGAGTTACTTCCCATTCTCTATAAATAAGACACTGAAAGAAAAATTCACTATTTCCTGAATTCAGTGGTGTTCCATGTTGGCTGAATTTATACAGAAAGAGAGAGACAAACTGGAAGAAAGATAGAGAAAGATAACAGAAAAATACTGATAATCAGCAGGATAAGTAGCACGCCTGAAGTGATAAACCCTTTCAGTCATGGAAATACGCATAAATGTTCTACAATATTTTAAAAATGTAATCTCTTAAAGAAAAATTTTTTGAATCCTTTTTCAGCAGTGAACAAACAAATGTTCAATGAATCTTCACAGACATCTAACCTCGAAAAAAAGCTGATTGTTTAGATCTGAATCTAGCTGGATAACACCAACTCACTTATAAAATCATGGTTCAATTTTATTTTTTTTTATCCATAGTCCATGTCGTTTTTTAAAGTATGGCTTTTAAGGCCACATTGCCATTGGAAAAAAATAATACGGCATGTTTTAGAGTTCAGGGAGCATTACAGGAGAACTATTTGGTGTGTCTTTGTTGAACTAAGATATAATGTTTTCCCAAAAAAGTCAAAATAGGAACTGAATTGCTTTTAGAAATACAACTATCTGGCATAGAGGCTCAGTAAAAAAACTGTACTAAGGGAAGATTTATTTTTCATTCTATATTTAAATATTCTACTTTTTTGAATGTATAAATCTAATGTCAGTTTTCTGCCTTCTGTGCAAAAGATGGTGATCAATTTATCTCTGCTTTGATTCTGGACAAACAGTACACATCTGTTGCAAGTTCATTTGAGTAACTCAATGCATGTATATCCTGATGAAACACTAATAGACAGTGTAGCCATACTACACAGACACACTAATATATTTGCTAAGCTGATCAATAGCAAGATTGATCAGTCTTTTGCTTGGCCAAGTTAATCATGCTATTGATCAGCCTAGCAAACCCATAGCTTTCCTTGTATGCTATTGCTCTACAGCTTTCCTCCCCACCCCCATCAACTGGACATCAGGAGATTTCAGAAAATGAAATATAACAACATTTTCTACAGGAAGTGCTCCTATTACTTCAGGCTCATCTTCTTAAGATAGCTATAACATTTCATGATTAGGGTGTTTAGATTTCTTAACCTTCTCTTGGCAGTTTGAGTACTGTTGTTAAAAACCTGAGAAAATATCGGAACCTTTTTTTCTAAGAGATAAGACACTCAGCCCAGGCTCTGTAATGAGGTCCTCTTTTTCACATTAAATATTTGAGATTCCCTCATCCTATATGCATCCTATAAAAGAGTTTCTAGCTTTAGAGGCATTAGGCTTTCTTAAGGGAAATCATTTAATTGCACAGAAAAGTTCAATACGATCAGAAGATATGGATCTTGGGGTGTATTATTAGCACAGTACTTGCAGATTTAACTTTGGAACTATACGGCAAGACATTCAATAGTCTCAAATTAGCATTACAGGGGATTTCACAGTTATATCCTCACACGTAGAGGCAAAAAAAGGCTCTGAAGTATGGAAATAGGTCTGTTATATGCAGGCTATACCTCTTACATCGTTTGTTTACTTTTGTATCTTGTTTTGAAAGCCTGATTTTTTGCCAGTGTGCCCCATTAACAAAACAGTTCTTTAGCACTTTTTACAGCTTGAAGCACATAATAGCATAAGGTTTATTTTCCACACAAAGGCTCTTCTATTAGTAATAAATTAAATTCCCCACTGCAACTAAAAACAGCATTGGAAATAGTTGCGGTTTTCTGGTGTGTATCTTAATGCAGATAGTGAAGAGGAAGTAGGAAAGCCAGAGCCTATATTCAGACTTCTGCGGATTTAGCAAATATTTTGTGTACTAGAAGCAGTGGGAGAAGTATGCTAATGGCTGGAAGTAATCAGGAGTATGATTTGCTTATGAGGTACTGTCAAGGATAGATATCATTAGAGACTTCATATCTTAGATATTCAGCTAATGGAAACTGGATTTGCTAAGATGAAGTGTGTCTCATACAGTTCTTCTTATATAATATCAGAGCACAGTTCTATACCTCCATTATTTGGGACATAAGAAATCAGAAAATATGTAAAACATCTTATAGACAAGTACATTTTCTTATTTTTTGAGAGGTCAGAATGTGGGGAGAAAGGGGTTTCTCAGAAGATAAATGGTGTACTTCTAAATAAATGTAAACCTGTGAAAAGTTAACATGTGTGGGAAAAGGTGTTACAGTACAGTTTAATTTTCTAGTTTGAGTATAGCTGGAAATGAAAACTTAGATAGAAACTGTGCATTATGCAAAGTTGGATAATCAGAGTCCCCTCTCAAAGTTTCTAAACCCTAAGCAGACTCAACATGGATAGAGATCCTTGAAAGCCACCCAAGGATTGTAACCTCCCACTAATTAATGTTGTAAATATTGCACTTGCTTCCAGTTTGTATTGTGTGATCTCTTCACAGTCCCAGAAGACCTAGAAGGTCCTGTTAGCTGCTTGATTTCTGTTTAGCTTATCAAAGCTTTCGTAAAGAGTTCATAACTGGACTCAGAGAATTCAACCTTAGAGAAGTTATTTCTTACAGATTTAATGTATTTATCTGGCTGTAAAATCCTCAGTATAGTGTCAATTTAAATCTGAGCTCATTTTCACAACCATATGGTTAGAAAAATACATAAAATTTTTCAAAAATGCTGTCATATTTTTAAAATTTCAAAAATAACCAGTGCAAGATTGAATTTTGAAGTCTGGAAAGTCTTCATCTCCCTTTAATGTCAACTTAAATACTAGCTGCTTGGCACTGTAGACCTCTTGGTCAAGGTGTTTTTGGTTGGTGAATGAAAGGCAAGACCTTGAAGGCACTAGCAATTATAAAAATGGCAGCCTAAATAAATTTTAAAAAGTCAAAGCCTGACTTCTGATTTGGCAGGTGCCACCAGGCTATTGTGGGTAAGTTTTGCTTATATGAGAGGGATCACTGGGTCTTTAAGGTCAGGGAATTTTTTTAGGGGTAAGAGGATTATCTGATTTTTCTATGTGTGAAAGGTACGAGACTAAAACCGCCAGAGGCACAATCTTGTAGCCGGTCTTTAGAAACGACTGAGTTCTCTCACTGCTCTGTTTATGCCCTTGAACTTTAACTCAAGAGATGAAATAAGAGTTTCATCGGTATTTATACAACAGGAACACTGATGAATGAAAAACAGCTATTTTCAGAGAAACAAGGTGTGTTTTTTTTATAACCTGAAAGAAAATAAATTTCTAGTCTCACTTTGCATTTTAAATCTTTTCCTAATATTTTAAATTGGAAGTCTTTATGTTCAGTGCATCGGATATGGGTTGGGCACAGAACAAAAAATGTCTGCTTTAGTCTGACTGACATGTAGGGATTACTTTTAAACACACTTTCTGAAAATGTGGTCATTTTCTTTTTCTTCCCTTCTTGCACTGTGCAGTTAGCTGTGTGGTGTCTATAAAAAACATGGAGGTTCCAGGACTACAAATAAGGTCATTAGTAATGAGAAGAGAAGGTGGAGTCCAAGCCATGGGTCACCTACTGGCATTGCCAGTAACTACAGCTTAGAGAAAGAAGGGTCAAACTGCTGCAGGGCCCTGACTGTAAATGGTGCTTCTATTGCTTTAAAGACTACATAATTTCATCCCACTTAAGTCAGCAGATGAGGAGTATGTGTAATGATCTTCTCTTCACCCTCCAGGGTACGAGTAAGAATGGTTCCAAGACCAAGTTTTCTGGCTTCCATAAAGATTTCAAACGAAGAGTTTAAATCTGCGTGCAAGAATATTGAAGGTGCTATTAATGCTTTTTTGAGCTTTAGGAATGCCCTTTGACATCTTCCATCACTATTCCAAGCAAGTAGTACAGATATTTCAACTTAAATAACTGAAACCAATTCGTATTTTTACAGGAAGTCTGAAGAGATAGTTTTAACACTAGCTTGACCAAATAAAGCAAAGTTAAGCAGTCTGTTTGAAGAATATCTCTCCACAATACTCCTGGGGTTGGTTTTTTTTGCAATTTTTTTGTGATACGGATTTCTCTATGTTCTTTTTGTTTTTGCAAATGCATGAGCTTTTCTGCCATCTCTATTTAAGAAAAAAATCTTAACCTATTTTTGTCAGTCTGGGACTCTGTCTCAACATAATCTTTGATAAAAAAATTTAAGTTTACGCCTTTTTACTTCTCTTTTGAAAAATACAAATACTTTATGCTGAATCTAAGTTACCACTGGAGGAAACCAACAAGGAAAAGCTGGACAGAGAGAGAGACAACTCTGAACATTTTCTGAGCAGAGGCTGAGTTTTGATCTACCTTATTCTAAGCTTTGGAAACATGCACATTTAAAAGGCCAAAGGCTTCCATCTTAGAAATTTGACAATGCATACCAAGGTGTTGTTGAATAAATATGTTTTTATTTTAGGGATAAAACCAGGAACAACTGTATTCCACTATAGTGTCTGAAAGCCTTCTGCAACGTTTAGTGATACAACTTATTTTGTGCAACTTTCAGGTCTTTATCATTAATTTAAAGACAAATTTCTCCTCCAGGTCTAAAAATCAGGAGTACCTCTGTGAAGTGGCAAATGAGAGGTACATAAACTCAGACACTTGAACAGAGCATAAAAATTTGAAGGATTATAATGAAGTTTGTTCAGTGCATACTGTGAGCCAGTAATTCCCATCTCCAGGGACACAACTACTGGGATGCAGTAACCAAGTAGGGGCTTGACTAAAAAGGTCATTACCCACTGTTGTACCCCTCGATTTATACTACTTTCTGA
The DNA here is from genome assembly GCA_020745705.1 of Hemiprocne comata. Taxonomy (NCBI): domain Eukaryota; kingdom Metazoa; phylum Chordata; class Aves; order Apodiformes; family Apodidae; genus Hemiprocne; species Hemiprocne comata. Next base: position 97,063,284 of record CM036587.1, on the reverse strand, counting down.
TTTGCACAAAAGTAAATATAGAGACAACCAAGCCTTCTGTTTTCAGCAAGTGTTTAAAAAGAACCCACAACACTCTAGGTCACACAATTTAGAAGCCATACCTTTTTTCTTTTTTTTTCTGCAAAAAGTCTGGAGAAGCTTATTAGGCTTGACACAAACTTCAACTTTTTAAGCACAATATGATGGGCCATCTGCACAAGATGACTGCACATTTTCTGAGTTAAGCTTTCATGCAAACATGCACCAGAAAAAAGCATCTCATTTAAAAAAAAGTCTCTGGTCTCAGTGGTTGTTAATTGCTCCTGATTATCTCAGCAATGAAACCTAAAATAACAATTAAAATGTGTGTCTCAACTAATAAAACACCTGATCATTCTAGCAAGTAGTATGCCTGTGTAATGGATTTACACATAATATCTGGATTTTGTGTAGCATGCCGCAGGGCAGCTAATAGCACAGACTGATATTAAAAAAGGATGCAAGTTCCCCTTGCCTAAAGTCCCTGGTCCTTCCATCAAAAGTGGGAAGCAATGAGGAAGAACTAGAAAAGAAGAAAAAAAATTCACAGGTTTCCGAACCATTGATAATTCAAGATCAGATCATCTTGGAAGTTAACGAGTGTGCTTTAAGCACCAGTACAGAGTAAGTGAGAAAGGACCAAGAGAAAAGCTAGCCTATGTCTTTCATGACATTGCAGAGCTTTCACTTTGGCAATACTTGCTTGTCATAGGAACCTCTAAACCAAAAAGACCACTTTTAAACTCTTTTTAAAAAAGAAAAAAAATACATATATTCTAGAAGGGGTTGTGTGTTTATATAAGACCTTTGTCATGATATATTTTATGTTATATTAAATACTTTGTTCAATAATTGTATGTGTGCAAATAGAGTATGCCATAGGTTTATTATAAACATTTGGTATTTTGAAAAATATAGCTTGTCAAGAGCAGAAACTTTGCTGAGAAACATTAGAAAAGTCAAGAAAAAAATTGAAATAGCAACAGTAAACTGTTAAAAAAAAATTGTCCTTCTTAAAAAGAGGTTTGCTTATTCTTCAGGACATATAATTGAAGAAGGCAGTTTCATTGCTTGAAGACAAAAAGCAGCCTTGAAGAAAAAAAAAAAAAAATTATATGCATATTACTACACACAATATGAAGAATACAGAAGAAGAAAAAGGAAAAGAATCAAAGACAGTAAGGAAAGCAGAATGTCTCATTCAAGGACTAACAGAACAGTGAGAATATTTTAAATATTTTAAATATATGAAGAATTAAAGGATTCATACAATGACAATTCAGTCCTATTTGTTTTACAACAGTACTGAAAAAAGTAGAAAGTTATTACTTCATATTTTTCTCCCTGAACTGAAGAGCACTGGAAGCCTAGTGGTTTAGGTTTTGGGTTATGGCTTCTGGTGGAATGAAGAAGAGAAATGTCACAAGCCTCTGTTTACTGCAGGAAGTTCAAGTTCCTCAAAACAACTGGCTGTGTAATTCCTATGTTTTTTTCCTGTTCAGTTAGATGGAATACTGTCCCAGATTTCTCCCTTGTAAACCAGCAAATAAAGCATGGGCACCCTCGAATCCTGGAAAGACAGTAACATCGTAGAGAATTTTTCTGACACTCATTTAGTTGTCTAATATAGCTCATTTGTGTCTCTTCTATTGATTAATAACATACTTATCCCAAATGTATGCTAAGAAGAACTTTTTTATGACATACCACAAAATTTTTTCTATATATGAATATTAGCCTAAATTAATTTTCTTTAAAGAGAAATTGGGTACTAAAAAAAATAACATTAATTGGATAATTGATTTATTTTTTTTAAAGTCAATATGTTAAATAGAAAAATTTAATCAACAATAAAATATTAAGTTTGAATAGACACAAATATGAAAAAACTTGTGATTAATTGCCACCATCTATAAAAATATTATAGACAATATGAAGAAGCAGTTTAGAGGATGAATGCCAAGAGTTGCACAAACACCATTAAGCAAGAAATTTGATAATATTACATTATTATGGAGTTCTCTGGTTTATATACAGTGCAAAATAATCCACCATTTTTCATAAATATGGCAAAAGATTTCATATCATTTGACAGATTTTAGAAAGCCAGAAATGTAGTGAACATGGAAAAGATTTTGAAGAATATGAATATGAAAAAATGGTTAACAGCATCATATGTGAAAGATGTGCTTTTAAAGAGCAGTGAAATGCATACTATATCATGAAAGTCAGAGAACAATGTTTAATTACAAACCACCAACTACAGAGTTTAATGTGCAAAACATTCAAAAAATGACACACTACAGAGGTAAGAACAGAAAGTTAGGGAACAATTTTTCAGAAGTGCTGAAACTTTAAATTGTATGACAACCTTATTTATTTTTTTTTTTCTTCCAGAGCAGCACAGGTGATGATAAAGTAGTCAGATACTAAGAAAACTGTGACAAAAATCTAAGTGACAATTCCATAATAGTAGCAAGATATTGAGTACCTGGCAAAACTGTGGAAGTAATGATTTAATGAAAAAAATGTTCTCTACTTCATATACTTAAATGTAAAAAAAATATTTAATTCAACACAACAAATTCATAAGGTTTTTGAAAGTTATATGGAAAAATAATTGTATTTCCTGAATGATTAAATGCACAAAACTTATCAATTCAGGAAATAATTCTGGATGTTTCGTAAAAGGTGAATAGAGTTTCTGATGTTAGTAGTTTTTCTAAAGAAAAAAATGTTTTTTAAAAATTTTTGCTATCTGTTTCCAAAAATATTTGCAATTTTTTGTGCTTTACAAATTACTGCTTTGAAGAAATCCACTAAAACCTTTAAACAGCTTTGTGCTTTCTTTTGCTTGACATGAACAATAATTGGGTTTTTTATTAAGTGAAGTACTTCAGCTTCATATACAATTGGCTCAACAGGCAGGAGTATCTGTATCTCACACTTGTTAAATTCAGAATACTTAAAAAGGTTTTTTAAAATTGTTCTAATCAATTATACTACCAGAATATTAAATAAATATTTCATGGAAATAGTAAAGATTAGTTTTTTTCATTTCTTCTTACTTATGGATGTATTGATGTTGAGGAAACTGCCATTATTCACTTGAGATCATGAAACATTTTTCTGTAGTTTTGCCTTGTATGTCTTCTGAGCAGCTGCAAAAGTTAATCCAGAGTGATGTATTTTCAGAAGCTTTGGAACAAGTATTGAAAACTGTGCCATGAATTGTTCATCCATATGTCATACAGTATGCTCTAAATGACCAGAAACCAACTTTTCAATAAGTTATCATATAGAAGGAACATTTTAATAAATCAGTGTATTTTGAAGCTTAGGTAGAATAAGGAAATATGGACAACACATTGTAAATTTCTTAATCAAAAAATGCCACAAAAGAAAAAGTAAATATTTTGCTAGTCCTTTGCTGATCCGTAACAATACTAAACTGTGTTTTGAAATAGATAAATATATATCCTCTCAGTTATTTTTTTTTTAAATTATTTTTAGAATGAACTTTCATGTTTCCATATTTCCCAGTCTCATTACATTGCCTGGATTAGTCTAATATATTGACTACTACTAGGAGAATCCAGAAAAAATTGCCAAACCTCTTAAAAGAGGAAGGTCAATATGTAGTTTCCACCCTTTTTTTTTTTTTTTTTTTTTTTTTTTTTTTTCTCATAAGTTCTCTTACTCCTTCAGCAAACAAAGGCTCCTAGAGAGACTTCCCCAAACTGTGCTCTATTTGGGATCTTATTTTAACAAGGTGTTAATACAACAGTTAGAGCAAATCCCTTCTTGAACCTTCATTAATATGTAATTTTTTTTTTTTTTTTCTTTTTTGGAATTGCTTCTCTTCCTTTTAGAAAAAGCTGGATCTTGAAGAACTGCTGTTGTATCCTCCACCACTTTCCTCTAGCCTCTGCTACTCTAAGCCATTTCTGGAAGGATTAGTAGCTAATTGGAGTCAGCTGTGGAGATTTCTTTCCCATGTGACAATTTACGGTGTTACAATTCACTATGCAAAAATTTGTAGCAACAGTCAGGCAGGAGATGTGAGTAACCCTTGTAGTCCATAGCAGAATTTTCCAGGGATTGACCTCTTCACTTATTCTGTTTTTCAGCAAAGCAAACACTAAAGAGACAGTATATGGATCTCAGAATCTCCTGCCTCCTCTCAGATTCACCACACGCAGTTCCCAGTCAGACAGTCATCTTAACGTTCCACTTGTTTCTTTTACAAAAAGCATTTCCACATTGCTGAGGGATTTTTCTCTCAGAGCATAATGTAGTCCAAGCCCTGCATCAGGAAGAAAATTACATCTGGCTTTAGACTGCTTGACCTTCATGTAAAAACTCTGGTTACCTAAGAGAATAAGGCCACACAAATATCTAACTCCTCTACTTCTTGTCTGGGAGGATGACCTCTTTGTTTACCCTCTTATTGTCTGGTTTTGAGCACAAATGCAAGCATGTAATAATACATCTTCCTGGGCCTGAAAACACTAGATATGTTTGTAAAGAGTTAAAAGTTAATGAATTCTTTTAACTCCATTAAAAAAATTACTATGATGTAATATGAAAAATAGAATATAGACATGATAAATGAAAGGAAAACTTCTCCACTCCCATAAATCTACGTGTAAATATACTGATGAAATTAAAAATACTGAGAGCAAACGTATATAATTTTTATTACTTTGTAAGCTAGGAATTTTTACTTTTGTAAGGGAGATGAAGATTAATTTTCACATTTTCTAAGACTTTTAAAAAATATGAATGCAATAAATAAGAACTCAAATCTCTGAAATTAGTGTATTTACAATGATGTATAGGTACCATGATTCTAAAAAGACTCTGCTCAAGTTTCACAGACATGTTAATAACTCTTGGTTATACTTGATTTAGTGTTATCAAATTCTTCTTCTGCAGGTGCATGTTTGTCTGTACTAGGCATATAAACTGAGACCAGAAATATCTTCTAGCAATAAAATAAAATATTTTAATGGACTTGTATGTTCCAGTGGGAAATGATAAGTTTGCCTAGAAGTATCCATAGCAGATACTTGCAGTTTGCAGGAATAAGTCAAATTCCTTCCATGTGGGCCATAAGAAAACAATAATAGCCTCATAGCATTGAGTTTAAAGCCCAAAAGAGACTGTTAAATAATCTGATATGACTTCTTATGTATTACATCCCTTTACATTTCTTTCAGTTACACCTATAACAAATTCAAACAATCATGGTCAACAAAAACGTAACTACAAGAAAGACTTGAAGGTATGTGTTGGGTGGATCATTCTCTGCTTGTGTTAGTAAAAGCAAGGATGACACCTGGACTTTGAAGTGCAGGTAGTCAGTTGTGAAGGAGAGGGAAAACAAGAACGACATTAATGGTAGCCTCTGCTGGGGGTTCTCTTTTAGTCCTCTCACCAAAGCCATTCTAGTTCTACTATATCACTGTACAGTTCATTAACCTCAATGATAAACTCTCCTGCCAATGTTCTCATTTAAATTATTTCTGAATTCTGATTCCTTTTTTTTTTGTCAGTGTAAGACCTGTGAAATTTTTCCTGGTACTCCAAGATTAATTACAAACTAGTATAATTGGGCTGTGAGTGCAATAGGATATCTTTAACCTCTCCCCTGCCCCTGCTCCCCCCGCCCCCTGAAAAACTCTTGTGCTCATGTTACTTGGGTTTGATGATTTAAAATATTTGTTCCTGCTAGACATATCTCGGTTCGCGACACAAGTAAATGCTGACACTTCACAACCTAAGGTTCCTGCTAGGAATAGTGTAGTTTTGGTATCATAATTGCTCAGTTATGGCAGCTGGGTACAGTCTAGAAATGCAAGGTACTCCCACAAAGGAGGAATTTGCAAATATCCAATGCCAGAATGTAATAATGGGGTGGTAGGAAGTGACAAAGCACACATGAATGATCTGTGAGCATAGCTATACCTACCAACAGCCCTGTGGTTTGGCTATTCCCAGGCTTCACCAGCATTTGCCCTTACCCAGAACCACTCTCTTTGGCCAGAGATGACTTTTGAAACTGGCAACCAAGAATTTTCAGTGATGAGATTGAGCATCAGGTTCTTCTGTCTTTACTACAGAGGAATGTGCTCAGGGCTATTGAATAGAGCAGTTATATAAGGAAGAGCTTTGCTGATTGCACAAACTAAGTTGGTTTGTTGGAGGACACAACTTAGACAACACCTGATGAACTGGTTGGTCATCAGGAGTGGTATGCCACCAGTCACATCATGCATACATCTTCAAGCAAATAACCTGTATTACTTTAATCAATAGACAGAAGGCCTCTGCTACCCAAGTTATGTATAGTACAAGATAACCTTATTAGAAGGCTGTAACAATGGCTCAGCTCCCTGTTGTTCAGAAAATGAAATGGCAGCCAAATAGATTTATTTGGAAAAAAATGTATCTACATGCTATCGTTTTCTCCTGCCTACTGGAATGACAAGCTTATGACCTACTAATAAGTAGGATGAGTTCAGAATCCAGTACAGTATTTTAGTGATGTGAAGAATGCACTTTTATGATAACTGCATTTGCCTATCTATTCTCATACAACATTTTTTTCATTTTTGCTTCCACAGATAACGTCTACTTGTTAAGACAACTTTAGGTCATAGTTTCTCATTGTGCGGATATAGTGAAGCAGCTAATTTGCAAAGCTGTGGAAGGCTTTAGGCCTTGGGATGGTCTTTGAGTTTAAAGCTACTAATACTAAACATGTTGATGAATGCATCAGTCCACATACTTCATCAGAGCTATTCACCACATGTCTTGATGACAAAATGAGAACAGAGCAAAAACTATTAGTTAAGTAAGAGGAACCAAATATGTGCTTAACCTTAAAAAGAGGAACGGCAGTAACTAGTGTGTTACAAGAACAAATAAAAAAGTAATTGGTGATCAGAGCTACCTCATGTGAGAAATTTGCACTAATGTCAGGATAGCCAGAAAAATAAGTGGACAAAGGTTATCTTTTTGCCCTCAGCAAAGAAATGACAGCATAGCTAAGTGTTATTACAATCATAACATCTTCCAGATTCTGCCTAAGAACAAAGTCCTCTTGCATATGATGAAGAATCACATGAAGTTAAAGGGCAGATTCAGAGAGAAGAAAGGCATATATGACCTAATGACAACCATCTGTAACATCACTGATAAAAGGAGGGCAATACAATTCTACATTGATCATGTGTTCATCTTCTCAAAGATTTTGACACACTGACTTGACCAGCTCTAGGTTTCCAGATGTGGGATCTCTGAGACATCTCATTGAAGTCATTTCCAGTCTCTGTCAACAGCAAGAGAGAAGAGTGTGAGTAGTAAGACACTACAGCAACAGGTTTTCTATCAGCCAGAGGATGAGACAAGGATTCAGCATGTATGCAATATTTCTAAGACAAGTGTGGGAAATATTTGGAAGAACAGAAATGGCTGATCCTACTATTGTTTGACACCTATAAAGTGACTTCAGATGCACCAGTGAAATGACAGACTTTGCTTCAGCTACTTCTCCAATATAATGAAGTTGAAGTCAGTAAAAAATATGCTGGTGGGGAATGTAGCTTACCCTTAAGTGCGATGGAAGTGAAATGAAATTAAATAAGCATGTTTCCTGGCTCATCAAAACAGGAGACAGGCAAAAATCCCTGATAATGATCTAGTTGTTCAGAGTGAATGGCTGTAATTATTAAGGACAAGAAACATTTGGTCAATGAATCTTTATGCATTTTTCCTGGATAGAATGGAATAGTTTTATATGTGAGTACAAATAAAAGATTAAGAACACCTCATTTTGATATGGACTCCCTTAAAAAAAAAACAAAAACAAGAAAAAAGAAAAAGTGAAAGGTTTTAACATCTTTAATTGCCTGTATCTTTGACTTCTGAAAACATAAGCGTTTGGGTTTTTTTCCCAAATTAACTGCTGTTGACAGGACAACAACTTCAACATTTGAAATCTGAAATTGCTGTTGGGAGTTCAAATGTAGTTATACCTGGAGTTTAACAAACTTCTGTCAGAACACCAAGGAAACAAATTGATTTTTCTTATTTTACTCTCATACTCACTTTTAAATTTAGTAGAGCTTTTCATTTGAGTGGTCAAGGACTAATGGTAGAGGGAAATTTAGTACATTCAGTGTGAGATACCATGATCACCATCCCAGAAAGATTTCTGGAATGATCTATTTTCTCTCAGGTCCTCTTCCCTTCTCAGTGGGTATTCAGTCTGAAATAAGGTGCCTTTGATGTGCTCTTTCAGGACCATCCTCTGCAGAGTGCTGCCCATATCATTCTCTGGGGTTGCGGTGGCTTTCTCTGCCGATATCAGCAGGTATTTCTCCACTCCTTTACACAGCAGAGTTTGTTCTTGGAATGGATGACTCCTGTGGGTGTCAGGAAAAAGTAAAAAGCTTCCTTCCTTTAGACAAATTGTGACCTTCTTCACACAAGTTGATGGCAATAGGGTCTGTAGCACATGTGAAAAGACATTACCTGTGGAGTAATGCCGGATAGAGCTGTGAGCTCAAAATCACTCTCTTCTGGTCCTCTTGTACTTCACATATGAGCTTGAGGAGATGATGCTACTGCTTTCTGACTGTGGAGCTATGCCAGTAGTTCAGACATTTCTGTGAATACAGAATATACGAAATACTTCACAGCTCTCCTACCTGAGATGGGGGATATTTGCTTCTCACCCATTTGTATTCTTGACATATGGGAGCTGAAAAGCTAGGGGAGTGGGGTATAATTGAAAGTGCCTGAGGCCTCTATTGAAAAAATTACAGTATCAATCATCAGAATGCAGTTTTATATTTTCTTTTATTTGGTTTGATTGTTGTTGTTTACTGTACTGCATTGTGTATTGGCTTTGCTGATTTACAATTCTATGAATTTATTTTAAAAGTGAGATATCTATTATGAAATGTATCTAAACCCAGGGAATTAATTAATGAAGTATTTCAATGCATTCTATATCAAAATGATTTGTGGGTATGAAGTAATTATTAATAAAATATGAAGTTCGGAAACTTCGTTAAACAACTTTTTTTTTTCCTGTTCTCAAATTAACAATAATTTTCCTCTGGTCACATTTGAGGATTCATGGGAAGACAGGAATGTCACTGGTGAAATATGAAAATGTACAGGAGTCATATTAAAAGATTATATTATTTAATTGGGTAAACAATAAAAAGGCACAGTACTGTGGAGGGTAAAATTTGTTTTCTACTTGAGGGACAATAATTTCCCAAGAAAAAGACATCATATATTTCCCAGCTTTAGTGGCACACTGAACTACCAAGGCATGAATCCCATGAGACAGACAAAGAATATTTTAAATTATATTAACCTTTCTCAGATACAGTACCTTATACTAGTAAATTGTATTGATCCAGTACTATCATCTTAATGGGTAGTTGAAATAATTACTCTCTACTCTAAATCATCCATGAACATTTATTTGAAAAACAGTTGACTTTCACCTTGAAAGAATATTCTTACCTGAGACAAAACTTGCATAGTTCCATTTATTATGGATGAAATCAGATTCTTATTTCTTGTGTTTTAGTTAAATTGAAGAATGTTTTCCTTTCTCTCATTCATTTTGAACTCTCTGAGTTTTGAACTTCAGTAAGTGGGTGAATAAAATTGGTTTTCTTGAATATTTGTCTAATTTGTAAAGACTCTAAGCAGAACTGTTAAATAGGTGACCTGGTATTTTTTATTCAACATCGGGTTTTCCTGTGCTGTTTAGATGAGAGAAGAAATTTGAAGAATAATAATAATAACACTATATGTTTTCATTATTTTTTACCTCTGCACCACTAAGTTCTCCAGAAAACACCCATTTTTATTCTTCAACTATAAATCTCAAATTTTTAGTCAGACAGAATGCCTCTCTAATCCCCCAAAACTCTGAAAAAAGCCAAACCTAATTAAATTCTATTTAGGTTTGTGGTTCCAAAAGTATCATACTGCAGCTATAGAATATGATTAAAAGTAAACAAAACCTCAGCAAAATCATTCTTTTGCTCAATAGAAAAAATTATTAACTCAATTCTGTATGTGCCATTGGATGCCCTACAGACTTGTGTAAAAAATTAAAAAAAAATAGCAAGAAAAGGTAAACTATTAGACGTTTACACTGTTGATCTGAACTATTTTTGAGGCTTGCCTGATGAAGATTAGCTTGAAATCAGGGCTAATGTATGAGGTTAGTAGAAGAGTCCCATTGCTCCTTTAAGAGGCATAAAACTTTATTGATTTTCCAGTCTTTGATTTCTATGGTTCAGAACTCCATTCTAGTGTAAGGTATGTGACATCGTTATGATGTGATGGGTTGGAGCAAGTCCTTAACTCAACCGTTCTTTGTTAGCTTCTGAATACAAGTTTGAGAATTTCTCATAGGATAAGTCTTGTTCTTACATGACATCCACGCCAGAAATGTCAAGGTATGTGTTTAAGATTATCTTAAAATTCTAAAACCTGTAACATTTATACAAGTAAAAGCATAATTTTAATAGCTTACTTTTCAGCTTAATACAAATATATTTTCCCTCTCATTCTAAGTACCCTGTTTTATTTTTAAGAATTCAACAGCAATTTTTAAATTATTTTGTTGGGTTTTTTTAGTTATCTGATCTTATTCTGTGAATTGTTAAAAAATTGGTTCATTTTCTCTTTTTAAACTGATATGGATGAAATCCATCTGCTCTTATTTGGGCAGTAACTTATAAAGTGAAATTTTAAAGAAAATTCAGAAGAAACGACCTTTGATACAAAATCAACAAAAATGTAAGCAAAATAATTTTCAAGTTAAATACAAAAGTATGGATATTCTTTCTATTTTATGTATTATTTTCTTCTGTTGGCATACTCTTTCTGTGTATAGCTCAGCTGCCATTAGTTTTACACTGGACATCTTACTTCAAAATGAACCCTGCACTCATCTCCTTAGCTATAGCTTTCAGGAAACTTAATTTCAAGATATAAATTCAGATGAGAATTACATTTCTAATGGTACCTCTGCTTTCCAACTCTTTGTCCAGTTAAATTGGACCCAAAAAATACTTAACTGAAAGTACATACTGATTGGGTTTCTTAGGTGTATCTGGGGTTGGTTGAATGAATTGTAAATCTCATGCCATACATCTGATCCAAACCACTTACTCTGTGACTAGCAAATAAAAAAGGGTGGCTACCACAAACATATCAGTGCTTCTGAGCATAGCACTCTCTTAGGTCAGACCTAGGGCTAGCACAAGGAGGAAACCAAATCAAGAAATCACAAGTCCCCACTAACCCACTCCCCCCAAATAATATAGGTTTTAGTTCTGAACACCTTATTAGTTGTCTGAGAGCCAAAGCATTTTTTCAACAATACTTTTTCTAGTCCCTACAAAGTGAAAACTATCACTTTATGTGAGCGTGACATTGTCCAAAAGCTAAAGTGGTTCATGTGCTTCATAAGATATTTTTTGTCTGCTTCCCTCAAAATACTGACAGCTTTCCAGGACTGACAAAGCACCATTTAGGCTTAGCTGATTCATCAGAAAAAAATAAGCATTGCTGTTGTGAAAAAGTGTCCCGCTCCAGGTTTGTACAAGATTTTAGAGTATCTACTCCTTGCGTAGTACTATGCATAGCCTACCTGAGACATGCAGTTCAAATGTCCAGAAGACAACTGGAAGAAAGAATGACCATTCTTGTCACATTTGTGGTTGCCTTCAAGAAAGCTTTAACAATTTTAATTATTTTTTTAATTATTTTTAAACAGAAAAAAAGACACTGCCCTACTGTTGCTTTGTGTTTGCTTAGATTAAGGAATGACACCATATCCTGAGCTAAAAACTTGCTTCTAGGTGAAAGCATCAGCTTTGAACAAGATCTCAAAGCTATCTCCACCACGGACTTGCTCATTCAGAGTCACTTGCATGTTGTTGCTCTTTGCAGGGTGGTCTCTAAGAAAACCTTCAGTATTGAATGAGAGCATGATGTTGTGAGTCAGAATAGCCAACACAGTGATTTGAACATTTTCAGATAAAGTCCTTCATTGTGTGACTACAGGAGGAGTTACTCTCAAAATTATTTTCACATAGTTTTGGCTGGTAGACCATCAGATCTGCGGCCTGCTCCTCCTACAAGTGTCAGGATCAGCCTTTCAGTGTAGTCAAGGAATCAGAAGTTTCTATGTCAGTGTCTGTGCTGGCATTTAAATAATTGTTTGCATGATAATCAGAGCAACATTTTTTTCCTGAAGGCTGGCTGTGATGACATTATACAAAAAAGAAAAATCTCAGTAGTGTAAATGAATGAGAAGAACAAAGGTGTTTCATTGTAGATGATAGTAGGAGATTTGACTTTTGCACCTTGACCACTGATTTGGAGCCTTGAGCACATTTCAGTTCACACAATAACATAAACTTGTGTGCACAAATGAAACAAAGAAACATGGCCAATATGTACTCTCCAGTCTGCTTCAGCTGAAAGAGAAGAAGTAACATTAATAAAAATGGTGGAATTAACCTTAAGTGTGTTGTTGTGGCTTTTTATATTATTTATGGCATGATAAGTTACTGACGTTATATAAAGTTGGCTAGAGTTTGTAAACAGAAACAGAACAACAGAAGCAGAAGTCTTCACACTAAAGGAAGTTCTGACCCCTATGATGTGTCCAAAATTTGAGCTCATCAAATTTGCATCTCAGAAATCTTAAAAACTCTCTCACTTCCAAGTACTCTTTCTCACATGCTACTGGAACCATCTCAAGCCTGTTTCTTTGAATCTCTCCTGGAAAGTTCTTGAGGTTATTCATGTATTTCCAAACTTTGTGAGCAGTGGAATATTTGTGAATGTAGGTTGGAAATGGTGTTCATATCAATGTTTGAAAATAGTTAACAAAATTTATATTTTGAGGCCTTGATAATATTTATTGTTTTCTACACTCAAACTTCAAATATATATATTATTATAATCTAGACTCCATTGTTGGAAGAGAGACTCATTTTAATCACTGCTTGGTTTAGTGTCAGCCAGTTATGTTTATTACAGTGGAAGATCTAAATATAACTGCAACTATTCTTTAGCATTTCCAAGTTGGATCAGATTAACTATAAATTCTGTAATAAACATTTCAAACTTGTATTTATTTTTCTGTTTTGAAACCTACACTTGATTCCAAATATTCAATTCAATAAAAGACTACCAAGAACTTTAAATGCAAACTGTATTAGCCACACATTTAGCTCATCTGATTAAAAATTAAATGATATACACTGTTGAAGCTGTCAGCACAGATGCAGTGCCTTTGAATTCTACAGCAACTCCTCTTGATGTCGTCAGTGTTGCAAGAAGGTGAGTTTCTTACAAACAAAAACTAAATCATAACAAAACAGAATTACCTGTTTATAAACTCATATATATTTGTCTCTAGGCAAAAAAACATTGCAGAACATTACAGGTAATGTTAATCAAAATGACAGTTTTATATATAGTAATAGTAACTAAACTTTAGCAATATTGAGCCTAATTAACTCACAGAGAGTTTAGATGGCAACTTTTTTTCCTTTATCATTTTGCCTCATGATGATGATTTAACTATTGCCTATATCATCACTTTCTTTACATTGTAGGAAATAATCACAGGCTAATAATCACATAGAAATAGTGTTTACACAACCTAATAATCACATAGAAAATAATCATAACTGCCATGCCAGTAGAAGCAACTATGGAGAGCCTGGCTCTCAGTGTAAAAATATATACAGTATCAGGGTCTCAGTGTAAAATATTTACAAAAATGTTTATAGTTAGTATTATCAATTATCCTGAATTCTTTTCCATATCTTTCTCTGAAACAAAGTTTGGAGCTGCATCCCACCAGTTTCCCAAGTTTCTGGACTGCTAAGGTTTGCTTCTTCTTTGCTGTATGGACATCAGCCTCACTGACCTTTGAAGGGTTAAACATCATGGAAAGAAAGCCCCTTTGCATATATACACTTTTTCTTTCTCTGATCTGTTGTTTCCACAAAGAATTCCTCTGGCTAGCAAACCTCTTTCCCTGATTCAAAAGGGTGAGAAAGTGGAACAAGATTAAGAAATACAGGAATTAGCAGAAGAAAGAAGGGAAAGATTAAAACAGGATTGCAGAAAAAAAAAGAAGAAAGAGAGAAAAAAAAATGCAATGACACTAAGATTCAGTAAAGCAAGAGAAAGAAGAAAAGGCGAAATGGTTGCAACTGATATCAGCAGATGAATGCAAAGTAAAATCTTATGCTGTGAGCTACTGGCTCTTAGTCCAGTGTTGGAGATGATACAGCTGTGACAAACAGGAAAAATATTTGCAGAACTAACAAGTAGATTTAATCCTTAGAAAATTGTAATGAAAATGTGGAATTCAATAGAATTCATTAATATTACAGTAATGTTACTTTTATAATTTCAATGTCTTTCTTGTTGGCACAAAAGAAAAAAAATAAAACTATTTTATCCACAAAGGCATCTCTACTTGGCAGCATGCTACTTCAATTCTATAGCAACACTCTGGTTTATGTTACAAAGCAGTTCTGAATTCTGAAAACATTGACATATCTGTAAGAAGTGGATTCTAAAACAGTGTGGTTTTGTTGAATTAAATATGAAAAGGAATAATGCAATCAGTACAGAATTCCTTGTCTTACTTATTTTTATATGGAGTTCAATATAAATCTCAACTAATATGTGTTTCATTTATCATAGTTATCAAGTTTTCAGTTGTTGTGTTAAAGAATATTCTAGTGACACCGTATGACTGTGAATCATACCAGCAAAACTGTTAAGTGCTGCACAGGGAATCCGGAAAACTCTGCTGAAAGGCTACACGCTTGGTTCATGCTCGTCATCTTTACAGAGACTTCTTTGAAACAGTAGCATCTAATAGGGTAGCTACTCCTGCTGGTTTCAGGTTGGCCAGAATACAGAATCTTAAAAAAGTAATTTCAGTCTCTTGGGGTAAGAGAGTAAACAAAATGATCGAAAAACAATATTCCTTCACCCACAGTATCCACTCTTGCGTTTCCTTATTTCCAGTCCAGCAGCTGTTGCAGGATTCCCAGCCTCTCACTGACCCCACAATACCTCACAGTATGACAGGAAAAATCTGATAATTTTCCATCATCCCTCAGGTCTCACACTGGCTATGGGTCCCTCTTCTGTTGCAAACTGGAAGCCTTACTCTTTCAGAGTCTCAGCATGTTCAAGCACTTCAAGTTCTTTGCTTGCTTTGTCTCCACTGTCCCCATCCTGGTGGGGGTGGGTGGAGCAAAAAAGAGGGAGTGTTGTTTGTTTTACCCCAGAATGGTGTAAGATTCATGTCAACTGGAAGAACAACTACTGAATTATCTTCATCATCAGCCTGATAACTGTATTACTATAATACGTGTCCTTCCATGAGCCTTACTTTTCCTCTGTTTTATAAATAGTTGTTAGTGTCTAAAGACATGCAATGGTTAACTTGCATTGGGATGAGGGATAAGATCTTTCTTGTTTTTCTCTAGCCAATCATTTCAAGTTACAAGATTGCAACAGAAGTATACAAAATTTGGAAGGAAGTTCTGAAACTCACTGTAGACTCAATTTGCAGTCCCTTTCAAGGAAATTATCATTTTCCCTTTGTCTAGAGGTATTCCCCTCTGTGGAGGGATGCTGCCAGGACAGTTTATCTTATTAAAGAATTCCCATGGATCTCATTGGGGTGGATAGAGAAACTGAGTTTTGTGTTCACTAGGGACCATATGCATACTGGTAGGCCAAAAGCAGTAAATGCAGAAAAGGCAGGGTGTCTTGTAAAGACTCACACAGAATCACAGAATGTCAGGGGTTGGAAGGGACCTCTGAAGATCATCAAGTCGAACCCCCCTGCCAGAGCAGGAGCAAAAACTAGGGCAGATCTCTCAGAAAGGCATCCAGACAGCTCTTGAAAGTTTCCAGAGAAGGAGACTCCACAACCTCTCTGGGCAGCCTATTCCAGTGCTCTGTAACCCTCACAGTACAGAAGTTCTTCCTCATGTTGAGGTGGAACTTCCTGTACTCGAGTTTGAATTCATTGCCCCTTGTCCTACCACTGGGCACAAGTGAAAAGAGGTTGTCCCTGCCTTCTTGATGCCCAGCCCTCATGTATTTATAGATATTAATTAGATCCCCCCTCAGTCTTCTCCTCTCTAGACTGAAAAGCCCCATGTCTCTTGGTCTTTCCTCATAAGGCAGGTGTTCCAGTTCTTTAATCATCCTTGTTGCCCTCTGTTGGACTCTCTCAAGTAGATCCCCGTCCCTCTGGAACTGGGGAGCCCAGAACTGGACATGATACTCCAAGTGAGGTCTCCCCTGGGCCGAATAGAGCAGGAGGAGAACCTCCCTTGATCTGCTGGACACACTCCTCCTAATGCACTCCAAGATACCATTGGCCTTCTTGGCCATGAGAGCACATTGATTTCCCCTGGATAACTTGTTGTCTACTAGGACCCCGAGGTCCTTTTCCACGGAGCTGCTCTCTAGCAGATCATGTCCTAACCTGCATCGGTACATTTTGTTGTTCCTTCCCAGGTGCAGGACTCTGCATTTGCTCTTGTTGAATCTCATTTTATTCCTCCTTGCCCAGCTCTCCAGCCTGTCCAAATCTTGTTGAATGGCCGCACAGCCTTCAGGTCAATCAGCCAATCCTCCCAGCTTCGTGTCATCACCATGTCATGCAAAAGGAGTGAAAAAAATAATACAAACATTTTGTGGTTAGCTTCTTTCCCACATTCACCATGGGAGATTAATCCATATATCATTAATGTTGAAGTCAGACTTAAACTGTAACAGATGACAATTGTGTTTCATATTTTCTTCTGAAATAAGTGAAAAACACAAAATTAAGAAAATCTTCCTCCCTCAGAGGCAGTAAAAGAAGGCTACTAAACCGTTAATGTCCAGTTTCAAGCCAAAATGAAATGCACAGATGAAAATTTCCATGGTAGTTCAAAAAATATATGATCATGATCAGTGGTTCACAAATTAACAGCCTGATAAACCATGACATAATAATAATAATGACGATGAGATAATCATGCCAGTTAGAAGCAAATCTATATTCTGCTTCTGGGGAGAAAGAGCTACTAGTTAAGGCTGAGAAAAGAAAGAACATGTCTGGATATTTCTGTAGTCAGATTAAGTCTTACAAATAAGAGTGCAATTAGACCAAATGGTTGCATGTAGAAGGATCTTAGGAAAAAAATAATCATAGAACCAGAGAGAGGTGTTACAAAACTTTCAAAAAATGCGTATTGATTCTTTCTTTGTCCTGATAGACTAATCTATGCATTTCAGAGAAAGAAAACATGGACAAATATCAAGATATCATTGTCCTTCCTCATATCTCTCCTCACTTGTGCTACTTATGTACACATGTATATGTACACCCATGTACTACCTAGGTACTATGTGCTTCAATGCTGAGAAAGCTGAGGTGCTGTTCCATGTTGATAGCTATATCTAGTGCTACTTTGCTTTCAATCTGCTTGGTTTTTTAGTACTGTCCTTTTCTTCTATTTACGTTGTAAGGTGTTTTGGGACAGAAACTGTGCTTTTGTTAGAATATATTTATGCTGTAATCATGTAGCTTAGGTATACCATATATTAATCTTAGCTACAGCACATATCCTTGCTTTATTTCCATTACATCAGCACATGTCATCTCTTAAACTGGGTCCCTTATCCTTGAATAGCGATTTAAAAGCTTTCAACAGCACAACTAATAGGCACAGAAGAAATGAAAGAGAAGGAGAGAGAAAAATGCATCAGACATACACTAGCTGACAAATTCAAATGTTCATATTATGATAGTTATGCAATATGAAAATATTTTGTGATCTTACTTTTTTTATAATGGTCTGCCTGGGATCTTTCAGAGGAAAATGATTGAGCTTTTTCACCAAACAGAAGCAACATTCACTTGTGTTTGTGCTTTATACACAGCAGGGAAAAAAAAAAAAAAAAAAGACTTGGTGATAGAAGACTTGGTGATAAAGACTTTTAATGAAACAACCAGATTTTGTACAGATGTGACATTAGAAAGTTTTGTTACACTGAAAAACAATCATTAAGGCTGACCTAGAGATGAGAACTGTGGAAAATCTCTGCTATTCCAGAACATATTAGACTTTTAGGGACACTTTATAAAGCTGTTGAAAAGAGTAACTAGTGCAGCTCAATGTTTAGGAAGCTCCAGAGGTCTAAATGCATTGTAACCCAAATCAATGATGAAAAAGCGGAGTAAAGAGCAAAAAGCTGAGTAAAGAGCAACAAATCTCATCTGAAGCTCTGCTGGCTGCACAGTGCCACTGAACTGTGCTGGAAACAAAAGCTCCAGCACCTGAGCCTTGGGGAAGCAGAGGTCTAAGGTCAGCTCACCTATTAACTGAGGCTTAAAAGGTGTTAAGATCAGAGAAAGTTGTGACCTTTAGGCATATGAAAGGCATAGCAAAACCTGACACTGCATCATCAGGTGGCCTGTTCTCAGTTACTGATAACCAACTGAACCTGTGTCTTGATTCAGTTACCTCTCCTTCCAGGTATTAATATAGCTTCTCCCACTCAGCTAGGAACAAGTTTGATGCTTCTTTTATTATTAGTTCCTGAAACAAGATTTGTGTAACATCACAGACAGACAAACTCTTTAGACTCAAGGGTGAGTTTATAAACTTGCCAAGGCAGACTTCTTCAGTCACTGAACCCAACACAAAGTCAATATTGGGATAGTCCTCCCTAAAGAAGATAGAGCAGAAAGTATTATTGTAACCTAGCTCTGTTCTTTGAATCTTCTCCAAGCACCTTCGTTTCACCACTGCTGAGGAAAATATACTGTGCCACATGGATTTAGGGTCTTGAAAGGACATTGACAGTCTTATCTCTTTAATAACTTTATTATATTGCTCTACAGTAGCATAGCATAAATGTTTCTCTGTTAAATATTTAACTTATCTTAAAGTCCGTACATATATTTTGGGAAAAGAATAAACCTTGAGACAGCAAGGACTGCTCCTGCATGGCATGTGGTCCTGAAATCAAGCCTTGAGATCAGATGATTCAGTAATTGTGCTGGAAGAATATGGAGACAGTAAAAGATAGAAAAGTGGGAGAAAAGTAAGGTAAGAGAGGAGAGGAATAGGCAGAGAGAGCATCTGAGGCAGAAAGAAGGGGTGGTGGAGAAAGAAGAGAAACTAAACTGGGAAAGCAGCCTGATAGGAAGAAAAAGGGGCTAGAATAGCCTGAGGGTATGTGAAATGTCTATGTAAGTATGTAATGGAAAGAAGTAAAGAAATAGCTATGGACTAAGAAAAATGCATGAACAGAGAGGTAAAGATCAGGTTTAGAGTAAAAGATGCATGAAATGAAGTGGAAGAACAAAGACATTTGAGAGCAAGTTAGGTGGAATAAAGACTAAAACTTAGTGGAGTAGAGGAAGGAAAAGGAGGAGAACTGGGAGGAAGATTTTCCAGAGGGAGCCTGAGTAAGAAGTTCTGCTTGCAGTGAGTTTAGATTGTAATTTCTGTGTGAATGATTTGCTTTAGAAGCAGAATATTAGTGTGCAATACTATCCAAAGGAAATCTCATGTGCTTGTGCGTTTACCTGCTTTGTAAGGGAATGCTGTGGAGATGAAAGGCAGCACTGTGGGAATTAGCGATCAAATAGTTACTACATTTATGAAAGGAGACGGTAAAATATGCTTTAAGGTCAGAAAATTGCCTGGAAACAGTCTTGTTTAGCCATCCTTACTCCATACACATTTTTTATTTCCTTGTGTATAACAAAATTCCTTCTTCCAGTGCCTTTGCAGCTTTTTTTCCTTGTGATTGAGCTTAAGATGACTGATTAAGACAAGATGCATATGACCCAAGACAGCCATATCATCAGCTGGTGGGCCTGAAAAGTCTTTTCTTGTGCTCTCCTTCTTAATCTTGTCATCATTCCAGTTTGTATATGTCCATCCCTAGGACTTTGGAAATATGATTATATACATCACCTCTATATGTCTGGACTATTCATGAGCTTTTATGCTGCTGGAGTACAGGAGACCATCTACCTATGTATAAGTGTTAACATTTGAAATACAGGACAATTCCTTCCTCACCTAGAGATTAATTATTTTGCTTTTCTGATGTTTTCAATCTCTATTTTTCTAAATCACTGAATCTCAGGGAAGGATTCAAACAGCTTGATTTAATATGGTGGTTTTCAAGCACTGAGTAATTCCCAAAGACACTTAAGATAAGTCCCAAGACTATTCTACAACAGAGAAAAAATCGGTTTTATGTTCTTTTTATGTTCTGGAGGCATTCTCTTTTTGTGTTTAGATGCACTGCAGTCTGAACACAAGGGCAGATGTTCAGGCACCTAAACTCTCTTGTGATTTAAAGATGAATGGAGAGGGAATGGGTGATCCTCAGTTCTTCCTAAGATCCCTAATAAGCCAGGAAGGTTAGTCATAACCAAATCATGCATTAATCAGGCATATTATATTGAGATCATTTACAAAGGTCAGGGTAGTGAGTAAGCTCATATATACATTTCTGGTCTCTGTTCCTGTCTTTTGACTGCATAACACGAATGAACAAATAATCTGATCAATAAGGACTAGAACTCTCTGTTTTCTTCTCACTAGAGTTTCTTCCCACTGGGTTTCTTCCTGGCTGTTTATGGCTCCAAGGTTCTTGTGTTTCTGGTGTTCAGTGACCCATTTAAAATTGGAAATAGAGATATACTTTCCCAAAACTGGTGGCAAGGGTCACCAGTCATGGATCAGGTTGGGAAATGGGAACTGTGACATGGAGCGTTTTCATGCCAAGGATATAACCCAGGTATCTCTGATGGTGCATAGTTAACATTCAGCGAGGATCATTAAGAGCAGCTTTGCAAAGTGGAACAGGATCTGATGACTCCATATCACTCTAGTCCTGTGGACTTATTGTCATTTTTTTCTGAGGCAGAATCAGCACTTGTGTCAAAATATTACTGCTTCCTCAGTGCTTGATTCAAAAAGTCCCTAGGTGATATTTCCTAAATTCTGTAGATTTTTTTTTTTTTTTACTTTTATTATATGTGAAAACTGTGGTCTGCCAACAAGTTCCTTTGCATGAAATGTTCCCCAAATGTCGCATTTTACTATTTGGTAATTTTTCCCTATGCTACTATTACCTAATTCTCAAATACTTGTTTATATGTACAATAGGCTTTGGATTTTTCCCTATTTGCATTATATGGCAGAAATATTTTACCAGCTAAAGAAACAAAGATGTTTTCCAGGGTTTTCTGAACTTTTTTGTCCACAAGTCTACTTTATCAGCCATCTAATGTGAGTTGGGGATTCAGACTTTTGGTACTCTTTTTTTTTACCCTATCTACATTACAATATAGGATCATAAAACTATTACCTTTAAAAAAATATCTTTCTTGCTTTGTTCACCAAGATTAACTGTTCTTAACTGTCTTTGGCACCAAACATTGAAGAATATACCATGTAATGCTTATTCTCTCTGTATAAAAACAATGTAGTGTTACTTCCAAGGCATCTTGAATGTAATTACTTATCTTCCTTTAATTAATGCAACCTATGTTTAACTAATCTCAAGATTTATTTGAAATAGTGTAACTGAAAATTAGGTTTTGAAAACAAAAAGACAAAACAGAAGTAGAAGGAATTAAGAAAACTCAAATTAATCTTGTTCTGTAGATGAATTGATTTTTATTCCATTATTTACTTTTCCTTGATCCTCACCATTGACCTTGTGCAGAAGAAACAGTTTACCAGTTATATGCCTTGCTTTTAATGAGAACAGTAAAGAAAAAAAAAACAAACCACAAAGAAATTAGAAATATATTTATTACTTTCCACTTTAAGATCCCAAAGCACTTAATAAAGGTTTATTAATTAAGCGTAATCCCCAATCCTGTACAGATAAACACATTATAGATTTCTATTTATAGATGGGAAAACAAAGCCTTGGCAGGATGAAGTCCTTTGGCTACCACTGTGCACAACATGTGTCAGCCTGAGCCAGCAAGAGAAACCCGGGGCCTGATCCTTCGCTGTGTTGTGCTCTGCATGTGTTTGTTGACACTTTTGCTGCATGTGCATAAGGAACTGTTTGCTTGGAAAGACAGTCTCTTGGAAACATTTCATTCATTTCAGACTTGTATAAGAAATTGCACCACAATGCACAATGTTACATGGTGATGAGCCTCCAATCCCTAGAGCATGAACTACCAAAACCTAGTTCCTCCCTTTTCTGACCCTCTCAAATGGGATACCACAGGGCTGCGTTCATTCTTTGAAACGCTTTTTCCTTGTAAAAGTGAGATCTGCTTTTAAAGAAGTGTAACAACTGCATAGCTCTGTTTTCATTTCTGCATTGATTTTTTTCCACTCATGTAAATTTCACCTCCAACTGAAATTCTTCAGTGAACAGGGAAAGAAGGGAAAAAAATCCCCACCTTTTTTTCAGATTTAAAAAAATATTCAAGCAAGATTAAAAGCTATTCTAGGATTTTATTTGCTTTGTTTAGAAATCAAGACATTTATAAATTGTCGTTACAACACAATAAGGCAGTTTAACTCAATTTAGCAACGAAGTCAGTGTTTTTCCAAGCTATCAAGTTAGTGCCTTATTAAAATCCCAACGGCACTGGAGTATCTGAGGTGGGGAAAAAAAGGTTAAACTGCATATCAACTACTGAAGGGAGCTGAACGGATATGGAGCCCAATTAAACCTTCAGCACTGCTCTCTCTCATAAACACTTGCTACTTTATTCCCTCTGGAACACATTTTGAGGCAGCTAAAGTGGGAACCCAGCAAGAACCTTTTCATGAGATCTCTGTTATTGAGCCTCAGGTCCAGCCCAGTCCTTCTGGGTGAAAGGCTTCATACTCCCTCTCTATTAATCATCATCTGGCCTTCTAACACCTGGGACTGACTCCAACTCCCACTGTTGCTATATTGACAATATTCCCTGTTGATTTCCTCATTTTCTCAGCCAAGGCTAGAATGACCTCTTTAAAATTCTTTATAAACGTCAGTAATTGCTGCATCAAACTTCAATTCATTACTTTCCCAGGCCTCATGTATTTTGATGATATGAAAGTTGACCGCATTTACATGCAAATTGAAGTTTTATATTAATAAGGGCCAGTAAAAAGAGATTGCATGGTAATACTCCATTATGACTTTTAAATACATTTGCCCATGTCTCGACTTGGCATTAGCATGGTCAGACCATGAGGAAATCATGTTGGTCTGATTGCAATTTTGTTTTCCAATTGGAAGTACAATTTCATCAGGTTTCCCTGTCATTTCTAATAATGACTTAAGTTTGCTTGCTAAATTGAAGAATTTCTCTAGGCCTCTAGATGGGCTGGGAAACAGGTGAGGAGACAGCTGCTTCTATATGAAGTGCTTCATTATGAACTACCACTATATTCAACCTCATAAGGCTTGTTTGATGATAGAAACAAAATTGCTAAAGGTCTAGTGCAGCTGAGATTGATTATCTTAAACATATTAACTCTTAACATAAAACTTTGGAAGCACAACAGTTCATCTGTGAACAGTCTTTAATACCCTGATGAAAGGGTCCTTAACCTTTTAGAATGCTATTTCATTGTTTGGCCTCAGATTTTATGCACTGTTATATGCGAGCAGGAAAAGAAATACAGCAACATTCTGCAGAAAGGGAATTGTGTATGTTAATGCAAAAACTCAAGAAATCACTTTTTTAAGCACATTCAGTTAGGAATCCCAGAGAGTATGTAGTCAAAATATCAAATCCATGACCCCATGCTGATGTTACTAAAAAAAATTTTTCTTATTGATTATAAAAATCTGATTATATTTCGCAGTGTACAATAATGAAATAATAAAAAAAAATCTTATGTATCAATGGCAGGTTACAGCACAATTAAGAAAAAGACCCCTGTGGCTCTAATGTCCCATATATTCCTATATGCTGTTAAATGTATTTTGGGGGGATGGTTCCATACAGACCAACAATGCTGCCAAAGAGAAAAAAACAACACAATAATTTTGTAAAATGTAATTTAGCTTGTAAATGTCCTGGCTGATGCTATCTATGTTTAAATAAAAATATAAATGATATTATGCTAGAAACTCAAGAAAAGATGAAGCAAGTTTATTCATGTAGAGACTTTTTGTACTCTGAAAGCCTTGGGGTCAGTGGGATTGTCAGGGAAACATGCACATAGGGACCTGTTTGTGCAGACTCCGGTATACCAATGGAATCTCCTAAGACCGTTACGGGTGATATTCCTTGAATGTGGATATTTTTTGTTGCAACAATTTTGGAAATAGCTGTTGTGGTAGGACTGGAGTGTATACTTACAACTTAAAAATTAAGCTGTGATCCAGTAGGACCATCTGCTTAGGCAGATCTCTCCTGTTTTTGCAAAGCCCCACAGACTTCTGTAAATTCAGAGAAGGATTCAGGCTCCTCTTACATGAATCCTAATGTGGATATTGGAGTTGAAGTTGATAGTTCAATGCCATTTATATCTCCTCAGAAGTGTGTCTTGTATAGGCCAAGTAGTCAGATGATAAAGTTCAATTTCATTAAAATACTCATTGTTCTGTTTTCTAACAGAACTATTTTGCTTTTTTATAACAGATAAGTGTTCAACTAGCAGCTTGAATAGAGAGAGGTCAATGACTGTATGATAATACCGTAACATTTCAAATCAGTGCTTATAATAAATATTTACACTGGGAACTGTTTAACTTATCATACCATGGTCTCATTACTCCTATTTGCTATCAAAATATAGTACTGTGAATTTATTTGATAGTTCTGCCTTCCAAACAGAAGCAACAAGTAAATTGCTTTTTCTAATAAAAGGTCTGGTCAAAAGGATTATCATATGGCTAAAGCAATGATCAGCTCTTTTAGTCTAGTGCACAAGAAACCCGTGCCTGTTTCACAAACTCCACAATCCTTGTTACCAGCCTGAGCATAGTGAAGAACAGACTGAGAGCTGAATCCAAACTCTTCTTCAACTTCAAAACTATTCCTTCTGCTCCTCAAGTCAGTCTGAAAACTCAGAATGAGAAATCTTTGCATTCAGTGACGTTAACACTCTCCTTCATAACCAAATCCAGCAGGCCATTGCTTGGTCTGCATTTCACTCGGTCTGGGAATAGTTGGAATTGGGTCTCTTGCCTCTGGAAAATTATTTGTGCAGGTCTTTAGGAGTTGTTTTTGTTGTCTTTACAGTCTCTACTATGGTAACTTGAAATAACAGAATTGATAGAAAGGATATGGGTGCAGGAATTTTTCTTTGGGAAAGTGGAAAATATAGTTATGTTATATTTCTGCTGAAAGTAGTCTGCTTGTTTAAATAGAAAATGATTTATCTTGAAATACCTGAATAAGGCTGTGTGTATAAATATATATGTGTGTTTATAAAATATCTAAAAAATTCTGGAAATCTTCTGCCTGAGGAGATAACGCCTGTAGATAACATGTAACTTTGAAAAAGGAAGAGCACCAATAAAAGAAGTGGTAACCAGGAACTTCAATCATGATTGATTTCAGGAAATCAAAATGGTCGTACAGTTAGGATTTTAAAAAAAGATTACAGAATAAGAAGAAAAATTAATGAAGGTTATAACTAAAGTTGGTTATTTCTCTCACCTACCATGTAAGACCGTAAACAGGAATCCAAAAAGAGCAGGTAGTCTGCATAAGAATAGGTGCCAAAGGAAAATGTTGCAGGATCTGTTAAGTGTTTCAGAGCCTAAAGAGAAGACAACCTATCTTATCTGTGCAAATGCAGACTGTTATTAAAAGCATAAGAATATTCAGATATTATGAGTGAAGCCATAGTTAATATAATACAGAAAACTTTAATTCCTTCTCCTTGAAAGAGTAAGCAGTGAAAGGCAGAAGAACATGCTTAACCTTTTTTTTTCAGCTCTATGTTAATACTCAAAGGAGTTGGCACAAAGTTAATTTCTTCCAAAATTTTTACCTTTGTCACCCATTTCTGATGCTATTTGAGGGAATTTTTATGGAGAGTCAAAGACCTGATATGAAGAGTCAATAGCAAGTTAAAACCAAGCAGCCATAGAAATAAAACAACTGTATGAGAATTTTTAAGGAAGATGAGAAAAAGAATACAAAATAGAGTATTAGAAGCTGGAACTGAAGAAAGAGTATACTACCTTGTACCAAACACCAAGACGGTAATGATCTCCAATATGTGGTTTTTTGTTGCTAGTGGATATTACTGTTCTAAACTGAATGAGAAGGGATTTTTCTCGTTTCTCCCCACATCAGGACTGCTGTCTCCCATACCCTGTACGGAACTGTATAATTTAATCAAGGAAGTGGTTATTTCTATATGTCTATTGTAAAACTCTCATTCATTTGGAGATCAGTTCCAGAGGTTAGTTTCCCTAGTGGTCCAATACTAACCCAAAAGCTGGAATGACACCAACAGTGAGGACTCCAGACTCTCTGTTTCTGCAGTGTGTCACATGACAGAGATACTGACATTATGTTCAAATTCTGAAGACTTGAGGGAGGACTATACTGCATACTTGCACTGTATATAAATGGAAAGAGAATAAAGGTTTAAATATGTGTTACTCTACAACTATGCACAGGTTAGCAGTTTGAGTTCAACTGTTCTGTGCATTGCTTCTAGGGACAGGTAGGTTACTTGGGAAGAATTAGGAGCAGATGGCTGAACCAAGAAAGATACAGGGATAACGCCTTCCAAGAGATGGCAGAAGGAAATGATGATTTTCAGGCTGAGAAACAGAGATAGCTTATGGAATCATTTGTCATTACATTAAAATAATATAGTAGTAAATTAGAAATAAATATATTATTCTTAATGTTCTTTGAGCATCAGAGAAGTAAGGTATTAAACTAAAATAAGGGAAATCAAAGTTGGAGATTGGATTTCCTGGGAGCAGGTATTTCTACTCTCTAACTGTGATCAAACTGTTTACAGTATCTCAAACATTTCTTACTATCGTTTGTATTGCTTATTACAACTTGTATATTCAATTGATATTTGTTTTACTCTAAGAACACATGCTAGCCTTTCTTTTTGATGGTGACTGGGAAATATTAAATATAGCTTGAGAAATAAGTATTAATGGATTTTTTTCTGGAGCAAAAGCTATTTATTTGGTGGGGAGGAAGAAATGGGCTACACTAAGTTATACAAAATACTACCTCAATATTACCTCCCACATACAATTTAAAAAGGAAAACAAAGGTTCTCATATCTGGAGGACTATGTTCTCCTGCTATTCACTACTATAATTTTCAGTCTAGGGTAGACTTACTTTCTGTTTTTTGAAGGGGTGAGGAGATGGTTTAAATGGTTATGAAGGAAAGTGGCAGCACCTGTATGCTGGTGATCTAAAATAGCAGATTAGCAAGGCAGGGTTAGAATAGCAGAATAGTGAGGTAAAATAATAATGAGAAAGTGCTGGATGTCCACAGCTGACCATATCCTCTGTGTCAGTTCTCCAGAATATCAACTTCCTTTGGCTGTATTTATTATGAGTGTATTAAAAGATTGTGTGGGATTGGGGGGGGGAGTTGTTTGTTTTGCTTTTTTTTTTTTTAAATGGTATGAAGAGTAATAAAAGTACTTGTTCCTAACTAATAGGAGTTGAACTTATAAGGACAGTACCAGAACTACCCTGAAATATAGGAATAGGAAAGTCTATAGTCACATTGAGCTGAACCAGACAAAAGTTGTTTTAAGAGTAGCTGGTGTGGGACATGACAGCTATTCATTTACATTCATTAGGCCTTATTCTCCACCTTCTAATAGCAGTGGATGAGGCAGACTCTACTGCAGCACTGTATACTTTTTTTCTATTATTAATGCTTGGTTTTCTAGCCTCATTTTGTTCCATCTGCATCAATCTGGAAAGTGGAGTGGTCTGGCATGAAATTTCTCCTACCAAACTGATGAGATTCTTATACTGTTGCAGACAGGATTTTTTTTCTACCATATATGATGTAGAAGAAAATCAACCTTGCAGCTGCTCTTTGGTTGTTGTTTCTATATTAGTATTATTATGTTAAAAATTTCATGTAAACCTTTATTCTTTATGGAAAGTTAAAACAGAACCAGAAAAAAATGTGCAGATACCTTATTTACCTATTAAACAAGACAGAAATGTGCTTATCTACTTCATGACAAATGCAGCTTTATTTTGAAGTATTTTGCAAAGGCTATGACTATGATTCTTCATGTGATTATCAGCTGTAAATGTTTTTATTAAATACCATCTCCTCATTCATTGTTTTCACATGAATGTAGTAAACAATGACTATTGCATACATAACTCTTCAGTACTGTAAAAGCGGAGGGTTGAGGTGTGTTGTCCTTCCTATGATATTTCAATTTAAACATGGCTGCATTGCAGTAATGTCACATCTCGTTTACACTGTGGGCTTGGTGGAAGACAGGGATCATTACAGGGGGAACACTGAGAAAAATACATTACACACTAGTCATAACCATAAAAGAAACTAAAGAGAAAAAGACATAATGATGCACATGCAGCTTCTGTAATAAAACAGTAGAATAGGATTGCACTGGGAAACATAAAAAGGCAGTAAGTTTAGAAGAGTTACCAGTGCACTAAATTGTCAAGCTTGAGTCAAATGATATTACTTCTGACACCCCTGGCTACAGTACATTGCTTTTGGATTCAGTTTCCCCACTTTTCTTTGTTTGTTGCTGTAAAGGCAATTCCCTTGTGCTTTGATTGTTGAGATTATCCTCTTCTATATAGCTTCCATTTTTCACTTATTTTTTCCTTCCTCTTTTCTGTACTAACATTATGGGTGTGAGAAAAGATTATGCAGGCCACTGTAACGTAGTCTGTTTTTTCAAGTTACATGTCTTTCTATTTGAGTTCTTGTTGCTTCAGATCAGAAAAGTTTGTAGCAAATGGAAAGTGTACCCAGGTTTCAAGATTTGCAGGAGAACCACGAGCACACTTTCACTGCAATCAAGAGCTCAATACCATGGTTTTCTTAGGTAGATATCACTGCTCACATGAACTTTATGATTGTCCCAGATTTGCATAGTTTCCATGCTACAAGTATGACTGAAGCCTGTTGTGATGATCCTGCCTTGTGTACCTTGCAGAGGGGTGACAAGGTGAGATGAAAATGGAGCCGTGAGTTCAAGAGGAAACTGTCTTTAATGCCAACTGAGTTTCAACAGCAAGTCAAAATCATATGGATCAACAGCCGAAAGGGAAACAACAAAATACCTGTAAGCCTGACTGGTAACCTCAACAGCCCTTCTTCTGCAACTGGAGATGGAAGAGAAGCAAAAAGACTGATAAATTGAAGGAGGCAAGGGGGTCATTAAACAGAGAACAGGTATGACACGAAGGACTGTAATGAAACCCGCCTTACTTGCTGTGATCTCTCTATCTATTGCAACCTGGTGCTTCAGTAACCTGTGCTGAAGACTGAACTATTTCAGAATCCTTCCTGAAGAAGCATCCTCCCTTGATAATCTCAACCAAAAGCTTTATTTGCTGTTGTAGTAATAGTGGAAAATAGCAGAACATACTGCTTTACCAGAATTGGGAATTAACAGAAATGTGCGCTCTGTCCTTTGTTAAAAATCTTCAGACTAGTAATCTTCAAGTTTAGTAATTTTTATACGCCACTATACAGTGAATTAACAGTAGAATTTTTCTGAAATTAGATCAGCTTTTGATTTTTAGGGTATCAGTGAGTTACTCTGTCAGAGGCTAGTTTATGGATTCCTGAAAAAAGCAATCCGAAATCAGTGTTTTTAAAATAACTTACTTGGAAACCATTTTAGTAATAAGAAGTACAAGAAAACCTGTTTGCAGGCACATCCAGATTCTGTTGAATAGGGTAGACTGAGAAATGAAAATAAGATAATTAACTGCTAGAAGATTCAGTACATTTTTAACTAAAGCATTAGCTACTTTATGAACATAGAGGTACAATAGAAGGCTAATTATCAAATCCTGTCACTTATTATTACAGGTGCTGTATTATATAAATGTTCTCATGTATTCATAGTTGTCATCCTAAAAATAGTGTACTTTAACTTTTACTGATGTGCTTAAAATGTGACTTTGTTAATGGTTACTGGTGGACAGTAATTTCCAGAAGGAATGTACTTCATCATAGTTTATAACAATCTGTGTTTTCTGCAATCATCCTTATTACTCTTTAGCATAAGCAGTTCCTCTTTTTCCTTTATTTATCACAAGTATTTATTTGGTTTTTATTTTCAGTAATTGTGCCATCTCATTTTTGGTTGATTAGATAAACTAAACTCCAATGCATTTGAAAATAGTTCAAGAAGCCTAGATCTCCAAAATGCTTCTCCTGCTCCTTTTCTCAGCTTCCTTTTTTAACTTTCCTTCTAAAATAGCTCTTATATCTTTTTGTGTGTATCCCTTCAGCCAGGTGTTCCTTCTACTTACCTTGGAAGTTGCTCAGTACTGCAAGCTCCCAAATTTTTTCTCCCTGTAACACTACATTAGGTATGGTCAAGCCTCACATGGCCATAGGGCAGATCTACCAAAGTCCTCTAAACCAAAACTTTTGAAGTGCTGTTAAGATGGAATTGAAGTATCTGACTTCAGGAGAACAACTGGTCAACCTTAACTGCTGACATAATTCAGGTGCCTTAACTCTGCACTGTTTGTATTTCTCATCCTCACTAACTTGGCAACATTGGCTTAACACTATTCGGTTCTCCATTTCCTTCTGTTCCCAGACTAAGGAGGGTATAATTCCTCAGATTCTAAAGATGGATACCACAACCACACTCTCCTCCTCTGATTTCAACAAGGCCAAGTGCAAGATCCTGCACCTGGGTTGGCGCAACCCCAGGCACAAATACAGGCTGGGGGGAGAATGGCTAGAGAGCAGTCCTGAGGAGAAGGACTCGGGGGTGGTAGTAGATGAGAAGCTCGACATGAGTTGCCAGTGTGTGCTCGCAGCCCAGAGGGCCAACCACATCCTGGGCTGCATCAAAAGAAGTGTGGCCAGCAGGGACAGGGAGGTCATTTTGCCCCCTACTCTGCTCTGGTGAGACTGCACTTGGACTGCTGGGTACAGCTCTGGAGCCCTCAGCACAGGAAAGGCATGGAGCTGTTGGAGAGGGCTCAGAGAAGGGCCACAAAGATGATCAAAGGGCTGGAGCACCTCTGCTATGAAGACAGGCTAAGAGAGTTGAGGCTATTCAGCCTGGAGATGAGAAGGCTCTGGGGAGAACTTATAGCAGCCTTCCAGTACCTAAAGGAGCCTACAGGACAGCTGGGGAGGGGCTTTTCACCAGAGAGGGCAGTGATAGGACAAGCGGTAATGGTTTTAAACTGAAAGAAGGTAGATTTAGGTTAGACATTAGGAAGAAATCCTTCACCATGAGGGTAGTAAGGTGCTGGAATAGGTTGTCTAGGGAGGTTGTGGATGTCCCCTCCCTGGAGGTTCAAGGCCAGGTTGGATGAGGCTTTGTGCAGCCTGCTTTTGTGCAGGTTGGAACCTGATGATCTTTAAGGTCCCTTCCAAACTTAACAATTCTATGATTCTATGATTCTACAGAGAGCTGGCTGCTTATGCCAGACAAAGGATTTTGTGGTCCAAATAAGCATCAACAAACAACTATTTCTCTGTTAACTTTTACAACCTTGTTTGAGCATCTCATAGTATGAACTGCAGTTTCTGAGCTTCTCTATGCCCCATTTATTGTTGGGAAGAAGTTAATTTTCTTGATTATTTCTGCATGATGTTGTGTGTTAAATTTGAACTGAAGCAGTAGAAACACACTGATGTTTTAGCCATTGCTGAGAGGTGCTGGCACAGTGTCAAGGCTGTCTCTGTTTCTCACTCTGCCCTCCCAGCGAATAGGTTGGGGGTGAGCAAGAGGCTGGGGGGGGACACAGCCAGCACAGTTGGTCAAAGCTGACCAAAAAGACATCCCAGATCATATGATGTCATGCTCAGCAATAAAAATGGGGGAGGGGCTGTAGCCTTTTCAAAATAGCCATTTTTCAGATACTAGTATAAGGTGGTGGGTCTTCGCATCACTTGGGGTTTTTTGTTGTTATGTTTTTCCTTCACATATTAAACTGCATCTCAAACTATGAGTTTCTCTTGCTTTTGCCCTTCTGCTCTGGGGGTGGGTGAGGAAGTGAGAGGGTGGGGGCTTAGCCAATGGCCAGGATCAAGCTGCTGCATACCCCTACCTGTAAAGGCAGACCTTCACCAATAAATCACTTGTAATATTTTTGTAGTTGAAACGTAACATAGGTCCAGTACATGAAAAGTATGGTCCTTTGTCTAACGTACAGCTTTCAATTAAAGAGTTCTGCTTAAATGAACACAGAATCATATCACAGAATCATAGAATGTCTTGGATTAGAAGGGACCTTAAAGATCATCTGGTTTCAATGCTGGTGCATGGGCAGGGACACCTTCCACTAGATGAGGTTGCTCTTCAGAAAATATAGGGTTAGGGAAGATAGTAATCCTTCTGAATTGCCATTGGTTCTAATAGCGCAGGGTTGCAACATGTTCCTCTTCAGCTACTTCTAAGTCATTCACCGGTGTAGAAGCTAATCAAGGGAATATATGGAGTTCTGCATCTTATTTCTGTTATAAAAATGCTTAGGCTGGGAAGGACTACTACAATGGCAACAGGCTTTCCAGTAATGAGGAATAAAAAAAGTTTAGCAACCCTGTCTTATTCCCTGAAACATAAACACTATTCTGCCATTATTATTAGTAGTAGTAATGTAAGTCCCTCGGTCCCTCAGTACACTGTATTTTTTACTTACTCTCCAAAGTGCTGTGATGAAAAAATTGTATCAGAATCCTACATTACCCTATTTAAACTATATGCATGTATTTGTAATGTTAGGTAATTGCACCCCCAAAGTCTGAGAAGTAAGTAGCACTTGTAAAAATCTTACAATTTTTATCTTATTTTTTTGGCTGGTGTTTCAAAACTGTTTGCTAATAGTAGTACTGGCAGAGTTATGAAGAAAGAGTTATACCTCATTTTCTATATACTCCTTACTAGGAAGACTTGTTTTCATAGGACTAGTTTTTGAATGGACTTTATACTAGAATATGGATACCTTTATGGTCACTTGCCAGTGTGCAACCCTACCTGACAGGTAAAAGCAATACACTTAAATAGAATAGTGACTAATAAACTCACCCCATTTTAGACTTAAATAGATGTCCATGTTTATTGTTGAAATAAATTAAACTCTTGTCTATCTCACTTGTCAACAGCTATGTTTGTACCAGTCCCAGGGTGCTCTTTGCCCTGCTTGAAGTCTGGAGAATTTCCTCCCCCACCAGTCTAGCTTTTTCTAACTTGACTTACTCTGTGTCTGCACAGGAGGCCAGGACTTAGTCTTGATATTGTTGGAAAACTTGCATAGGATTAAGAGAGTAGCCACCTGGTTGTAATCCCTCAGTGCAATGGCAATGGCTGTATTCCCAAGTATTCTGTCTGTGCTAGCCTACTTTGACACCTTTGGATAGCTGGAAGGGCTTTTTAACATCATACAAATTAATCCAGCCTGGGGCTGGATTAGCTGTAGTAATGGACAGCATATAAGGGTTTTCAGGCACACAGCCATCTGCACCTTGACAGGCTTACTGCACTTCCAATAATTTATTAAATCTTTGACAAACTTTAAAAGAGACTGTCAAGAGGTTTCATCATTTTCTCTTCTTATGCCATTTTTAGTAAATTTATTGCACATGAAAAAAAGACATCCCTAGGCATAGCCCAGGAGCACTAGGGCAAGTTTTCTCGCTCTTCTGCCAACATGTTTCTGTCGTGCCCTGGAGGTAGCACCTGGATGGAGAGGGTAGTTCTGTTTCTCATTCCCTTGGCCTCTCAGCTGACAGTATTAAACAGTTAATTCGTGATGATAGGTGGGGACTTTTTTATTAAGCAGAGGCATTTTATTGTATTTATTTTTATTAGAAGTGTTTATAATAGTTCTTAGTATCTTACAATTGAAATATTTTTCTTATCAGTTCATCACATGTACATTCTGCTTTATGAGTATTGGGCTGCCTGCAAATGTAAGATTCCTCGCAGAAAGTGTCTAATGTTGCCTGTTTCAGAGAAAAAGACATTTGGAGTGTTAGGAAACAAAAACGTATTGGAAAAATGATAAACATGGGTGAAAGGAGCAACATAGCTGAGCTTACTGCACCATTCCTAACATATTCGCTTTTCACTTCTAAAGTGACTAGCTCCTTAACATGTCGTCTTTACTCATGTACTTGTGGGTATTTTCTTAACAGAACTAAAGCTGCTTGTGAAGCATTATTAACTTTGTTGGCTTTGTAACAGTGGAAGAAGTCCATAGTCAGTTGCTCTTTCACGGGACATGCTCTGAGCTTCTTCAGTCTTTATCATCTTTACTCAGACAAAGGGCTAAAAAAAGGAATGATGGTAACAGGTTGCTTCATCCTGCTACTTTAGTTAGAAGTAGAATAGAATTTCCTCACAGTTGGTTTCTCTTGGGAAATCTGGAATACACCCTCAGCAAAATTTTGGATATTTTGGCTATAAATAGCTTTTGGCTGTTAAGCTTACTAGGGGGGGTTTAGTATCCAAATAATCTGTGTGTTTCCATTCATCTAGAGTTTTATTATTGTTTGTTGGTAAAAATGTACAGGCTACACAATAAAGTACCTTTGTTGAAAAAAGTATAAAAAATAGAATTGCCATGAAATATTTTATACAAAGCCCTAGAAGTGTGGAAAGGAGTGGGCAATTATAACACAGTTAATGTATTTATGTATCTTTTGCTGTGTACACATAAAGAAGGCAGCAAGTGCTTTCCCCTAATGTTCACATAATGCCTGGAGGCTGAGAAGAAAAAAAAGGAGGTAAATGAAGAGGGAAGGAAGAATGCAAATTGGCTACAAGGCAAGTTGGTGGTTCATGATCCTTGTTTTGACTTTGATCTAGTCTCATTAATGAGCAATATTGCAAAGCTGCAAGGGGAGTTGTCTGGTTGCAAGACAAATTCATCTTGGGTTGCCCATGCAGGTGTGCAATGGGAAGGAGTGACACAAGAAGTCTTCCAGAATGTATGCATTCTTCCAAAAATGCATTAATCATTTCAGTTTAGTAATTTAAACCAACTGTGGCTGAATATCACTTCAAGACATGAAGGATCAGATGTTAATAAAAGCAATTTTGAAATATACTGCTTAATGCAAAAGAGAGGAGAGAGTACTGGATCCAGTGCACTGCGGAATGAAAAACTTTGCTGAGATGGTGTGAAAAAAGGTAGCTGCCAACATATTAGGTTATTATTTTTCAGTCGAGTCATCTGCAGCAATGGAAGGGTGCTTGCATATGGTGAAAATAATAGATGCAATTATCAACCACCTCCAATTAATGAAAAATAGCAACTCTTGGAATAATCAGAAGGATGATGCTACCTGGGAAAATCTCTTGCTACTTAATATCTTTAATGTAGCATTTATGGTTACAGCTTATAAGGTTATGTGCAGCTAGTGTCATCATGATTCCTGTAGGAATTTTGATCATGTTATCTTATTTGAGGGTGAGCTATATTACATGTGCAAGACTCATTATCTGACTGCACTCTTCCTTCTAGCTAGAGAAAATCTTACCTAAATCAGTTCTTGAAGTTGTTTAACACTGTTTACTAAAGTGTTGTGCAGTCTCTTCTGTGCCCCCTGACTTTGGAAAAAATTATCTCCTTCAAGAGATCCACTTTGAAGAAGCAAGTAGAACCCTGTATTCTCACAAGATGGCTAGGGAAAACTGATGGATCTTATCTTTCTTCTGAGGTGCACAATTTTGGCATAAGACCGAAAAAGGAATCTGTTCAAAAGCTTATCTGATTCAAGTAGAGGTGTAGGAGGTAGGTATCAGCATATGCATCTATATATTTGATGAAGGAAAACAGGACTGAGTATGTGCAGGAATGGAACTGTCTGATACTTGTTTGGGTTTTTTTGTTCATACAAATTAGCATAGTAAAATATTGAATTAATAAAAATATTAACACCAAAAAAGAGTCCTTGTCAAAATTTCCTACACACAATCCAACATCTAAAACCAAACAAGGCATAAATCCCACAAAACCAACTGTTTTTGTTATACAGATCTGATTTTCTCAGGCCTTCTCCATTGTGTACTGTACAAGACAAGACATTTTAGAAAAAAACATGATGTGATCACCTAATAATTCTAAGGTGATTGTAATACAAAATAGGGAAAAGGTGTGTTTGTGAAATACCACTCCTGTAGCAGTTCTAAGCCTGGCTTTTATTAGCTTTTGAGTGCTTGAACTTTGAATTATACTAATATTTAACCCTTTAAAATTATTCATGCATACATAGTATTAAGATCTCTGCTTTTACCATTTGAAACATACCATTTATAGACTGCCTTTTGTTTATTTTATGTTCATGCTATGTGTTCATTATAGGGTGTCTTGTAGTTATCTCTTAATCATCTATAGTTAATCACCTGATTAAATGGACAGATCAAATTAACATTTTCTTTTTGTTAGATGTGTTCTTCTAATTTTTTCAGAATTACATTTTTTAGGCCAATTTGACAGTAATTATATTCTTCTTTATGCAATGAAATAAACCAAGTTGATTTGATGAGTAACAGCAATATATTTGCTACCTAAAATAGGGTTCTAGTATGTAAGTGGAGGGGAAGAATTATTGAAATTCATGATGTTGAAGCTTAATAAACTGTCACAGAATCACAGAATCACAGAACTACCAAGGCTGGAAAAGACCTTTAAGATCATCAAGTCCAGCCTATGACCAACACCACCACACCATCTAGACCATGGCACTAAGTGCCACATCCAGCCTTTCCTTGAACACATCCAGGGACGGTGCCTCCACCACTTCCCTGGGAAATCTATTCCAATGTCTAATCACCCTCTCCATGAGGAAGTGCTTCCTAATATCCAACCTAAACCTCCCCTGGAGCAGCTTCAGGCTGTGCCCTCTTGTCCTGTCACTGGTTGCCTGGAAAAAGAGCCCAGCCCCCACCTGGCTACAACCTGCCTTCAGGTAGTTGAAGAGAGTTGTAAGGTCCCCCTGAGTCTTCTCTTCTCCAGGCTAAACAACCCCAGCATCCTCAACCTCTCCCCATAGGACTTTCCCTCTAGTCCTTTCACCAGCCTTGTTGCTCTCCTCTGGACCTGCTCCAGCACCTCAATGTCCTTCTTGAAGTGAGAGGCCCAGAACTGGACACAGTACTCGAGGTGAGGCCTCACCAGTGCTGAGTACAGGGGGAGAATCACATCCCTACTCCTGCTGGCCACATTATTCCTGATACAAGCCAGGATGCCATTGGCCTTCCAGGCCACCTGGGCACACTGCTGGCTCATGTTCAACTGGTTGCCAACCAGTACTCCCAGGTCCCTCTCTGCTGGGCCGCTCTCCAGCCACTCTTCCCCCAGCCTGTAGCGCTGCCTGGGGTTATTGTGGCCAAAGTGCAGAACCCTGCACTTGGTCTTGTTGAATTTCATGCCGTTGGCCTTGGCCCATCGATCCAGCCTGTCCAGGTCCTCCTGTAGCTTCTTCCCACCCTCCAGCAGATCAACACTCCCCCCCAGCTTGGTGTCATCTGCGAATTTACTAAGGGTGGACTCAATCCCCACATCCAGGTCATCAATAAAGATATTGAATAGGGCTGGGCCCAGTAGTGATCCCTGGGGGACACCGTTGGTCACCGGACACCAGCTGGATGCAGCTCCATTCACCATCACTCTCTGGGCCTGGTCATCCAACCAGTTTTTGACCCTGCGAAGGGTGTACTTGTCAAAGCCATGGATTGCTAGCTTCTCCAGGAGGATGCTGTGGGAGACTGTGTCAAAGGCCTTGCTGAAGTCAAGGTAGACCACGCCTTCCCCTCATCCACTAGGCGGGTCACCCGGTCATAGAAGGAGATGAGATTGGTCAGGTAAGACCTTCCTTTCCTAAACCCATGTTGGCTGGACCTGATCCCCTAGTTGTCTTTCTACTTATTCACTGATCCTTTCAGAGTAACCAACTGGAAGGCAAGAAAGTGTACAAATGTCAATGAACTTATAGGCCTACACTGCAGAACATATTTACTAGTTGTTCTATTATATGAAAGTATCCATCATGTAGCAATATCCAAAGGAAGACATATGAAAAATGACAGTATGTTCCATAAAATACTTTATTTCATCAAAATTCTATAAACCTAAGAAGTGATGTTTATGTTGAGCAGCAATTAATTAATTTAAATAATTAATTAAATTATAAATGAAATTAGTTTTTGCAGAAAGCCGAGTACCTTAACTGTACTTCCCTATGCACGTAAGTTAGATTTCACACTCATATATGCAGACTATTAGGAAAACACAATCTGTTAAGTGACAGAGTTATTAACTTAATTATTGCAAAGTTTAAACCCACAATATATGGCTTTAATTGTGAAGAAGTGTCTAAAATGCAACCGTTATTTTTATGAAGTTAAACTGTAACCCCCTTTGAATAGAACATTTAAATGACTGAGGCTACTGGAATATTAAACTGGAGACTGGAGTAGTAAACTCCATTTTTTTTTCACAGCAAGCAGGAACTGTTGAAAAAGGCTAGTGGTATGTCATACTTTGCACTCCACAATGACTGATAAATTATGGAAATCCTTCAAACATAAGCTGATCACTTATGACCTAGGTAGTTACACACTAGCATTTGGAAACAATTTTAAAGAAGATCAGTAGATTTTTTTAAAAATGGGTTAGGAAAGGAAAGGTAAGTGAACTATAAGGCAGCCTCCATGGGATAATCAGTCAGGAATGCATGCTATAATCTAGAAAGGTAAGGCTTGATCTTTGAAATGTATCTTCCAGACTCAAGTGACAGAGGAGGAAAACCATAAAAGCAGGAAGACCAGTCCTGCTGCCCCTCAAATAAACAGCAGAAACAGTATTTGAACTTGCTGTGTTTTGGTCCTTAGTTAACTTTCCCTGCTCATAACGCCACCTGCTAGCAGATCTGGGAATTGTACCAGGCAAGGAAGGATGGTCCTCCAAGGGACTTGCTCGTATTCTGATGTTAGCCAGAGGAATCACCGAGGTACATGCAACTGGACATTCTAAAAGAAAAAGACAAGAAAAAGCCATTATATGAATCTGTGGATTAGTATGGAGCTACCCTGTGCTTATACACAGGACCTGATGTGCATGTTTTCTGGAACATGAGTACCTGAAGGTCTTGGAGAAGAATTAAGAGAAACATCATAGCAGATTTACTCAGTAACTAAGATCATTAGTCCTAAGACTTGAAAGGGATGCAGTCAGCATAGCGCTTTCTGTTATTATTGGTCTCAAATCTACTAATAAAACTAATCTCTATGTACAACATATATTAGTTCCCCAAACCTCAGTAAAATGCCTGTAACTACAGAATTCTCTCTCTTTTCTTCACCTTTACTGCTATAATATTAAAACAATGAGTTTTTCAGGCTGCATAATCAAAGGCTGTTTGAATTAATCTCCCTTCAGAAAGAGATACACAACAAATTGCTGTTACCTCTCTTAATATAAAAATAATCATACTAAACCCCGCCATTTTAGAATGAGTTTCTTTTAAAGAAAGATATAATTTATTAATGTATCTTTTCCTAAATATAATTACTCTTCTGAGTAATTAATATTGTATTTGGCATGAAAAAGTTCAGAGGAGCAAATGGTGATACACACTCTCTTGTTGTGCCATAAACGTATTGCTGTGATTAATACCTTGTCAGCAACGGAGTTTGAATGCTTATCTAAGAAATGTATAAATAATGCCTGTACTAGGAAAGATTGACACACATCATAATCTGTCTTCCAGTTGGCACAAATTATATCAAATTACAAATTAACTACTTTTACTGCTTTAATGACTTGTGGAGTGGAACTTCATTTTGGTGGGACAGGATGGGCTTGGTGGGCACAAGGTCTGGCAGAGTTGGCCACAAATGAGGATCAGAAAACCAGGGCTCTTCCTAACAGTGCTAATCTGTTGTGTTATGCCTCACATACAATGTGACCTATTTCAGGAACACGCTGGCAGTTTCTGCCCACCTTTAGGTCCCTTTAGTTTCCCACTGAGGTATCTTTACTCAGTTAAATATGACTGACTATCAAATGAACAGGATGACTGTACTTGGCCAAGTCACAAAAGGTGTTTTTTTCAGTCAATTACGAAGTAAGAAATAGGAGAAATTACTTCACCTGTTTAGGCCAAAAAGGCTGAAAATCTCTTAAGCTTCTCATTCAGTTTTAAATTTTGTGTCTATCCTCCCTCAGACAAAAAGAAAACTGCATTTGGATTTCAAGGATGTTTCACCAGATGACAGTCTTCCAGCTCCTTGGCCAGTCAGTTCTGTGAACATCCTTGACTGTACAATAAATTATCACCTTACTATTTATTTAATTCATGAGTTAAGGTATATTTATCTTTCTTTCATTATTCAATAGAAGTTATGAAATGCCATAATGTTTTATCTAGATGTCCCGTTCTAATTTGTGACAAAATTAGGTTCTGTTTGGCATATTTGACATGGAGAGCATAAGACAGCTCATAAGTGAAAAGATAGGTAGACCAGTATGCCAGAGGTTTTTGTATTTTGTTCTTTTAATGAATGCAGTTTGAAGTCCCAAGTTTCACCAAGTAGATGTAGTTCTTCCACAGTTTTCAGGTCAAAAGTACATACTTTTTCACTGGGAGAAAAGCAGTTTCTTTGTAAACAGAACAAATGGGAAGGTACACTAAGACTTCCTGAATTCTCTTCGTGCAGCTTCTTTTTCTTTTAAAATATATCAGCCTCATGAAAAATATACTGTGTATGAAAGAACAGCATCAGACTTAGCATGTGATTATCTCTCCCAAGGATTGTGCATGATCGTTCCTGTTCAACACTTCAATAATCAGTTGCTTTAAATCCTATAGGATTTGAACAACAATGTGCATATTCACTCCCAGTAGTGAGTAGAAGATAATTTCAGAGTTATATTCGAGATAGTTTATAACAAGGCATATGAATCTCGTAGTTGTTTTGTGTGTGCATGTATATATGCATGTCTGACTGCGGAGGTATCCTGAAGTTTTCTTTTATTTCTTTTACTCCATATTGAAAAGAAATATAAATATTAATTGATCCGTACTTGAATAAACAGATGTACTGAGTAGGATAAATATGAATTTCATTGGATTTTTTAAAACTTTTTTTTGACTATAGCCCTAGTTAATAAAACTTTGTTGTGGTAAAATTATTATTATGATTATTATAAGCCACTGTGTGAGAACACAAATTAAAATCTTTATAATAATTTTTTCTTATTATTTTCTCTTAGACTTATAATTCACTCCCAGATTTCTGTCTGTCACTTTGCTTGATTTCAATGAAGTATAATTAGTTCAAGAAGAGTGTAAAGGTATACATGCCCACAGCAATACCATTTTTAAAAAACAAAAAACTGAAGCCAGATTGTATTTACCCCTTCCCCCTGGCTCTAGGGAAAATGAATAGGAAGAGTGATGCTTCCTCATCAGTCACAAACAGTCACAAAACCTAATATTTTAGCTTCCAAGGTTATTTATTCCTGATAAAATATTTCTACAGACATGTATTTTGCAAGGTTTCATTTATTAAATAAGATGCTTTTTACTGGTTCCTGATATGTTCCTTTCATATGTTTACACAATGCTTTAAAAATCATTTGGTAAGTGAAAAATATTTAACTTAACTAATTTCAATAGAATTTAATTATAGACTTTTGTGATAACTGATTTTTTAAATAACACATACTTTTAAACAGTTCTATAACACAGTAAAAATGTGTCTTTCACCATAGATACCAACATTATTAATGTTTCTTTCAATTAGTACTGCTCTTTGTTGTTGTTGGTTTGGTTTGGTTTTTTATACATATCATATTCCTGGTTTCACTTTGGATAAGTGTTCACAGTTTTCCCAAGTGAGTGAAAAGTGATTTTCAGTTTTTTGGCTTTGCTTGCTCATTGATTAAGTTAAGACATATTTCTAAGCAAAAAGGAATGCTTGCTGGAAACTTTCATGGAAAAAAAAAAAAAGTGCAGGTTTTCACATGTACTATTTTGGCATGTATTATACAGATGGTTTTGAACATGTCCTTACATTCATCACATGAGCTGATTTAGGGTTTGTGCTGAATAGGCATCTTTTGGTGTTTCGACTAAACATAATTGAACCTGTACCAAAGAAAAAGTGCTGCATGCAGGCTTTGCATACAGTACAGCAGTTTATACAAACTGTCTTTATAAAGATAGATCTGATAAGAAAAAAGGAAGATATGACTCAATGTTCATTCCATCTCAGATAGAAAGAAATGTGGAAAGTTTAATGCCAAACTGTGAAAAGATTCAGTAAGTCACCACAAATCACTTCTCCTAAGCCAAAACTGAGTAATTTACACAGCACTTTGTGATCTTCAAACACTTTGCAGTGTGCAATTATTCATGCCACAACATGGGGCCACGGTGTCCAAGCTGCCTGTTTGTTCTACGGCTGAAGCAGAGGTGTTTGAAAACTGCAAGAGCCTACCAAAGGCCCAGAGATCATGGCTAATGTGACACCCCCAGGCCTAATCTTCTTAGAGCACTGGGATAAAATAAGTATCCATTACAAAATCAGCCTTCATCCTGCCCCCTTCTGTGCTCTGCCACTCTGATAGCCAACACGGAGACAATTGCATGATTCTGGGCTTAATCAGGTATTAGGAGCTAATGCAGTACGAGAAGAGGCTAATCTCCATATTTACTCCATCTGTACTTATGGACCTGACTTGCCTGCCCCGGATAGATCAAAAGCAATTGGCAAAAACCAGATTAGAGATGAAGAAAGGAGAGAGAGGTCCAAGAAGTGTAAGAGGTAAAATTCTTTGCTTTCCTCAGTTGTGTATATGTGTATTAAAGCCATGTGGTCTAATCCCATGGAAAGACTTTCCATTGTATTTCTTTTTCTTCTCCCTGCCCCCAACCTCCAGCCCCATCTTTAAAAATGGAAATTGCCGTTGCAGTTAAAATTATTGATAAACGTACCTTGCCATTCCTAAGGATCAACATTTACACAATGAGATCTGCTGCCTTTTAAAAAAAATTATGGATTTAGTTGATTTCAGTTTATTTTGGCATTTATTTATGACTGACACATGTAGGACTGGGTCCGTTTTGCAATCTGATGAAAAACCCATAGCTAGGCAGACCTCATTAATTCCAGGTCTTTGTAAGTGCTATATAGACAATGTACCCTCTGTGACCTTAAGTTAAAATGAGTGAGTGTGAGAAAAAAGAAAAGAAAAATGTGTCCATAAAATTAACTATATTCCTTTTGGTCACTCAAAAGTAACTGGTTATCTACTTTCTGCATCTTATCACCTACAATATCTTGGCATTCTCT
This sequence comes from Hemiprocne comata, assembly GCA_020745705.1. Taxonomy (NCBI): domain Eukaryota; kingdom Metazoa; phylum Chordata; class Aves; order Apodiformes; family Apodidae; genus Hemiprocne; species Hemiprocne comata. The sequence continues at coordinate 97,019,656 of CM036587.1, read as the reverse complement.
TCTGAAGCTTTTGCTACTAGCAGATACTTGTTTCCAGAAACGTAGACAGATGGGTAAGGAAAAGAGAGCAAAGGAAATTCACACACTCACCACTGTTGGCAGTCACCTGCTGTTTGTAAACAGCGACATGTGGCAACCAGTAATGACCTTCAAGCTAGGAGAGTCATGTACTAAACTAACTCAAGCTCTCTGGTCACCTTGGGTTGGTGATGAGCAAGTTTTATGATGGTGGGATGCATTCCTCAGCAAGTGTGGAAGAAGCCTGTTCTCAAAAGAGAGTTCAGAAAAGCTGAGGGTGCACTGTCCTCCCTTTTGGAAATCTGACAGACTCACTATTTTTTTGACTCCCTACAAACCCCAAGTGGTGCCAGAGGAGAGCTGTGTTGCTGCTGATTTTTGGCAATAGAGCTCACCTCATTAGAGTGGATTAAGTCATGACGCTGAGAAGGATAAAAGGTGAAAAGCAAAAACAGTGGATGGCGAACACAGAAAGCTCAGAGTGTCATTTGTATGCTGACGCTATTATTGACTAGAGCCCATGTGGTTCACACTTTTCAATTACCGTCTGCTAGAAAGGTGGCCCATAATTGCAAAGGCTGATGCCAGTGCACCAAATGTCAAGGGAGCCTCCCTAACCCTCATCACCTTTTCTTGATGCTTGACTTGAGGATGTTCAAAGGCAAAAAGCCACAGCCTGCAGATCTCCCTGAGGAAGAAAAAGATGCCATTTAAAAAAAAAAAAAAAAAGATAAAACAAAACCCCAACAACTCAACCCCCCTCATTTAAAAACCTAGAGTTAAATTAATTATCCTGTGACCTTATCCTTTACCCTCTGTATAGCTAGGACATCCACCAGCATCAGTGAGAATTATACAGTGAAGATCTAGGGCAGGATTGATTTTTTTAGTTTAGAGATGCTAAAGTTTCCAAGGTTTTGAACAGCACAGACCTGATGTCAGTACTGACAGTGATTGCCAGGGATGCTCCTTCACAAGATTTTTAACAGATAGAAAATGGGAAAACTTAGTTTTCCTCTAAACTCCAACAGTGATTCTCACTGACAGCACAGTGCCACTCTTACTGAGATGCATCACACTAGCTGCTATTGTATCATCCCTGGTGGCCCTAGACTAAACTCTGTACTATTGCTCCCATTTATTTAAAAATTCAGGTGCACTTTTTTAACATGTTGATTTCATTATACATTCTTTCTCTAAAGCTACAACAAAAGTAGCTATTGAATAAAAACAATAAACAATAGGTAAAATATTTTACTCAAAATTTCTCAGAAAACTCAGAGCAGATCAAAAAATTCCTCAGACTTTTTTGTGTCATTAGCAATCTAGGGAATTTTACTGGTTGATATCACCTTTTTGGCTATTTTAAACATTCTTTTGATAAATACATTTCTTATCAGCTGATAAATGATGGAAAATTGTATATACTGTGTTAGAAAATCTATCTAACATCTGTAAGATAAATTTTTACTGAAAGGCAGTATTTCATTTTATAAAAAATATTTTTTCAGTGCTTAATCAATACTATGCTTTTGTTTCAAATTCTTCAAAATACAGATTTAAACATATACTTTTTTACATGTAGACAGGTTTTGTTTCATAGGCAACTTTTTTCTTTTTTTGAGTTATGCAATAATTGGGCTATATCTTTGAATCAGTTACAAGAGTAAGAGTTTAATAGGTTAGTAATAGCATCACTGGCTTTTGAAAAAGTGGGATACATCGCCTTTGGCCTGGAAGAAAACAAATCTTTGCCTTCTTACTGGTTCCTTTGTATATGAACACCACATTGGTGATTATCAGGTTGATTCAGTGCTCAGCCATTAAGCCAGAGTTAACTTTTGATCTTTTTTCAAATTCATCAGTAAAATTCTTCTGGCAAAATAGTTTTGTTGACCTGATCTTGATTTCAAAACCCAGAGACATCAAGTCAGTCTTCATTTCCAGTGAGAGAGAAATCAAACTCGATTCAGGTCATACTTGATGGAGTTTTAATCAGCTAAAGTTGCACAGATCTGTTGGATTTGAATTGACTCTAAATTGCACAGAAATCTTCATTGAGTTGTATCACCTATTGGAATTTTCATCTATTTGCTGTTTGTAAACTAAAGATAGTCCATGGTATGCTCTAAGAGCACATTCTTGTGACTATCAGAGAGGACAGCAAACAAAATTTTCCCACCAAACTTTGTGTAACCTGTGTTCCTGCCCCCTTTGTCCCAAGTGTACAGTTTGAGCTTTAAAGCAAATTTAGTTTTGTTCAAATGAAGTGTTACTACCTGAGCACGGTATTTGTACTTTTTGCAACACCATCTGTAGCATGTATATAAATGTACAAATTGTTTTCATCATCAAGAAATGTCTAAGTCTGTTCACGTAACCTTGAAGACTTTAATTTTAGAGTGAGTTTGCTTGCCAATGCTTTATCTGAATTTCCTTCAAAAAGGAAAAAAAACATTTTTAAACATAAAATCTCTCTGAATAGCTTTCTCTAAGTCCAAAAATGTTGCACCTTTATTTTTTTTTGTTTGTCTTTTTTTCAGAATTTAACTATTCAGTATTTTTGGGATATCAAAAGATCCAAATTACTTGCTTGACTTCCTCAGACTTTGACCCCTGCTATCTAGTCAGTTCATGTAAAACTTAATACCTATATTTTCCTCTCTGAGGAAAAGTTTCAATCCTCCAGTCTCTTCTCCTTGCTCCTTTACAATAACAGCAGTATAAATATGATAGAAATAGTTCTGATTCTCTTATTTATGAACAAGTTGTGAGAGAATACCTTATCAAATTCATCAAGGCAGTATAATTTCGGATTACAGGTACTTTGAATTCATCAGTGATGATGCTGTGATCTGGACACATAGATGGTACTCTAAACTTTTTGAGTCAACCTTCAGAGAAGCAAGATGAAGGAAAAACCATGAGAAATTTTATTGGTGTTCTTCCTTGGGTATTTAGTGAAACATATTAAAAAATACAAGTTAAATCAATACTGTAACGTGGAACCCAGATGGAAGGTGAAACCTGAGGAATGTCCTACTCTTATTTTTATTCCATGAAGAGTAGCAGATACAGCAGCTCCATATTGTAAGAAGTTTCCACAAGAAACAGTTTGGGAGGAAAACATTTTAAACTTGAGCAAGTATTCAAAACTGGGAAAGTATTCAAAATGCTGAGCCTTTACTTCAAAATGTTATCTGGTTTCCCTGGGAAAGAATTTTTTACTAGCTCAGAGTCTGGGTGCTCGGCTAAAGTTAAAACATTTTCTCCAATTATATTTTATGTTTTTGGTCTATATGTTAAAAACCTACAATGTTTTTATCATTTCCATATTTGAATTCTATCCCACCTCAAATAAATACATTTTTATTTTAATATTAGACATGTTTGTTGATGGGAAGAATAAAAGAATAATTTCCAAGAAGGAATAAATTGCAAATGGGTATAAATAAGTAAATGTTTATCAATTGTTTAAAATTTGTCTCAGAATAATTTTGGTGAATAAATCTTTGCCTGCTTGTGACAAATAAAACCTAATTTTGCTCTGAAGTTTTGCTTGATTAGACATACATATAATATATATATATAATCTTTAAATGGGTGTGTATAATCTCTGGGGTACTGTATTTTTTTTCATATACATATTCAAAAAATATTCCTAATCTGGGCTGGAAAACTGTGATTTCTGTGAGCACAACAGTGAAAGCTGAGCTTGAAAGTACTGACCAAAGTTCAGTTTGTTGGTTTTTTTTCCAAGCAAAATTTCCTAGACTTCTTTGAGGCACTACATTTTTTCAGCTTTACACAATCACCTCAGCAGCTAGCCTAATAGTTTGGTCTCTCAATCTTCTTCTCTGAGTTATAGATTTTAGGTGCTATGAAAGTTGATACTTAGTCCAAGTTTTGTTACCAAAAGTTTTTAACAGCCACAGATGCTGGCTGCTTTCAATACCTACTGAATTCCAAAGGACAAATATGAATTAAGAAATTCTAAGAGTCTGGTAGTATTCAGATAATGCATTGATTTGTGTCCCCCTATAGCCTGGATGGATACCTACATTGCTATGCTTCAGAGAAGTGACTTCTGGTCTGCATAACTTTGGGGATAAACAGTGTTGATAAACTTTTACAGAAAAATCCCATTGAACTGAACAGGGAAGAAATCTATAGATTTTCTTGGAAATCTAATACAGCTTCATTAGGTTGTCCTGAAAATGAAAAATGGAGTGAAATTGGTGCTGTATGTGTTGCTTGTTCAAAATGAACAGATAGAAGGGATGTTCTGAATTTCCCATTCAAGCTGATAATATCATTCAAAGAGGCTTTTGAAAGTTTATTTTCGGCTTTTAATGGTGAAGTCATTAGGATTGAAAAATAACCAAATTTGACTTTCCTTTTTCCCAAGTCCCAGCTTATCACTATTGAATAATTAAAGCTTCTTTTGCTTAGAGATAGCTGCATTGATACTATGTGGATATGGAAAGGACAGTTTTCAAAGGAAGGTCATTGTCTGTAAAAAGGTTTACTATTCCATGTATTTGCCCCTAATATTTTTCCCTTTTAGTTACTAGCAGCAGTGTCGTATTAAATGACTTCTCCCTTTAAACTGTTAAGTGGTGCTAGTTCAGTTTTAGCGGTAAGTCGCCAGCAGACTCGGGGGAGAAGCGCTATCTCCTATGGCCCTGAAAATTGATATTGAACATGGAAGGAAAAATCTCACAAGCTGATAGCAATTAGCTAAAAAGGATTTGCGACTCCATGATTCATCACACTAGGGGATCAAAGTCATTTACAGAGAGTGTTTCTACAGTCCCTGCCTGCTGCTCTAAAGATATACCTCTGTTTATCTCTCACACTGCGGTGTGGCATTTCCTTTTTTAAGAGCCCATTTTCTTAGAAACATAGCAGTGGGCTGCTGCAGCACAGGCAGTCTTTGATTCTCCACTGACTGCCTAAATGACACGATGGCTCTAATGGCACAGCTTTAGCAGGAGCTTGCAATGGGAATTGGACTTGTTATTTACATAAATGGACTAACAGGTCAGGTCCGGTACTTGCTTGTAAAAATGAGGACAAGGTCTTCTTGTGGCAAGTGTTGTAAGGCAGACCTGTGGTTCTGGAGCTCTGTAGAGCTTTTACAATTTTTTTCTTCACCAGGAATACTAATTCCCCAAATTAACCATCACTTTCTATACATGTTTTTAGAGCTATCTTACAATCGAGTCCTATGTAATCTTCTCAGAAGATTACAAAAAAAATACCACTTTTAAATTTAAAAATTTTTAAGAGAAGAATTATACTTCTCTGTCCTTTCAAAACTCACTCTAACACTTTGAAACAAGTCTCATTTGTCAAAATGTAATTTCCCTTTTATAGTAGTGTGATATGAAAGAAAAAGAAAGAAAGAAAAAACCCAAACAACCACTACATTTTGCTGCTTCCAGGACCAAAGGTTCCCTGTTATCTAAGGAGCAGGAATTGGAATTGTTTCTCAGAGCCACAACCCGAAATAAGGAAAATCTTATAACTTCTAAAGATATTTTGTTCACTAAGACTGGAATCACTGAGCTACATAGTGGAAAGTGAAATGGAGATTATTCAGTGATAATGTTGTTATAAGCTTCCTCAAGTTTGTTTTGGTCAGAAATTTACAAAAGGGTGAGATTTTCTGTAGCCTGGTCCTAACTGCTGGTTATTTCACTCCTTTGATAGTGAATATTAAGTATGTATACAAAGTTCACAGTGATGTGGCAGTGTTTACTTTTTACATTATAACTTCTGATTAATACTAATTACTTTGTTGTGAGTCCTGGCCTAGATACAAAAAAGTACATAATATGACCTAGGACATACAGCAGACCTAGAGAGTCCTTTCTTAGATGTTTGAAATGTTTTTGTTTCATCTGTAGCTGTGAAATCTATCTTACAAGTGTGTGGGATTTATATAGAAGGGTGTAAGTTTATTTACACTCTACAGATTCAGTAACTAAAACTGGCCTATCCCAATGTTCCCATTAACATTTTGATATTTTGGAATGTGACATGAACAAGTACACCTCAGTTCTTCTGGTTCATCTGTGTTTGGTTTGCTTACTTTTTTCCCCACTTTTTTTTTATTTTTTTTTTATTTTTTTCAAATTTTATTTTTTTCCAGAAGACTGTTTTATAAGACCACCCAGTGATCCACAGAACCAACACATAATGCCTACACATGAAGGATCATGATTATGTAAGCGGTGGGACAAAGACTACAAGTAGAATATAATTTTGGAACTTGAGATTTCTATTTGATTTTAAGTTTGGATGCCAATACCTGCTCCTGTGATTATTCTTTGTGTAGGCTGCCTTTGGTAGCGTCCTGATTTTACTTCTTTTCCAAGAAACATCTGGGAACTCATTTATTACAGCATCTTGTATGTTGAAATTGATCTACCTCCTGAGTTCTTATCTCTTCTTATAGTAAAGAAATGTTGCTTTGGATTCAGTGCTGTCACTTGCTGGTATATCTTACATACTGTAACCTGAAAACCTTTTGAGTTTGTGGCATGTACCATGGAGCTCAATGGATTTGAAAGATAAACAATCAGGATACAGGTTGTGTGCCTAAGCAGGGCTCGAGGAGAGTAAATCCCCAAATCAGACTTCTTGCATTATAAAGACAGAAATGGATCTCTCACCAGATAGGGAAATGTGGTCCCATAAGAAATGGTCATGTCCAGTCTCAGTCTGGTATCACATATGCTAAAACCAGCAGCATATTCTAGCAAGATGTTGATGTTGCTCCTCTTTAGAGCAGCAGCAGAGTGCTCTTGACAGTGCTCCCCCAGAGTGATCCTACCCTGCAACTACCAGATGGTGCTCATAGCAAGTTCACAGCGATCACAAACCTGCTCTTCCCCAGACTATGTGAATCCCTTTAGATGAGGGGCAGAGGTTTTCCTTAGGGTCCTGTGCAGAGGAAAGGAAGATAATATCTCTTCTTGGTGGCTGCGTCATTTGCTTACAAGTAATTTCTGCAGCAGAAATGGTTGTGTAAATAAAGTGAAGACTGTCGTTTAAAATCCGTTCATCCTGACAAACTAAAGAGGAGAGGGAAGTGACTTTTGAGAATATTCATTGAGCACCATTCTTGTGCGGTGAGTGAGTACATCTTGAGAGGGTCTGGTGGACTGCTGATGAGACACTGAACTCATGAAGAAGATCCAGTGCCCAAAAGAGTAATAATACCTTAAATTCTGTGTCCCTGCTGCATTTTAAAGGACATAAGCAGACAAGAGGTAGCTGAGAAAATATGGTATGAGTTGTGGTGAACTCCTGTTTCTAAAGAGAAATAAGGCTTCAGAAGTAATTTTAAGAAAACGTGACAAATTTTGAAAGAGAAGAAGAGAAATCCCAGTTAAGCTCAAAATACTAAGCTGATGCATTTCTGCAATTAGTGCTTTCACTCTTGCAGAATTAATAATTAATTTCTATTTTTATAGGATGTTTTGCCATGTAGAAAGAGATTTTTAAAATGATATTTAAAGCTTCTATTTTATTTAGCCTAATCTGGTGTTTACAAAATTTATCATAGGACTGGACACTAACAGTCTGGGACATGTTTTGTCTGAATTTATGCAGATATTTACTACTAGAATAATCTACTGGTAATTCAAAATAGTTTCCTTCTGGTTGGTTATCAGTCTTGAATGTACCATAATTTAAAAATGTAAGAGTCAGGAAGTGCTAAGTGTCAGTATTACAGCCCGGGAGAAAAAAAATAAAATCTTGAATATTTGAATTCGTAGAATCACAGAATTTTTATTTTTAAGCTATCTGTATGAGGCAGAAACATCAAAATGTGGACTAGCAACGCATCATTGAACTGTAAAGCTACACCCATTTACGTGAGCTGAAAATCTGACCTCGTGGCAGTATATATGAATGACTGTATGAATTATTGAATGATTTTACCTACATAAACAATTCCTGTCCTGTCCAAAGCGCTTTCCATTTAGCCTCAAAAAAATTTTGCATTTACACATGTAACCAAAGTTCATAACATGTTTATAAACATGTCATCTTTGGGGTTCAGTTGTTTCAAAGGAACATTTAGGAGACGAAAAATTTCCTCAAATAAGTATGCAGGAAAGCAAAAAAGAAAGAGACCAAATGTAGTTAATGAAAATGTTTGTCATTACTTACCCACATTTGCCCAAAGCATCTTTTTTTGCTTAGACTGCACATATGCAAAGTGAAAATGTGTATATTTCTCACTCTATTTCTGGGCTTTTTGCATGTCGGAAATATTATAACTCTGAGACCAATTCAAAAACTTGGTTGTTAATTATGTCTAACTGCTTCCTCAATTAAAATTCATTTTTATCTGTAAAATGCATTCCTCCAATAATCTGATTCTTTTTCTCTCCCTCCAGCCTGAGGAGGTCCTATTTCCTCTAACATTTTGTCATTTGATCCTAACCTTGTACTTCTTTTTTTTCCTTCTCCTGCTGTATCAGTAGTGCCAATATGACTGCTTATGGCAATCCTGTATAAATCAAGAAATAGCCAGCTTTGTTACCTAAGGAAATGTAGCATCTAATTGTATCCAGTCTGTTTCTCTTTCAGACATGCACACGCATGAACCTACGGAGGCAACAGATAGGAAACCTTTGACATGATTTTTCATGCTTGCTTTCACGTCTACTCTGTAAGTAGTGCAATGGTTGTAATTTTTATTGGTTTAGGTCTGTTTTTTTCACAATTGCATTGTGATAGAGTGTCAAGGAAAGAAAATAAAATTACTAATGGCAAAATCTAAACCCCTATTGAGAAAGGAAGTTTCTACATGGAACTTGTGTTTTGTTCTGCCTTTCCTGATTTTGAGATGTAGTTTCACAATATTTATAGTAAGAGATTTTTAAATATTGGAAGTTGAGTTAAAAATATTATAAATTTGAATACAAGTGAAATGAGCATGAGTTCTTCTGGAAAGAAAACTGAGTACTATGTTTGGTGTGTGAAAGGTGTCATTTGTTTGTTTAAACAGCTTTCCTGTCTTTCTTGCTGGTTGACTCTCCTATGCCCAGGTACAGCACATTCTTGACCAGGTATTTAAACACACAGTCAGTATAAGTCACTTTAGAGGATATTATTAGAGCTATTTCTTGCCTCTGGCTGATGTCCCAGAAGAAGATGATAAATCATTCGCTTATGCTACAGAAGGAGAAAAAAAATAAATCGATGTTCAAAACTTCCATGGTCAGCTTTACTCAGGACAACTAAACTCTACGGTGACAAAATACTGATGATGTCATCAATAAAGTAAATTAATGCTGCAAACAAGTAAGAATTTTGAACTGCCTTGCAGTATGTTGTAGAATATAAAGAAAAGTTTTGGAGAATTATGTTGCGAACTCTAGGGGGTTTTGGACTCTAACAGCAAGATGAGATTCATCTTTAAGAGCTGAAGCCTGAGTATACAAGTAACTTTTTTACAAGCAGAACACAGGCATAGGCAGTGACAGGATCAAGTCCTGGGATTCTGAGGCCTAATGGCGAGGAGAACAATTGCCTGCACCCCAGCTACTATAAAAGCAAAAATTAGACGTAGCTATCTATATGTTTTATAAGAATTTGAATTCATAGAGCCTTTCATGTACTTATTAATTTCTTGAACTGTATTTCAGTAAGAAAATAACCACTGAAAGTCAGATTTGCCACAGCTGTACCAGTTTCATATTCACGCATTGTATATAGAGCCTTGAAAAGAAAACAGGTTCATGTGCTACTCGTTGAGATGTCCCATCCTGGATGTAGCTCCCATGTCAATGAACAGGGAATGACACCCCAGACTGTTTTCTTCTAGATATTCCATCTGCCATAATACTGGTACCAGGAGTTTCTGTGGTGGTCCCAATGTCAGCTGCTCCAAAAGACAGATGGGGCTTGTAGATTGAATTGTCTGCAGAACTCCTGCAGTCCAGGCTAGTCCCGGCCTAGCTGGAAAGGGTGCTAGTTTTTGAAGAAGTCCCAGTTCCAGCAGCATATGAGCAAGGCAGCTGCAGTCAGTGAATATTACTTATCGATGGGATAACTCTGTGCACTTCATCAGGTACAGAACATGTCAGCAATTAATCAGGTCAATTTCATGTTATTAATTATATCTCTAGATTCAATGTAGAGGAAAAAAAAAGCATTATTTTATACAAGAATTCCAAACAATAATATCATTACTTGGGGAGACAAAGTCAAGGCATAAATTTCATTTTGATTTTGTTTATTTAAAGCAAGATGAACCATTACCTGACATACATCTGGGGACAACTGTATCCTGCTTAGGGAAAGGAATTGGGCAATATTTTTCTTATACCAAAGTTTTGCAATTACATGAATACTCAACCCACTAAACAAAAGGAAATATCCCTAGTAGGTTAATAGTATAAAATAGAACAATTAATCATACATATATTCATTTAACACAGTAATTGAAAAGCTTTGGATTGCTTACCCTACATAAAAATATATCAAAATTGTGATGAACAAGAGGCTGAAATGCTAAGTGTGAAGCATGAGAAAAGTTCCTCTTCAAAGCAATTTTTGGCTTGTGAGGAACATGTGTCTTTGATTCAGGTGCAGGTCTGAAAGTACATGAGGGTATGACCAAGGTGAGATCAAAATCTACTCTGGGTAAAGTAAAAATACAGACAGAGGTTAGAGGAGGGAGAATGTGATTCTTGTAATCTGCTGTTTAGTTTTAAATGAGAGAGTTTTTTTGTTCAGAGAGCAGAGTACATCAGCAGAAGAGGATCACTGTTATATCCTATCTTGGCATTAATCTGACGGATATTGGGAATTTGAGTAGCAAGAGAAGAGTGGGTTACTCTGGCAAAAGTCTGAATGCATATGAAAGGAGGGGAGTAAAATGTCTGAAATCAGGAAGCTAGGGGGATGATCTTGATAAAGGTGGGCTAGACTGCTCATTGTCAGGCTGTGAGCCTTTTGGGCAAAATAGAATTTCATTCTAAATGTTAAAAATATTTAACTTCTGAACTAATTTAATTGATTGGAAATGAACAATGCATTTCAAGATGTAATAAGCAAGAGAGAAAAGGAGAACTTCTTTTGAACCTCGTTGCCAGACACTTCATCCCAGTCTGATGCAGGATTGGGGGTGATACAGACATATATCAATGAATTACTAAACACAGTCCTAGATTTTAATTGTTGTCCCTACCTAAATGTCAGGTGTATCCCCACAATGTCCTTCAGATTTTGGATGCTGAAGCATTGCCTTCTAATGACTTCCAGAGACATCTTTGGAAAGCTGTGTTCTTTCCTTGTCTGTTTCAAACCTCTGAGTTTCTCATGGAACACCCTGGTGACTTTCTAGAAGGAGGAAGAGTTCAGAAATGGAGAAATGATGGGAAGATAAAATATAATATTTGCAAAGATGAGCTGAATAGGAATCAGTCACTGAAACAGGTTATATTTAGGACTTTTACCAACATATATGTAAATATATGAAAATAAATTTTGATCCAAATACCAACGTGTGTGTATGTCTAAATTCTGGATATGGCAAAGAAATCACTTTTGTCAAGGCTAGAGTAGAAGAGCTGCTGTTCAGTAGACTGGGAAAAATCTGGCTTAGTTTCAGTAGTGAAGATGTTTTTAGCAAATTCTTTAGGAGTTTTAAAGCTGTGTTTTTAAACTTCATTTCTCTCAGTATATTAGATATCAAAATAGGCCTTTCTGTGCTGTGGTAACTAAAGTCAGTGCTTATGAAGGTGTTTGAGTAATTTGCCATGCTCCCTTTCTCTGTTTTTAATAGAAATTGTATGGTTTTGTCAGTTGTGCAGTTGCTTAAGGGTTATTTGAACTCCAGAGCTGATGATGACCCATCCCACTGCATTATTTTTATTTGGTTTTTCTTCCATGTCTTCTTGTGAGAGTGCTTCAAGTTTGTTTTGGGAAGGAATTTCCCCAGTATCCTTCATAACAAAGCCACATCCAAATGAGTAGTTAGTCTAAACTGTCTTGTGTAGGCTACAGAACATTTTTCCTTTCCTTACTCATCAACTTCTCTGAACATCATGGAGCAAAGCTTCTTGTTTGCAAGATAGTTAACACATATCTTGTATTTGTTTTTCTTATAGACTCTGTACATAGGCTTTCATCATTAAATATCTGCTTTCTTGGGCTATCATGCAGTCAAGCACTGAATTTCTGGTTGTACCTCAGCACTATCAAAACATTCATTTTGTAGAACCTAGCAGAGATCTGGAAATCCTGCACCAATACATAATGTTGTTGTGGACAACATTTCTGAGTTGGAAAAACAAATTCTGTGTGAGCTGTAGTCAACTAGCTGTCCCTAACCCCTCATAGGAGGATGTGAACCCTTCACTGATCCCCTAATTAGGCTCAATCCCTAGATATTTCAAAGACTCTCAGCTCTTTGGACCCAAGTCTAAGGGAAGAGACACAAGGCTCCAAAGTAGATGGAGTAGAGCTGTTTGAGTTGCTAATGATCTCAGCATTAGGTAAATACTGAGGACTTCATCTAAAGATGTTGGATCCTATGCTGAGGCTATTTCAGAGTGTGCCTGGCTTTAGCTGAGTTTAACAGCTTTAATATAGCAGTGAGGGGCAGAGAAACAAATACAGAGATTCTTCTTTTTCAGAGACTCCAACCTCTTTCTTTGCTTTTTTCTCAGTATGCTGAGGAGTTCCAGGAGTGAGAGTCTTACTCCTGGATACTTGGTGAACTGCCACTGCGATGATGTCCAGTGATGTCAGTGTGTGACTCTTCCAAAAAGTGACGGGGATAAAATGGAAACCAGTGATGGACATACTGAATGGCAGAGAAGCCTGACACTTCAGAGAAAAGACCTACTTCTGTAAGGAAAATCCACTATGTGTTCTGCAGGGAGGTTTTTTTCCCCCACTCCCTTAATTTTTCTGTTAGCCTTGCCTCTCCAGCACCTGCAGCAAGCCTTTTTAATATGCCCATCTGTGAACAAACACACCTGGTATTAATCCTGAGCATAGAGCCCACATGAGTGAAAGAAAGAATGAGGTGAAAAGGAAAAGGTAGAGGGTGATTATAGGTGTGTTTAAAACCTAGCTAATCTGGGGGTCTTTTTTATTTTGCCTTTAAAATCTGTATAATGTTGTGTTTGAAAGAAAGATGTTGTACAAAGCAGGAGGAATGGGTGCTTGTGGGTTCCCTTATGATACACCAGGAACCAAGCTGTGCTGAGAAACATGTCTTTCCAACATGACATTACAGAGGAAAGTCAGTTGATGATGTTGCAATTAAATGCACTTTGTAAGTTTGCAGACGACACCAAGTTGTGGGGGAGTGTTGATCTGCCTGAGGGTAGGGGGGGTCTACAGGGAGACTCGGACAGCCTAGATCGATGGGCCAAGGTCAATTGTATCAAGTTCAACAAGGCCGGGTCCTGCACTTGGGCCACAACAACCCCATGCAATGCTACAGGCTTAGGGAAGAGTGGCTGGAAAGCTGCCCAGAAGGAAAGGCCCTGGGGGTTCTGACTGATAGGCAGCTGAATATGAGCCAGCAGTGTGCCCAGGTGGCCAAGAAGGCCAATGGCATCCTGGCCTGTATTAGAAGTAGTCTGCAAGCAGGACCAAGGAGGTGAAGATCCCTCTGTACTCGGCATTGGTGAGGCCACACCTAGAATACTGTGTTCAGTTTTGGGCACCTCAATACAAAAGAGATATCAAGTGTGTCCAAAGAAGAGCAACAAAGCTGGTGAAGGGCCTTGAGAACAAATTTTATGAGGAGCAGCTGAGGCAACTGGGGCTATTTAGTCTGAAAAAAAGGAGGTTGAGGGGACACCTCACTGCCCTCTACAACTACCTGAAAGGACATTGTATAGAGGTAGGTGCTGGTCCATTCTCACAAGTAACTGGTGATAGAACAAGAGGGAATGGCCTCAAGCTGCTTCAGGGGAGGTTTAGACTAGACATTAGGAAGAACTTTTTCACTTAAAGGGTTGTCAGATATTGGAATATGCTATCCAGGGAGGTGGTTGAGTCACCATCCCTGAATGTATTTAGAAGTCATCTAGATGTGGTGCTTGGGATTATGGCTTACTGCTGGACTTGGTAGAGTAGGGTTAATGGTTGGACTTGATGATCTTAAAGATCTTTTCCAACCTATGTAAATGGTACAAAAGCTGACATACAGATCACTACATATCAGCAAAAGAGCTGCTGACTTGAATAATAAAAAAAAAAAAGTCCCTTTTGGGGTTCTATATTTGAGGGATTACTCTTTTTCTCCAGACTAGAGAAAAGACAACTTCTTTCTCTTATTTATTTTGTTTGTTTATTTATTTATTGGTACATTAATGAATTGATTCATAGATCATGCAGGTATCAGGGTTCCTTTTTCATTGTTTTTTTCACCAATAGTTATCTAGTTGTCTGAAGCTTTTACAAAATTCAGTGCGTTATTTAATGAACAAGAGCAATGAGAAAATCTGCACTTTATGTAATTTACAGAATGAAGTTTCAGTAGTGAAGACGACGTCTAGCTAATTTGTCTCTACTCTATAAAGATACCTCTAACCTAGATGTGTTCATTCTTTTGGTTCATGACCTAATTGTGGTTCCATGAAAAAGAATTAGGATCAATTAAAGTAATAATATTTAATTTTCATTGCAGGGCAAACTGAAAAAAACTCAATAAAGTCTGGTCACTTGCTGTTACAAACAAAGCATGCAGCCATGGCTCCAAGACAAAAATAATGAACTATCTCTTGTTGAGGATGTGAATTTTTGTCAACATCTGTTTGAAAGCAAATTGCAAAATGAAAGCAATTGAACTTTCCACTTGTATGTTGGTCCGTGAAAATATGGCATGCTAAAACTGATACTTTCAATGGAGTTAAGGACTTACTTAGAAGATCTGAGTTATTTCAAAACTAGTTAATTGAAATAATTAGTTAACATGAGGTCTTACCAGCTGGTAAGCCCTCAAGCATATAGTAGTAGATAGTATAGCTTGAAACTGTTGAGAGAAACAGGAAGAGACTGAAAGCCCATTTTGTTGCAAATGATGTATGAGCTCATAATATAATACCTCTGATAAACAATAATAATACTGATAAGAGTTTTTAGATTTTAGTAATGAATGTGTAATAATTAATGAAGTAGGGACTGGGCCACCACGAACAGTTGTTGCCCTGTTCTGTTTCTGTCTTCCTGGATGTCATTCCATAGTTTCCATAGCCAGACTTCCACTAAAGCCAGTGTAATTTTTATGAAGTAATAATAGCACTGTATAACCTGGACTAGTGCTGAATATTTCTCTTGCCAAGTCTGCTTTGTCTTTCTTTAAGTGTTGTGATTTGGCTAATATTCGATTAACAGGGGAGAAAGGAGAAGAAGCTACTTGGGAATTAATGTCCTCCAAAACACATTGAAAGCAGAGAAATGTCCCAAATTCCCATGATTTTAATTTCATACACCCATAGTTGAGATACTTAAGACTACCAGAACATGCCCTGGCAAAACCTTTGTATTTTTCTACTATAAACTAAGCATAAATTCAGTGGTAGATGACAGATTACTTCATATACCATGCAAGCAAGCCCAGACAATAGCTTTAGCCATGACTGATTGCCTTGCTGTAACCCACTTTATGTTAAATGTATTCTTGCTGTTCAATTCCACAACTGTAATTTTGTTCTTCTGCACCGCTCAGCCCTCTGTGGACTAACCAGGTTCCTTCAGTAATGATTTCTTTTCTATTGTATTGTTTTCTGCATAATCAAGTTGGTAGGTAGGGGTTTAGGTGACACAGCCATCTGTCAAGTTCATTTGCTCTGAAAATGCAAGAAATAATGGCCTCTACAACTTGGGGCTATCTGTTATAAAGGAAGAATATCAGCTTTTACCCTGCACCATCTTCTCATCTCTTCAAATCATCATTTTTTCTACTTTCTATATAAAATACAGAAGATTCTCTTGACATGACTGATCGGTGAAAAAGAAAACTATCACATGTCCACCTTGTATAGCAATTTATGCAAGCAATCCAATTAAGGAGAAACAGCTAACATCCAGACTAATGTGCCTGTCGTGGAACTAAAAAGAATGCTACAGACTGCTCCACTCAAGTGTTATCATTGCTGGTTCTCTGACATGCTAACTGCTTCCTCCTTGAAGTTTGCATAATGTGCAAATGTAAGGGAGTTTGCATGTCACAAAGGAAAGGGAAAACAGTTATTCATTTTTCCTCCTCTAAAATAAAATGCTCATAATAATTCTTATAAGGAGCCTTTATCAAAATGTATCTGTTTGCTGAAATGACATCCACTTGGTGAGGAAAGACATAAAAAGCTGCCTGTGGGTTCTCAACCTTTTTCAGATGTAGTGGAAGCAGGCTGGAATAATGCAGCAATAATCCCACTTTTCTGTGTATGTGTGTGGAGGGGGAAAAGTTGTCTATAAAGCAGAGTAGCCTTTACTTAGCATGATGCTAGTAGAGCTGGAGAACTTTTGGTTGCTCTAGGTCAGAGGCATCTTTACATTAGACTCATTCATTACTGCCTTACTAAATGCAGAATGACCAGTTGCTCCTACTAAGCTTAGATCTCCAATGGGCTGGTTAGAAAGAAAAACACTTCCAGGTGTCATTACATGGTACTAGTGAAACATGAATTGTTCTGCTTCAATGAAAACATAATTATTAAGTGAAATGTCACACTTTTATCACACTTCTACCAACCAATTCCCCCATCATCTGCCTCTCTGGGCCACTGACAGGAGATAAGACTCTCTGCTGGATAAGAGATTCCCTGACAAGGGAACAACTGCTGTTGTTCACAGCAAGTTAAATAATGAACCTGAACAGCAGGTGTAAAAAGTGATAGACCCATTAATGAAATGAGTTAACATTAGTAGCCACCTATTGAATATTTCCAAAATACCAAGAAAGTCTTAAACTGTATATGAAAAGCAGACAAAACAACAAAAAAGAGAAAAAACAGAGAA
Organism: Hemiprocne comata; assembly: GCA_020745705.1. Taxonomy (NCBI): domain Eukaryota; kingdom Metazoa; phylum Chordata; class Aves; order Apodiformes; family Apodidae; genus Hemiprocne; species Hemiprocne comata. The sequence goes on along the minus strand of CM036587.1, from coordinate 97,002,625 downwards.
AGATTGCAAAGAAGCTATTCTCCACTCTATTTCTGCCCCCCTGTGCAAAATTTTATGTCTGTTGTGTTGGTGCTGAGTAATGCATTTCATGCAGAATTGAAAACGATCCCTTGGTCTTGTCATGGAGTTCTTTAACTGTGCTCTCTGACTGTCATTGTCACAGAAATTGGGCATGAAAAGTCATGCTGCTCCCACATAGAACTAATTGTTCTATCCAAGCTTGCATCTACTACAAGCTTCATGTGCAATTTAATCACAGAATAATATTTTCTAGTCCAGATAAGTATAATGTTTCTTTCTGTGATCAGATTTTAAGCATCTCAGAACTCTGTAAGACTCGAACAGTACACTGTGTAGTATATTTATAATGAATTGCAAAGGTGATTTTGAAAGTAGAGTGAAATGTGATTAAATTAAATTATTGGGATCTGAGCTAAATGCATGTTGCTCTTCTGAATTTTCAGGAAAATACATTTTGTACCTGGGACCAGCCATGGTGTCTTGGACCTGCTGATGTTTTTCTGGAAATCATTACCACAGACTAGGCAAAAAGGCAGGTAGCTGGTTTAGTGCCATGCTTTGTTACTGTGTTCTGGATTTTGAGGTATAATTGATCTCACAGAATATGACCTGACCTTTCTCACAGAAGTCAGGTCATGGGTGGAAGTGAATGTCTACTATCCCACTGGTAAATAGACAAACCTATGAAAAAAGCAGCAGCACCACCAGCGAGTATGTGTAAGTATCTCAAATCTCCCATGAGCTCTTTTTGCCTGCAACTTATATGTAAACATTTGAAAGGTAGCTGTTTATACTATTTATATGGTAGATCATATCACACATATCATATCACATCATATCATATAATCAGTCAGAATTTCTAGTTGAAGACATCATTTAAAATCTTACACTTTCTGCTTCAAATATTTGGAGAAAAACCACATATAAGTGATATGTCAGCTAAAATGAAAATTATAAATTTAATGTGAAAAATATTATCCACATCTTTCTTTTGGTGCACTGTGAAACACACACGCACACAGAGCTCTGATCTAAAAGACTTATACTCAGTCAAATTCAAACTAGCTATAAAGGGGTGCACCTCCTGTCAAAACTTCTTGGCCTCAGCTATTAAAAGAAACTTTAAAAAAGAATAGAGCTGGACTTAAAGAGATAGAAACTACATCTGGGATAAACTGGCCCAGAAAAATATAATCAAATGTTGAAGTACTGCGAAGAAAGTTGCAATGGCTGCAGAGCAAATATAATTTTTATATTGACTGTTACTCTGTTCACACTAAAGTGTCTGTCAGATAAGCTTGCAGTGGGGATCTTTAAGAAGCGGGAACAGCTGGCTGAAGAAGCAATGAAAGACAATTTGTAATTCTGGATTAGTTATTTGGGAATTAGTTGTTTAGGTCGAATTGTTTAGGAATAGGTGGAAGAGTTCTACACTGCAGAAAACATGATGCCCAAGAATCAGCAAGTATCCGAGGATGAGCATTCACACCATCACTGCCTGGCCTTCAGCTGCTCCGGTAGCTATACTGGCAAGGTCAGATGAAAGGAGTGGAAATAGGACCAGCAATTTCAAGTGGCTTTGTGAAGCAGCAGGGACGCAGACATGCATGTGTGGAAGCAGATTGTCCAGAAATGCTGATGCCCTTCCGATCTCTGTGAAGACAATCCTTCCCTTCACCTTGGTGACCACAAAGCTCCAACTGGCTGTTCAGGATATTTATGCTTTCATAGGCAAAATTGTACACCTAATCTCAGACTTTTACTTTCCAGAGTGTTAGGTGAGGATTGCTGAAAACCACAGATGTGTGCTTTGGTTTTTTATATGAAAAAATTCCAAAGCCCTTTCTCCCTGTTAAACAAATAATTTAATTTAGTAATACATACCATAAAAATATGGGATACGCTATGAGACTGAGTAACCGCACTGAAAGAAACAGTGTTTGGAATCCTGTGATTATTTTGCTGTTAAATACTTAATTTGGATTTCAGTGCACCATCATTTTCTTAGTCTTAGCTAAAGCAAATTATTCAGATAGTTAATTTATTAGGTGTCAGCCAAAGTTTTTACTGTAATAAGTGCCCCAAACCTGAGGAATAGAAATTCACAAAATGTAAGACATTTTAAAGGTATAGGATTTCTGAGAAAGTGCTAAGATTCTTCCTGGAAAACCAGATTTTTTCAGCACTTTTCAGTTGAGCATGGGCAGTCGGTTTTTCCTTCTGAAACTATTGGCTGCACAGTGTATATAAATGCAAAACTCAGGCCTGATCTGCACAGTTTTTAAATTTTATTTCTACTGCTCACAGCTGTTAACTGCATGAAATTCAGCAGTTAAGCAAGAAAGGCTTCCTCTCTACCTCTAAAAATACGTGTTTGTATGTTAGGGATACATCCCTAGAACACTGAACTGATTCTCAAATTCAAGTTCTGATTATTAGTGATGTGATTTTAAAGAAGTTTTAACCTAGTACAATTTAAAAGGTTATGGTAACTAAATTCTGTAGCCAGCAGCTGATATGAGGTTTAAGGTATTACAAGATGCTAAAATATCTTTTGTTTTTAGATAGAATACATTCATTTTTCTTGTAATTTCTAAAAACTGTTAGTAAATGCAACTTGAAATATTTTATACAAACATGACATCTAAAATGTATGTTTGCCACTGCATACAAACATTTCCCGGGGACCTCACAAAACAATTATGAATATTGTAAGAATTCATCCCATATATACCAGTATCACTTCCATATTCATAGCTGTTTCATTATATTATCTGTTGTGAAATATAAAGCTAATATGTGCTAATACGTACTTTCAGTGGTATAATTACCACACATGACTTTGATGTCCTATTAGAATTTTTTATGTCAATGGGAGTAGCCCAAGGTAGACAGTCTTGAGCAAGTCTGACCACATAAAATATATATTCTGAAATAATTAAAATCACCCCAGTGAGGTGCTGTAAGCCTTGCTGTTCTTCTTTCAGAACACATCTGTACTTACAAGGATGCTTAGGGCATGTGGGATGAATAATCTAGCTGGATGAGAACTAGATGTTATATGTGAGCAAAAAGAAAAAAAAAAGTTTTCTATAATTCTATGAAAAAAACATTTTAAAATACTTTCTCTTAAAATGATTGAAATATTTTGCTTCAGACTTATTTATATAATAATATGATATGACATGAAATACAGGTGAGGAAATGAAAATAATAAAAAATGGCAATTTTCACTTTTGGAATAATATATTTCAAAGTCTGTGTTGTTTTTTTTTTGTGGTGTTTTTTTTTTTAATGCAGAATGTCATTAAGAAAAATATTTCCATGAAACACAATCTTTTGATGAATTTGTAAATAGGAGATACAGAGTTTGCTTTTCATACTTTTAAATTTTCATTAAAATCTCAAAAGGGAAAAGTTTGTCATTTTTCACGCATTCATTCCAGAAAGTATTTTTAAAATATATGTTGTGGGAAATAATAATTTTGACTAGCTCTGTTTGAAATTTAGGACCTTCTGACCCTCAGCACAGACTTCTGTCCTTTGCGCAAAAATGATTTCTAGTAACTGTAAACTGGGATTTTCTATGTGTGACCCACCCTTAAAGAGGAATTTTCTCAATGGATTTTAGAACTATTTTCTGAACAGACTGTGTGTGGCCTTGTGTACAAATTTTAACATTTGAAGAGTGATATTCCACTGTATTTTTCTAAATGGGAGGTTAAATTTACTGGCAGACACTGAATATAGTTCAGTATGCCTTTCTGCTCGAGAGGGAAGATGTTATGTTACTAGTCGCTAAGTAGATGACGTATTGCTCCTGTGCAAGACAGCAGCTCCTGGATCTGTTGACTTCAAAATTCAATGAGAAACAGGAGATTGAATGAACTGCCTTCCTCAGGAAGCCATGGCTTCCTGCCCTACTGTATTTAAGAAAGTATCTATCTGTGGCAGACTGTGAAATAGCCACTTAGCTGCAGTTTGTTGACACCTCTATTTGAAAAGCAATATCTGGGATTTTCTCTGTTAGCTACTGGAACTCTATTCCCAGGTATATGACTAGTGATGTTATAAAGCTTCTCAGATTTATAAAACGGGCAGTTGAATCTCACCTGGCTTCTGACCTAAGAGTATTGCATTATTTCCTATAGCAAAACTACACACTGCAGTGAACTATGATCAGTTGACAGAAACACGGACTGACAGCTGGGAGGGACCTGATAGTTTTCCTTCCAATAATTTCATTGCTGAGCCAAATGTTACTCCCCAAATCTATAGGTCAGTCCTCTTCTGTGTTGCAGGCTACGTGTGGAAATAGAGCATGCTCAGTGAAATTGGTATTTAGGATACAACTAAGAGAGAGAAGAAGGATGGAGATTTAAGCAACAGGTCCCTACAAGCCAAATGAACACATGTTTTTGTGGTGTCAAGCAGTGAGTAATTTTGAGGACAGTAAAAGACACTTCTCTGGCAAGTGTCCATTTCAAGCCCAGCCACTCTAGTTTAAAGAAGGAAAAATCTATAAAAGTAACAGATTTTAAAAAATCAAAAGCCACTGAACTTACGAAAATTTAGCTAATGCAGAATAAGCATGGTGAAAAATAATAAGAACACTTAAATTCAACAGCATCACAAAATTAAAACAATAGTGTGTTATGCAGTATTACTGACTTGGTTGCCAGCTCTGCATAAATGTACATGACAGCTTGGATCCTGTATGCAAAAATAAATAGATCTCAAACATATACAGTAACTTCAATATAATTTCCCCTTTCCTTCATGTCCCAATTTCTTTATACCATATTTTTAAAAAATTGTAACAGCCTTATGTTTCTCTTCAGTATTTTATTTTCTGAAGCAGTAGTTAATCTTCCTTTCTACAAAAAGGTTAACTGCAAGAAGTGTGTTATAAATTACATCATTATAGAAAAAGCAATAGTGAGAAAGGGAGAAGGCTTAAATTTTGTAAACCTTGGCATAAAAATAAGTCTCTGTTGTTACTAACATTTATAAAGATCCTGGCTCAAAATACTACCTGTGATGAGCTGATATCCTAAGCTAAGCCAGTTCTTACTGTCCTCTGTGTTCTATTTGTGAGATAATTGTTTCCTACTATTTGACTATTAAAATGTAATGTTATCTTGGTGTCACTATTTAAATTTTTCCAGCTGTATGCTGGATCAAAATATTGAATTTCAGAGACTGTTTGGAAAATGTCAGTCCACCAACCCCATATCAAGAAAAAAAAAAAAAAATCAGTTCATTCCCAGTGTCCTCCTTCAGATAAAATTCCCCTTACTATAAATGAATGTTTGCCAGAATAATGAACAGTATTGCAAGCAAGGTTGGTTGCCTGACAGTACTTTTGAAAATACAGCTTTTGTTTTCTTTTAATTTTGACACAGCTTCTTTGCTCTGAAGTTTCCAATACCGTGTGCCTGATTTTTGCCTGATTTCCTTTTATTTCAACTGGGTCTGCCAGCTTTTTTGTCATAGTTAAAAATTACCAAGATTCTTTATTTCAGATCTTTTAGCAGTTTTGGATTCTGGAAAATAGCTGGACTGTAAATTCAGCTTGAATCTGCTGAATTTGGACAAGCTATTTTAACCAGCAAATTTTAAATCTCAAACAAATTGCATTTTGCATATGCTGACTACATTCTTATTTAGGTTCACAGCATCTCATTTGATACTTTGCCTCCCCACAGCTTGGAGAGATGAGCACATTGTGAATAAAGTATTCACACAGAATTACCCTATAATTTTGCTACTGTTGTCGGTGGGGTCAAGTGCTGTTGAAAACCAGAAGTGAGTTCAAGAAGTCTGCTCACCTGTTCTGGCAGTGCTAAGGATTTACCCTACTAAGCCATCAGGGTGGGGAGAAGACTAAGAAGAGGAAGGTGGCACACCTGGGAAGAGAGAAAAATTTGACTGAAGTTGGAAAGGAGATAGTCAAGAGACATACGAGGCAACATTGAGGGAAGAATAAGACTGAGAATGGAAATATGCCAGACCCAGGACATCAGGAGAACAGAGTAGGCAGACTGGAATTAAATGCAAGCATTTAATAGAGAATACTGAGATCTCATAGCTGGTGGGAAGAGATGATGGCTGCTCGGTTAAAGTGAGAAGGCATGAAGCATTAGAAGGTGGCGTTAAAGTTTAGAAAATATTGAATGCAGGTAATTATTATTCGAAAGAAAAGCTGGAGAGTGGAAGAAACAGCGTCTTTGAAAAGGAACAAAAAGCCAAGATAGCTCGCATGTAAGTATGGGCAAAATGAGTTCAATAATAATGAATTCAAAAAGTAAAGTATAGATAAGAATATCAGAGGAAGCTACTATTGTGTGGCTGCCTTGAAACCTTGGAAGAGTCCTTGTTCTTTGCACAGAATCACAGAGTCACTAAGGCTGGAAAACACTGTTAAGATCATCAAGTCCAGCCTATGGCCTAACACCACCACATCAGCTAGACCATGGCACTAAATGCCACATCCAGCCTTTCCTTGAACACATCCAGGGACGGTGCCTCCACCACTTCCCTGGGAAGTCTATTCCAATGTCTAATCATCCTCTCCGTGAGGAAGTGCTTCCTAATATCCAACCTAAACCTCCCCTGGAGCAGCTTCAGTCTGTGCCCTCTTGTCTTGTCACTAGTTGCCTGGGAGAAGAGCCCAGCCCCCACCTGGCTACAACTTCCCTTCAGGTAGTTGAAGAGAGTGATAAGGTCCCCCCTGAGTCTCCTCTTCTCCAGGCTAAACAACCCCATCTCCCTCAACCTATCCATAGAAGACTTTCCCTCTAGCCCCTTCATGATTCTTGTTGCTCTCTTCTGGACCTGCTCCAGCACCTCAATATCCTTCTTGAAGTGAGGGGCCCAGAACTGGACACAGTACTCGAGGTGAGACCTCACCAGTGCTATGTACAGGGGGAGAATTACATCCCTACTCCTGCTGGCCACACTATTCCTGATACAAGCCAGGATGCCATTGGCCTTCCAGCCACCTGGGCACACTGCTGGCTCATGTTCAACTGGCTGTAAACCAGTACTCCCAGGTCCCTCTCTTCTGGGCTGCTCTCCAGCCACTCCTCCCCCAGCCTGTAGCGCTGCCTGGGGTTATTGTGGCCAAAGTGCAAGACCTTGCACTTGGCCTTGTTGAATTTCATGCCGTTGGCCTCAGCCCATCGACCCCACCTGTTCATGTCCCCCTGTAGCTTCTTCCTACCCCCTGGCAGATCGACACTCCCCCCCCAACTTGGTGTAATCTGCGAACTTACTAAGGGTGGACTCAACATTAAAGATGTTGAATAAGACTGGGCCCAGTACTGATCCCTGGGGGACACTACTGGTCACCGGACACCAACTGAGTGCAGCTCCATTCACCATCACTCTCTGGGCCTGGTCATCCAACCAGTTTTTAACCCAAAGAAGGGTGTACCTGTCCAAGCCATGGATTGCTAGCTTTTCCAGGAGGATGCTGTGGGAGACTGTGTCAAAGGCCTTGCTGAAGTCAAGGTAGACCACATCCACAGCCTTCCCGTCATCCACTAGGCAGGTCACCCAGTCATAGAAGGAGATGAGATTAGTCAGGCAGGACCTCCGTTTCCTAAACCCATGTTGGCTGGACCTGATCCCCTGGTTGTCTTCCACATGCTGCTGGATGGCACTCAGGATGATCTGTTCCATAACCTTGCCAGGCACCGAGGTCAGGCTGACAGGCCTATAGTTCCCCAGATCCTCCTTCTGGCCCTTCTTGTGGATGGGGGTCACATTGGCCAACTCCAGTCATCTGGGACCTCCGCGGTCAGCCAGGACTGGTGATAAATGATTGAGAGCAGCCTAGCCAGTTCTTCTGCCAGCTCCCTCAGCACCCTAGGATGAATCCCATCTGGATGCACAGACTTGTTAGGATCTAAGTGGCACAGCAGGTCCCTAACTACTTCCTCCTGTAATCCATGAGGGGGATTCTGCTCCCCATCCCTGTCTACCAACTCAGGAGTCCATTTGTCCTGAGGGTAGCTAGTCTTTTTGTTAAAGACTGAGGCAAAGAAGGTGTTAAGTACCTCAGCCTTTTCCTTGTTCTCCATTACCAAGTTTTCCCCCTCATCCAGTAACAAATGAAGATTTTCCTTGACCCTCCTTTTATTATTAATGTATTTAAAAAAGCATTTTTTATTATCCTTTACAGAGATGGACAGATTAAGTTCTAGCTGAGCTTTTGCATCTCTAATTCTCTTCCTACATGCCCTTTTTCCAAAGATGATACATTCTTTTTTAATTACTGAGTTCTTGTAATAGTTCACTTTTTCAGCACATAGGGACAGCTTGCCCCTGTGCCTTCATAATTTCCTTCTTAAGGTAAGCCCAGCCTTCCTGGGCTCCTTTGTTTTTGAGGGCTGCTTCGCAAGGAACTCTCTGAATAAGCGTCCTGAAGAGACCGAAGTCAGCCCTCCAGAAGTCCAAGGTAGAGGTTTTGCCAATGACCCTCCTAACTTCTCCACATATTGAAAGTTCTATCATATCATGGTCTCTGTGCCCAAGACAGCCTCCAACCACTACATCTTCCACCTGTCCTTCCCTGTTCGTAAACAGGAGGTCTAGCATAGCTCACTGACCAGTTCTAGCAGGAAATTATCTTCCATGCATTCCAGAAAATTACCCCCGTTCTGATGTGTTGTACTTCCAGCAGACATCTGGTAAGTTGAAGTCTCCCAAGAGAACAAGGGCTAGTGAACGCAAGACATCTCCAAGTTGTTGAAAGAATGTCTCATCAATGTCTTTATCCTGGTCAGGTGGTCTGTAGCAGACTCCCATCATATACCTAGAAACCATACAAGAGAGTGTGCTGTTCATAAAGCTGATCCACCTATAAAATTTCAAAATGTCACCATCAGTTAATCTATTAGCCCCAGAGACTGTGGTTTGTGCTGTGGACTTAAACATCTCTGCTAGTGGACTTTAAGGGCTTTTCTTGCTTTAAATCTAGGAAACTACAGAAAGTATGCATAAAGGATACCAAAGTGAGATCTCGTAGTTCTGATATTCTGTAGTCTTAGGGTTGTTAGCCTGAAATGGCACACAATAAATATGGTGTGTGGGCTTGTCTGTATGTAGCAACCATAGATGCCTCAGAATAAATGCTAAGGCTTTTGTTTACTATTGATTATGAAATGAGATTGCCAAACTGTGTTGCCACAGATGTGTCTTTTCATCCCGAATTCCCTATTGCTTATGCAGCCTATGGTGTATATTGCTTTTCCAAGACAAGGTTTAAATTATTTTTTTGTTTCTAAAAGCTCGGGCCTACAAAATATGTAAGCAAGCTCCTATAATGAAAGAACAAACAATCTGTATGGCTCATATGTGCCCTTTATAGCAATTACTTAGTAAGCGAGAAATTTAAATTGAAAGTTTTCATGATTCAGATAGTTAAATGTTCATGCAAAATATGAAAGAAGCATTGGCATAGAGCTTTTTTTGAATGTTATCATAACGGTGCCAAGAGAACTTAATCTAAGCCTAGAAAAGGTCTAATAGGTCACAACAGATGTTTGTGGGAGAGAAATGTTTGCTGTGAACACATTGACAGATTTTTATTTTTTTATAGAACAGAGGAAAAACACAATTCTGATTGTAGGGCCCCTGAGAATATCTATTTTTGTTCACTGAGAAAAATCAATAACTTTTTGTGGAAAGATTAAGACATAGAACATAATCATTTTTTATAAAACAGTGTTGTTATACTATGAAAATACACAAAAAAATCTTGGGGAGAGAGGCAGAATCTATTAAGAAAAACATTACTTTTATCTTTATTATTGGCATACCTTCCATAGCAAAAGATGCAAAATTGTCAAATTATTTTCTTTTCTTCACAAATTTACTGAGAGTTGGGTCATGCCCAAATACCCAGTAATGTCCCACCTGTAGAGCATTAATATAGTGTATAGAACAGCAGATTTATGACTTGTTCCAAAGAGAAGCATAAAACTGTATCTTTTCCTTTTACTGAGAGGGTCTCTGCATGAGATGAACTAATACATTATTGTAGCCTAACATACTTGTTAGGTATTTTCCTTTCCTGAATTAAAAAATTGAATTATATACACTCAGCCTAGTTACTGAACCTGTAAAGTTTATTAAAGTTTATCGACCATGTGTATACACTTCAGGATTTAGGTTCAATTGCTTCTTTCAAGCTGGAACATTGAATTAAGATGCAGTGCCTTGCTGTGGCTCTCATGGACTCCAACTGAGCTACAGGTAGCAAAAGTCTCCTTCAATTAGACATAATCATCACTCACAGTCAATAATTGCGCTAAAGGCTGCTTTCAAATCTGTGAGGGATTCGCATTTAATGTACTGATTCAGCTTGTCTGAGCCAAATTCACTGTGTACTGAAACCAAAGCAATTTAGTTCTTGCCTACGGCCCTTTTGGCAGTTCATCTAGTACTGAGCACTGTAAGGACTGTGAGATACAATTTAATCTGAGACATCTGTGCACAGACAGGACCTTTTCTGTAACACAGAAAGACTAAGTAATGGCTAAGCTGTAGTTTTATGTGAAGAGCTAAGTCTTATCTCGCCTCTGAAAAATAAAGCATTTAAGATATAATAGAAAGCCAAACCAAAAAAGAAAAAAAAAAAAAAAGGAAAAAAAGGAATAAAAAAATCTTTGGATTTATGAAATGCACACTGAGGCTACTAACAGCTTTCCTTGCTCCTAACCACATAAAGCACTTGAGTTGTGATCCTTGGATTAACCATTTAAAGATATTATACTTATCATCAGCTGCAGCTGACTGGAAAGATCTTTATTAAATATGAAATAAAGAAGGCTCACTGCTTGTGATTTTTGTACAAATATAAAAATTTCCTTTGTATGTATTTTTTCTGGGTCACAATGTTATTGAGGAAAGTGGTGTAATGTTTATCTCCTATACCATCCTAACTCCAAAAAGGGTATTTCCATGAAAGGCTTAGAAGTCCTGTAGTTACTACCACATGTAATGTTGCATAGAAGGTTTTGATGATAGTAAACCAATAGCTGGTAGCATCTGCCAAGTTTTAGTGAGTTGAACCAGGTTTTCACCATGAGATTGCACTCAATCATTCTGTGACTTCTAATTGCCATTTTTCTGAAATAATGGAAAGACTTGTTATCATGAAAGAGTGTTTCTTGGTTATTTCTTCAAAACCAGTTCCAGACCAGTTTTGTTTAAATGAAGGCAAATCAGGGAACTAGCTGGAAAGGTGAAGACAGATCTGTGTAATTCGCTATACATGGAGATGTTGTTTTTTGTCAAAGGCCCTGCTTGTATGAGGCAGGAATCAATACAACAGCCTTCCTTGGCCGATACCTGTTGGGCAAAAATATGAAGTCAGTAAAGCCCTATCACAGAAAACTGTGAAAACATGAAGCATACAAGCTTGGCTGTGGAATCTAATCATGCTAAAAGTACATTGTGAACATGAACTTTTGTACTGAGGCTCTGAATCATAAGTTTGAAGGGCCAGTTGAAACCTCTATCGTTGTTAACAAAGTGGCAGCAAAACCCATCTGCAATTTCTTTAAGTCAGGTTGTATGTAAAACCTTCAAACCTGTGGCAAAAATTTCTCAGAGATTTGCATTTTTGGTCAAGATATGATGCCCTGAGTGGAAGATGAGGTCATCAGAATTTTCTTTGTTGATTTCCTGTAACAACCAGAACAGCCCATTGGCTTGTTTGAATGTTATTTTGAGGTATCTAATGGGTTATGAGTCATGAGGTGTGGGGACTGCAGTACCTGGGCACCTAACGTAGGTCTCGGAATAGATTTAATTGCAAGGATCCTGTGGTATCTGGTATTGCATCTGCATGCCTACGAACACAAAGCATTAAATTCAGGACAATGTTCATACTGGATGATTGCTATATGCAAATGACAGCAACAGTCCAGGATATGGACCCAGAACATATTATTTGAAGGTGTCCACAATCAGACTACAGAGTTATGCTTGCTTTTCACCTTCCCTCTATTTGTCTGAATTTTACACTGCTGGCAGCTTGGACACCCAGTTGAACAGAAAAGAAGGACTTCATCCCAAATATGCTGTCATCCTGCAGATGGCTTCTGCCTTGAGAAGTCCTGGAAGCTCATAGCATGTGTCACCGTGGATGGACATTTTACACATAGGTATCCTTATCACAGAAGTCTTGTGCACTTACCAGAAGAAAAACAAAACAACAGACTCCACAGCTACATAAAATAATGTTTATGTCCTTTTGTTGGGCCTGAACTTCAGCGCTTTCTGGCAGGCACAGACATTCTGTTCTTTATGCTAGCTGATGGGCAGATAACATGGCTAGACCTGCTACATGTTAAATACATATACTGATTTTTCTACTTGTTTTGATTACATTAGAAATTTCTTACAAGGAGAACATGAAAGAATACAAATCTTACTTGTTTGCCTTGATAAAATAAAGTCTGAAAAAGAATATATTGCTCTCTGTATTTTCACTGTCCTTGTTTATCAGGACAGAAGTAAATCAGGGACAGAAGAGAACTTTTTAAGCTCAACAATGAACATCTTTAGCTCATGAGTAAATTGTCCTAAGAAAATGCAGGTTGGAATTATAATAAAGTCCACCAAGAGAGAGATTCTAACTCTGCCTTTCTAATGGTATAAGGAAAAATCCACTCCAAACTCTACCTTGGAATTATTGTAACTGGATGTTTGAAAGCTATTAGAAATGCACAACCTGAATGTCATAATTTATACTAGAGAAAAACCATTTTTCATCCAGAAGGTCCCTTCTAATCTTGCACTCCCAAAAATGAGTTCGACAAGTGCTGCCCTCTAAAGTTGAAATACTAGGAGATTATTTACACTCACTAAATTAATGCAACATTACTTAGGGATTTCTGGCTTCCTAATTTTTGTTGAAGAGCTCTTTATTTTCTCCTTGTAAAGAACATGATCCTTGGTTGAATGACATTGTAAGCAGAAGATGTCTCACAGTGCATTATCAACTTCATTTTTCTTAATATGCTTTTTATTAATTTAGCTGTAATGTGTAACCTTTAGGTAATTCACAGGGCAGTTAATGACCAGCTGGACAGATTGAGTCCCTGGAGTAAAAGCTGCAGCTCTTAATGTTTCAGCCAATCCAAGGTTTTGAACACCACATGCTAATTAAACATTTGTTAGCAAAAGGTCCCTCATACACAACAATCTTTCCAATTATTTTATGTGCAGACTAGCTAGAAATTCTATATTAAAGTCAAAGGACAATTTTATCAACCAGTAGTGTAAGTGGTAGCTGTCATATCTGAGTACCTTCTGAACACAAGAGTACAGCTCTTTGAAACTTCCCCTTGCAGATAGCTGATGTAGCCTTTCAGTTTTTCATATTTTGAGACTTATTATGACTCCTATAATTTTTAACAGCTAAGTTATACACAGCTTAGCTTGGAATTGGATGGTAAAATGCAGTCCATGTTAACCTTCAAGTTTTTTGAACAGTAACAATTTCAGGACAAAAAGGAAATCTCAGATTCACTTCACCAATTTTCCGAGGTACCACATCTGTATTTCAGTGAGAGAATTATAAATTCTTTTTATACTGTTGTAAAAAAGGAAAGATAAAAGTGGGAAAATTGTAGGGAAAAATATTAATTGAACAGTTTATTCAGTTATTATAAATTTTTGTAGACTAATATGCTCAGTGAATGGTCTTATATCCATAATAGACTTATTCATTCAATAATTTATTCAATGAAAAATGACAAAATTCACTGAATAATGTATTTACTGAACAGTAATCAGCTCAACATTTTTTTCATAAAAGATGTAGAGAATTTTTTCAGGATGTTAAGGCTTTGCCTTTTATCCTGCTTTACCCTGAAAAATCAACACAATTCTGAGTTTAACTTAACTCAAATATTAATTATAAGAAATATGTCAAAGCTTCTCTGAATTTGACTTTTCTTTTCTGTATGTTCTCCAGAATTTTCCACAAAGTTTAGGAGTCAAGAATGCCTGGAATCCTCCAGAATCCATCTTCAACTTTATGAAATGCCATGGAATAATTTTTGTGTTCAAAATGCAGGAATGTTTCCAATGGTTGGACAATGTCCAATCGTTGTACTCCATAATGTTAAAGGTCTTTTCCAACCAAAAAGATTCTATGACAGTCCTGATATATATTTTTTAATAACACATGAACACAGCAATGTATTTTTAGATACCTAATTAACACAAATCTTCACTTCCTGTTCATGCTGAAAGTGCATGAACAATCCTTGCATTCAAATTGTAAAGGTAATTTGAATACAAAACTCAGTGTTTTCAAAGAATCCCATTTGCAAAGACTTTGTGTTAAATGTTAAAAAAAGCTCACAGACTATTCACTTATCCAGCAATAGAAAATGCAATGTCAGGCAACACTTAGAGCTTAAGAAAGGAAAGATAGACAGAGTATGCCACAGGTCAATAATGAGTGGTGTTATCAGACAAACAGGTCATAAAAACTGGCTTGAAAATATTAAACTAATTCTACGTAAGAAATGACTAGTTCAATGATAATTAGCTGCATTTTTATGTTACATATAATTTCCGTGATGCCACAACATCAGTGCTAACACTATCACAAAGATGATAAAGATGAAAGTAGCTAACCTTCAGGTTAACTCTAATTGGAGTACCCTTAAATTAGGGGAAATGACATCTAACTTTAATGTGTAATAACATCCTTATCATTTAGGTCAGCTCCTGCAAATTCATTTGTGTACTGTATGTATCAATATTTTTTTTAATTCTCTTGTGAGTTGCATGCTGTACTCTTTAACATTTGGATGAAATTTAATATCCAAACTTTACATTCTCAATGAGAATATTTATTTGATTTGCTCACTGTTGTTTCTATTTCTGACTTTTTTCTTTGGCACCTGAGGCTTGGAAGCCCAGACTTATCTGCAATATGCTTTATATTTAAATAATTCACCATGCATATCTTATCTATTTCAATAGCAGTAACTGTACAATTTTTGCTGAATTTTGGCAACAAAGCTAGGCTAAATGAAACAGAAAAATATGAAAGAAGTTGGCTGGTTTCTGGTCAAGAGGAAAAGCTAGAGGCTGAAACAAATTTCTCTATCCAGTCCTGCAGCAACCAGTGATGGAGAGATTTGTATTATTAACTGCTTCCCAGCTGAAATCACTGGTCAACCTTATTAGGGTTTTTTATGGCACAAGCAAATCATATGATGAAGAAATGCATTTGGGAGTGCAATTAATTTCACCTAACTTTAACTGTGCATAGGTTAGAAGTTTAGTCTGTCTAGTCTGGTCTAAGCTTTCATTATAGCCAATTAAAAGAGAGAGAAAATTTTCCCAGAGAGGTACACTAGACTTAGTATTTAATGCTCTGTTCCATGTTTTAAAATGATAGGCACTCAGCCTAAAGTTCTCGCTGCTGAACATCCATTCATTGCTTAAAACTCTACTGTCCTCAACGGCTGTTTCTGTGCAGTAACTTTCCTGGAAGTCACAAGAAACATTTGGGGAAGGTAAGCCAATTTAATTATTCTTTAGGCCATAAAGTTGGATGTTCTACCTCAAAAATTTAAAAAAAAAAAAAGTGGCATAAAGTCCCCTTTGCTATCTCCTGTGACATACAAAATACTTTGTGTTTCACAACCATAATCTACCATATTTTACTACAGTAATATATCTTCCCAAAAAGTTAAAATGATTCCATTTGTGACACACTGAATGTTGAAATTTCTCATATTACTCTAAAGCAAGGCAATTTACATTTTCATCTTGTGCCATTATTAGCATTATGCTGGAGGGAAGAGAAATATTTTCCATGTAAATATATAAAAATGTCTAAATTTCCTTTATGAAAGTCACAGAAAGATTAACAAGTTGCTGGTTTAGATCATCGGGAAGACTCAGCTGGCATGGGAGTCTATGTTATTCAAGAGAAGTTTGGTGGGCAACTGATGCTGTCTGTTATGAAAAATAATCATGCCATGACGCAACACCATTGGGATGTCAGAGTCGTCATTTCAATTCACGCTTCTTGAATATGTAAAGTGTAACTGTTAAGTAATTTAATATTACTCTGTTGTTTTGTCCTCCTGGGAGAAAAGAAAAAAATCATTAACTTAGAGCCTCTTATACAGTTTTCCTTGAAATCATAGAATCATAGAATCCTAGGGGTTGGAAGGGACCTCGAAAGATCATCTAGTCCAACCCCATATATATATAAATAATATATATGTTTATATAAGATTATTATTATATACACATATATATGTATAGATGTATATGTGTAAAAATATATATATAAAAAACTGGTCTGTATGAAATGGAACAAAGCTCCCAAATGTTGAGTCATTTATTTTTATTTTTTCTTCTTTGACTACAGGCACAAATTACATTTTTTTTCAGAAGAAAAATAAAATCACAAATAACTAAGCTAAATCTTGTACTGCTAAATCCAGACTTGGCCAAAACTGGGTTTTCTATGTTTAGTCTTACTCGTATCTGAGAATAAGTAACATTTTTTGCTGTGGTTTTGGAAACCCTATCAAAGTATCTGCCAGTCACTTGTCAAATTCCATGTTGTCATTCTTGGATATAGAGATTTCAATAGCAGTCTTGCTGAGAATGATAAGTGCTTACATACATGTTTGAACATGTGATGTAAACTGTGATCCTCTGTGTTCAAAGCTCCACAATGTTTTTTTAATCTGTTTGATGCTATTCTTCCCAAAAGGAATGTATTGTAACATCCCATAAAATAGAGAAGAGATAAGATTCAGACAACACAAAAGATTATACTTACACCTATGCCATAGCTCACTGATTCCTCAGATTACGGAATGGTGAACAAACCTATATTACAACATATCACAAGAAAAGGTCATCAGAACCTGGCATTCGTTAGCAGTGTTGGGAAAATTTGCTGACTTTAATTCACACCTAACAATGTGGTGCAAAAAGAAGCACTTAGTATTAAGCAAGGAAAGACAAACCAATGTTAACGTATATATATTCAGTACATGTAAACAGATAAAATCATATTATGGCCTGGATTTGCATTTCAGCAATGAATGAGAGACTAATTAATAATTAAATATCCCCATATTTTCTATGAAGAAGGCAAAGATGAGGGAGATATGTGCATTCAGTTGAGTTTATCAGTGTGCATCGGCATATAAATGTCCAAAGTTTTCCGGAAGCATAACTGCTAAGCAGTAGAATAATTTTCCAAAACATCTACCTGTGACATTACTTTTGAAATAAAGTATACTGGAAGCTAAGTATTAGGTATAAATGTTATCACTGGCTAAATTGTCAATACTTGCCCTTCATAAATCATGATGTTATTAAAGCTGTCATGAGGCAGACGATACAAAAGGCTGTACTGTCTCACTAGCTCAATGACAACATAATTAGTAACCATCCCTATTGTTTCCCAAGCATGAGATTCTGCAGCTTTAACAGGATTCAGTTGTTTAACCATTAGCAAAGTAGCTTGAAGATAAATTGTCAAAATCATTAGGGATCTTTGCTATGTAGCATGACTGTTTTATGGTATGCATGAAAACTGCCTCCTTTTTTATGATGAAAATATTTTATTTATAACAATGGCTGTTACGTGCATTCTGAAATGATTTATTCTGGTGGATGGGAAAGCAACCTTTTGAAAATTTACCAGAGAGTTTTGACTAATATTGATAAGTATGTAAAGTTAATAAATGTTGACCTGCATCTACCAAGTTGGTAAAAGTTAGTAGTTGCTCTTGTTTAGTTTTTTTTCTGAAAATTATGCATTCCTGTAATACTGTAAAGTGTCATAAGCAAGACACACGCACAATATGCATTTTTGGCGTGAACCATAATTCTAGGTGGTAATTGAAAGAAAATTTGCAAAGAGTAGGACTTATGTTCAAGGAATCATTCATACTGTATGTGTGTCTTCATACCTAATCTTGATGCTAGCTCTTGTGTAGCATCTTGAGATGCTTTGTGTCTTCCACACATATGTTTGCAAGTGTTGATCTGAAAAACAATTCATTCAATTGTAAATCAGAGCATATTGTATATTTTAGGTTTCTTATGTACCTACTTAATCAACAAGGTAGATAAATTAATAGAGATGATGTGTATTAGTATATATCATGCCTTCTTTGTTATCAATCTATACCTAGATAAATGTTTCAACACCATGTCTTTAAAAACTAATGACTAACATTAGTCATCAAAGACCTTTTTCCTTCCTTAATTGTACCTCTATGTTTGATCATTTAATCCCTCTAAAGTTTGAATATTTCCTTGAAAAATGTAGCTTCATTACAGAATTAATATAGAGATGACTTGTCAAAGTGAAAAAGTTTGTCATCTTTACTCTTATAACCGGAGGCTCAGTGAAAAGACTAGAAGTGTAGATATTCTTGTCCTCTATGAAAAAACAGCTTAGGTAAGACACAGTTTCTGATTCTGAGATTTCTTTCCTTCTCCTTAGTGTCTTTTGGAAAGCCAGCAGATAGACTAGCTGAGGGAATACTGATATTGATATATTGTGCTTGTCTAGGGTATCAGTCACTATTTTTATTCCTAACACAGCTGGAAGTGTCTTGCTTGTCAGACGAGTTCTTAAAGCATCCTTTACTGATTTCTCAGCATCAACATCTGAGTTAAGTTTGATAATAGTAATATTAAAGATACAGAAATAAGCTCAATTTCCTGAGAACCAAGATGTAATCTGAATCAAGAAACATGTCTGATAGAAAAAAGAGCAGACCCACTATCTCATCCAATTACTGAATCAACCGTATTGTATCATTGGTTCAGTTATTCTTCTGTTTTGCTTTTATTTTCTTTGTAGGACTAAGTTTATCCATATGATAATTAACAACACAGTAAAGAATATTAAAAAAACCCACCACATTTTCTACATGTTATGTGTAGTGTTCAAATTCTTACATATAGCTATAAGTATTTGAAAAGCATAATATACTAAGAGTTGACACAACAGTGGTGTTTCAATAAACTGAAATATTATAATTTTTGTGAATATATCTGGTTAGTATCTACAGTTAATATATCTGGTATTTATGCCACACATTGCAGATTCTTGAATTTGAATCTCCAAAATACTGTGTTAGATATTGTAATTTTATATGCATTTATCCCAACAATATAAGTAAGTACTTTCTTGGTGTTCTGGAACAGGATCAAAACTTCATGCGCAAACTATTATGAATACCCTTAATTTTTCTTACATTTTCTCAGGCTATTCCACATTATATCTATAATAGTAACATTTTCTTTTAGATATTTCATCTTGTAGATGTGAGCCTATTGTGAAATGAATTTAGAGCCTTAATTGGCAACCTAAGAAATTTCAGGGTGTACATACAATTACTCATGTTTAGATTTTGATTGAATCTCTGTGATAGATTTTACCCAGTGTGCTGAATGATGTTCAGTTGATCATTGCCTCCTGCTTTATACAGTGTATTCCATAGTTACAGATGCAACCAACACATTTATTTTTGCTTCCTAGCATTATTGTAAGATTACTAAAAACATGTTTACTCCATAGCTTGGGCAGACTGGGCTATATCAGATGGCTGTGTCTGAATTCAGAATTTCAGTATTCAACACAAAGAAGTTTTAACATACATGTAATAAAAAAACCCAACCAATCAAACAAACAAACAAAAAAACCACTCCAAATGTTCCTTTGGAACTCCAGGACCTCTTTTCATGTATAAATGCCCAGTAAATGTAGAGTTGGTAATATAAATAATAATTCTACTAGTCCAATAAATAAATTGGTATCATATACTTCCTACCTTGTAGTGGTCTTGAGGAACCACTGGCAGAAAAATGTAATAATTTCTTCTCATTTTGTGGTATATATCTTAATTTCTAACTTCTTTCAATAACTCTATACTTACAGAAGATGATATCTAGCATTTAGTTACTCTGTATATCTGGTCTATTGTATTACTTATCTCATAAAGCCACAAAAAATATTACAAAATCTGGCTATCACCCATTTAGGAAGTAATATGACTTCATGCTGGGGTTCATTCCACATAATAACAGTCCTTTTATTAAAGGAACATCCTGGAACACTAAGTAAACAGCAATGTACAAAACCGCCACAAGGTAAAGAATTCTCTGAAGGTTCCTCTGCAAGCAATAGAGTTGTGGAACTTGCTATCTTTATCCTTGAGACAACATTTATTACTTTCTGAAACCCTCCAGGAATTGTCACTGTATGTTCACTAGGTATTCCTAACTTGTAAACATGGTCACTGTCCTCTGAAAGATTTTACTTCCTTGTAAAAGCTCAAGTCAGTTGAACAAACTCAGGTTTGATCAAATGTCTGTCTGAAAGTATAGCCTGTATTTTTCTGTGCACAAAGTAATATACCATGGCATCCAAATTAGCATGGCGGGGGAAAATGGATCTGGAAAGTAAAAGGCAAAAGGGCTTTGGCCTTGTTTAGAGTTAGCTGTGTGACTATCTAACATGAAACTTTTCAGAGAAAAAAAATGATAAAACTGCTTTGTAATTTAGACCCTTAACTTGCATAAGGCACTACATACATTCCTTCTCAGCATCCATTCCTACATATCCTCATGGTAAGGATTTACCAGATTATTTTTTTCTTTCCTATGCTAATAGCGATTAATTTTTTTGCAACCATGTAATCTGCATAGTTTAATTACTAAGGGAATGTGAGACTACTTGTTGACTGAACAAGAATCTTAAGACGCATCATAGTACACATGAAGGATATCAGCTCCTATTTCAGAATGGAAGTCATTGTTGAAGTATCTCATGAAAGGTAAAGATTAAGGTAACTTATGTTCATCACTGTAACTGATAATTTTGATAGGCAAAAAGGGTTACATGAAACTAGTAAAAACCAGCATTGTCTTTCTTTTTTGTTTATGAGGTTTCATTAATTCATTTGAAAATAATCAAAGCCTCTGGTGCACCACTGAAGCCTCTTCCGTAGCTTGGTGTAGTAATTCTTGCTGCAGTATACTCCTTGTAAGCTGTGTCATAGTCTCGCAGAGTCCTAACTGTCTTAATAACCTGCCACTAGGCCCTCATGAGTTTTTCAACACCTCTTTTGTAATAGGGTGCACCATACTCCAGGCATGGCATACGTAAGTTGTGAAGAGAGAGTGCTGTTAACTCTAATTCAGATTGCCATGCATTGTTAACCTTGTGGCCTTTTCAGCTGGGTTGATAATCATTCTGTTGGTTCTCATATTGTACTGACAACTGTACTTCATGCAGGTGCAGAACTTTGCATATCTCCTCATTGAACTTGTGGAGGTTTCTGTTGACCTAATCTTCAAGTATCTCAAAACCACTCTGGACTACCCTCTGGACACTCTACTGCTCTACAGTTAATCCCCATCCTTGTCCCCAGTTTAGTGTCATCTGCAAGCTTGCCTTTAGTTTTATCCTCCAGATTTTTCGTTAAGCAACTGAACAAGATCAGCCCCAGTATTTCTTACTGCTTGTTGCCTGCTAGACATTGAGACACTGATTATTGTCCTTTGAGCCCTGCGGTCTGGGCAATTTTTAACTTCTCTCTTTTCAGACTTTTACTTTGGCATTTTGGTCACATGCTCTCAAAAGCACACTCTCACAAAGCAAAGATCTGAACACATATGAGTTTTCTCATGAGTTCATATGACAATGTTTTGTTGGGTAACACCTAGGAAAAAGAAATCCTATGTCAGCACTTCGAGGTAGCCCTGTTTCCCAAGAAAAACAACAAACATAGAGAAAGAAAAGGCTATGACAGTGATCATGCAGCTCTTACTTTCTCTGCCAAAAAGATCATAACCATGCAAAAGCAAATGTTTTACTCTAACACAAAAGTGATGGGAAGCTGCTGAATATTTGCATGTTCCATTTGGTATCAATGCAGCCTGAAAGATGGAAAATAAAAACCTCCGCTCAAAGTATTGCTTCTGATGAATTCCTACAGTTAGAAAAGTCCAACATGTTCAGAAGTCAAAACCAAATTACATACCAGACAAGTGAAATAATTTTTAAGCACTTGTCTTCTCATTATTATTTTTCCCTCCTTCTCTGGCTCAACCATGCACTCCAATGCACATACACTCACAGATGTCTGAGCCAGCCTGCCAGCTGTAGCTCAGGAAAGAAAGTTCTGCATCAGGATGCTTCTATCTTCCCCACCCTGCCCGCAAGGATGGCTGTAGACAAATTAAAATATTTGGCAAGCAAGTTCGGTATTTCAACAAACACTGGCTTCTGAAGCTAGACACATAGTGAGGAGAGTTTGTGCCTTCTGCTTAGAGATGCAAGTCCTCACATTTTCATCAGTCAAGCAATCCAAAAGCTCAGAAGATGAAGCACTTATCCTTACCATTTAGCACTAAAGTTGGGTTTGACAATAATGTTTTTAATTCCATTTTGTAGAGTCATTTAGCTTGTGGCAGCCATCTTGCTGCAGTTCTCAAAGAACAATCCCTACCAGACTGCTCCCTCTGAAGAGAGTCTATCTCAGAACTGGCTTTACAGGTATAGCCTAGCCCTTAATGATTTTAAAGTCTCAATATTTCCACACATATTTATTTAAAATGCATTTCAGCTTACCTTGAAATGACAGGAATAACCTTACACAGGTAAATTTAAAAACTCTGGATCTAGTGTAATTAACTTACTCTAAAATACAACTCTATGTTTGTCTGGTACCTCTTCGTCTTGAAATTACTGTGATAACATGAGGTGTCTCCAAATCACAATATGACATTGCTGAGCATCATTGTCAACCGTAATTGCTCTGCTGGTGGACTTCACAAAAACAAAAAAGCAAGACATGCCCCTACACTCAGAACATATCCATGGTGGTTTAAGAGTGGCTATTTGACATTTATATCTCACATTATTTTGCATTTACAATATCTTGTTCAGTTGCCTTCTGTGTAAGTGTGATGAGAGTCAGACTGTTTGCTGAGATTCTGGACTGTTTGGTGCGAGACTGTGCTGGAAACATGGG
Organism: Hemiprocne comata; assembly: GCA_020745705.1. Taxonomy (NCBI): domain Eukaryota; kingdom Metazoa; phylum Chordata; class Aves; order Apodiformes; family Apodidae; genus Hemiprocne; species Hemiprocne comata. The sequence goes on along the minus strand of CM036587.1, from coordinate 96,979,535 downwards.
ATTCCTCAGCCCTTATCTTCTAATGACCTGTATGCAGTGAATTTATACAATTTTATGATTGCCTGTGTTCCATTTTAATTTTGAAATACACCTTCCTCCTCTTGCACCTTTACCTTCCACATTATTTCTGTGCTATATACCCATTTTTTTCGCACTAATTTCAAGAAATTTCTTTCAGCTTGACAAATTGACATTGTTACTATATGTCTTTTTTTTTAATTGCTCATATGTTTCTTTTGTTTCTGAACAGTTTTGCACAAAATTTGTCAATTCTGAGAATATAATAGTATTTATTAGTGAGGGCAAGTGAAGCCACCCTTTCTTTACAAAATACAACTTTTAAAATATACTGTCATAAAAGCCCAAATAATTTATAACTTTTAATGTTTTGATCGGCTTGTCCATATTGTGGATAAAACCTATATGCACAAGAGAAAGACAAACTATAATAAAATGGTAAATGTTTAAAGCTTAAATCCACTAAGCACCTTTGTAACTGGAAGTTTTGACTTTGTATAAATACAACCAGTTAGACTTGTAAATAAAATCTTTCCAATACAGAAAAGATTATATCTACTTAGATTTCACTGTAGGAATAGTTTTTCTGAGATCTTAACGATCACATGCAGTTAACTCACTGTACAAAAGACAACTCATTTCTCCTGTGAGATTCCTGCGCTTCGTAGCACTGAGATCACAACAGAGAATGGAGCAATGTCAGCTACCCAAGCCCTGAAGCTTTCAATTTTCTGTTTTAATATGAAAAATCAGGACACAAAGCCTTCTATTATTATAATATTAAGTTTATACATTTACAGTTCTGAAAGATAAGAAACATTGAAGTTAAAATAGAAAATGAAATCTTGATTCTTTCCCTGCAGCAAATGCGTAATTGTGTTTATTACTGCATAATTGTGTTGTAACAATTAGCCCACACATTTTTTCTCTCTTCAAACAAAGGCCCCAATCCTGCAAATACTTACTACTTACTGGATGTTTCCTGGGACCACACACAGTATGTAAAGTTAACTACATACATAAATCTTTAGGTGGTTATTAGACATGAACTGACTTCAGTTAGGAGAATTTGGAAACCTAAAGAAACAGCAACAAAAAAATGCCAGTTTTATGTATCATTATGAATCCTAAGTCCATCTGCATTAATACAAATGCATAATTCCATAATTAATTTGATAAATCTTTCCAAGGTGATGAATATCTACAATCTCACTTTTACTTCAGTGGATCAGTTTTGGTGGCACATCTCACAGAATAAGGCAACACCAGAATTGGAGGGACATGGTACATTATCTGTAGTAGACATACTGGATGTTTAATTCTGGGGTAGTAACATTCTTTCTAGTGGCACTTTGCAGCAACAAACCAAACCAAAATATCCAGGTGATTGATTTATGTAAACAGATATATGTAACCACAAATTCATATTAAGATATATTTTTAAACAGGAAAAACATCTGTAATTTCCACAGCTCTAGTCTTTCAACTTCTACATGACTTTGTTCCATTAGTTTCTTTATTATTGCCATATTTTGCAATAGTGTTTACTTTGAATACATTAGCAGTCACTTCAAGATCTCAGTAAAGTAGCAAACATCTACAACAGCTCAGCCCTGATGTTAGCTCCTAACAAAGAGCTCAAAGTATTTAGTATTTGCCCTGCAAAGCACACAGGAGTTAACACAACCTGATTTATTTGTTTCAGCCATTAGAGGCAAAACAAAATAATGTGGAAATGCTTTTGGTATCCTGTGGTTCCTCAATTTGTCTAGTTCCTGTCTTATGATTTATTTTTCCTAGATTCCATTGTCACTGGGCTCAGCAGCACCCTCCCAAATTCTGCAGTGACACTGGAGATAGAGAGGGCAGGCACGGCTTCCTTTTAGAGGCAGGAGGTCAGGCAGAGTGTTAGAAGGGCAGCTTGGGGTCAGAATAATACAGTAGGAGTACAGAGAGTACAGTTAGGTTAGCATATTGTTCTGGGGCTGAGAGCCTTTTTCAAACCCTGATCCATCTTCATCCTTGTAATTAGGCGATCCGCGCTTTCAAAGAAAGTGTTGCTATGAAACACGTTAGCAAATGAAGGCAAATTTGGGGCCTGCTCGTTTAAGTGTTGGGCCCATTGTTCTTAGTGGTGTAATTGGTGATCAAGAAGGCAATAAAACGGCATGGCCATTAAACGGCCCGAGCTGAAATTGAAAGGGGAGCATTTATATGGTGCAAGCTGCTGTGCAGAGGCTGTAACTTTCACCCTTACGTGAACCAGAGTTTACGGAAAGGCCTGACGGCGTGGCTCTTGTTTCACCTCCAGGAGGCGGGAAGAAAAGAGGGGAGAAAAAAAAAATCAAAACTAAATAGAATTAATGAGCCTTCACACATTGTCCTGTTTCTTTTGTTGTGAAAAAGCTGGGCGAAAATTAAGTTGGGTAAGGGAGGCTGGAAAAGAAACACCATTAATATCAGGTTGTAAATTCTACAAAACATTAACTTCATTACATGGCAATTACTGTCTGTAATTGGCAGAACGAAAGATTCCACTTTCTCATCAGTTACTAGTTGTATAGGACTCAGCATTTTTTTTCTTGGCAAAGGTCACACCACTGGTATAAAGAATACCTTAATGTGAACTAAAAGTGTAACAGGTTCTTTTGTAAATAAGCAAGGGTGTAACTAGTAATTGCTGCTAAACATCTCACTCTCTTATTTTGTGCCAAAATATGTCTCACAACTTAGAAAGATAACATAATTCATGACGTAAAAAGGAAAGCTTTTATTATTTCATGACTACTTGGTTCTGCTTTTTGAAGAGAAGGAAAATATGATCTGGAAAGGGGTAAGATGATAGAGAAACAATGTTTGCTTTATAAAATTGCTATCTCAATAATTTCTTAAAAATAATTGTCAAAGGTGTGCATGGCAAGAAATTATATACTGTGTAAAGAAGCATTCTAATTTTTTACAGTTTTTGTTATTATTACAATTTTGGCTTGACCTTAGTTGTCATTTATCACTTAACTAGTGTGCTTACAAAAATATGCCACCTATGCTGTAAATTGAACTATATCCTGCCCCAGATTTATGTACATAATTTCAGCTGAAGCTCACGTCCTTGAGACACATGTTCAATGTCTAGTGGATTTTTTAAAGCAGCTACAGAGGAAGACATTTAATTTAAATCAGCCTTGGAGTTTTCTAAAGGAAGTGTTTATTTCAAGAATTACATAATAAAGGAATATGATGAGGGAGGACATTAATTTTTCACATGGACATAAAAAAATAAAGTTGCTTTTATTTTTTTGATCACTAGTGGAGCCAAAGAGAAGTCAAAATTTCAGAATTTTGGTCACTGAATTTCAACATTCACCTCAAAAAGCTGAGAAATACAGAGTGAGGAATTATGCCTGATTTAATTTAAGAAATATTGAGCTACATAATTTGCTTGTTTTCTAGTAACAGAAAATAATGAAATACTATTGATTCATAAAGTTTTCATTTCAGTGTGTTGGATAAAAAAGTCACATCCCTTCTGCACTTCATGGTGCTGTACAGCATTCTCTGGGCTGCAGTTCAGGGCTGCCAGGTTCCCATTTCTCTCTGCTCATCAGACTGTTTCTCTTTAGGCACAGCATGCAATTTCCAACATGGAAGACATGATCCCACCAAGAAGCTTTGCTTCTGAGGGGAGAAGAACTTAAGGAGCCTGAGTGGTCCAGATAACTTCTGTGAAATGCAAGTATTCTATCACAGGTAGATACAAAGCTAATATAAAACCAAAATCAGTTCGTTCTGTTCAAGACATTGAAGTGAGAAAAATTTCATATTACAAAAATTAATTCATATAATCAGAATGAAATGTCCTGATTAAATAGTCAATATTTGGGGACAATATTTTAAAATTCAAAGTAACTCTTCAATTAACTACTTATTTTTATTGCTTTTACTTAGTTTTGCTCTTTATTTTTAACTTGATAAAAGCATTTTCTGATATGTTTCAGTATATTATTGTTGGAGTATTTGTGGCTTTGTAGTTGATAATTTCTCTGTGTTTATCTCCTGAATACTTTATTTTTTAAAGTGAATACTGCATTCTCCCCTTCACAAATGGCCAGAAAGGTCCAAGTGTGGGGCAGCAATAACAGAAAAAAGACACAACAGGAATGTCTTCGCCATGTTTGAACTGGTTTAAGGAAGGGAAAGCACAAGGCATCCCTGAGGCTAAGAATAGTCATTGGTTTGGAATATGTGCAAAAAGCTCAGATCCATTTCTTTTCTAAGAAATATGAAACTTAGTGGTGAAGTGGAAAAGGTGGAGGAGAGATGTCGGAGGAAACTGTCAAGCAAAAAACTGAGGGAAGTATAATTATTCACTGTTTTAAACCATTACTGCCAATGAGCCTTTGGTTGTCAGGCACACACAGGCCAGAATCTGGCCTGTCATGAACTGCATTTTGAACTACATTTGATTAACTAAAAAAAAAACCAAAAAACAGAGAGAGGGAAAAAAGAAAGGATTCATTCAGATATATTGAGATGTCATAAGACTTCGTCTACTGATAAGCATAAGTTAACTTGCAATTAGCTCACAATGTTTGCTCTTTGGCTACTACAGCCACACCACGCTTACAGAATTGTACAAGTGGTTTTTCTGCATGGAAAACTTGCAAGACTATTTTATATCAGCCTGGTTTCATCAACAGTAGTTCCACAACATATGAGAAATCCCCCTGACATCAGGTCATCAGCTAATTTGATTTTGCATCTGGTATCTGCTAAGTCCAGCTGAAGCCCTCAAGTCTTACCCAGCCATGTGAAAGAAGCTCTTGCTGAAGCAGGAAATCTATACCGTGTGATTCAGTGCAGTGCAGTAGTCTGAATGAGGTGATCTAGCCTGGGATCTGGAGGCAGTAGAGACAGGTCAGCATTGCACTCCTCATGGACCAATTAGTACTGCCTAAAAAGGACAGGAATTAATATTCTTCCATGCTGCTGCACTATTCAGCAAAAATGCAACAGTTCTGGCCAGTGGAGTGATGACATTGCCAGGCTCTCAGAGTCTGCCACGTCAGAGAGCACCGCACTGTGGGCCCTACACGATGACAGCAGCAGCCAGATTCCCCCTCCTTTAAAAAACGTTCCTGAAACAAATAAACATGTACAGGCAAGATCGATAGTGCTTTCATCATTATCAAAATAAGAACAAATTTATGTATTATAACTGAGAAATATGCCCTTTCCTAATCACTTTTGCTGGCATTTTAGATGCAAAAGTTATGTTTGAAAGATGCTTATGGGGTTAGAATTCTGGTTGTAGTTAGGATACATTTTGTGCAGAGGAGAGAAAGTAAAATCAGGACAAAGAAAATATGTTTATAAGGCTTCTATTTCTAGAAAACAATATTCTTCTCTCCTTCCTTCTTGACAGTATTATTTCAGTGTAGAAATACGGTTAGTATTATCCTTTTCTCTTAAAAATGCCCTATAAGCAGTGTTACTGTTTTCAAGAACACCTCAGGAACAAAATTCAGGTTTTAGTCACTTTTATTTTAAAATTATGAAAAAGAAAAAGGAAGAATTATGCACAACATTAATATTCTATGTTGTTACTGTTTGAAAAGTAAAACTGAAGGCAAATCCACTAGCAATTATCCAATAACTTCAGTAGTAACAGGAAACAAGGTGTTAAAAAAAAAAAAAAAAAAGAGGAAGCTCTAAAGTAATCCAAAATCTAAATTTTCACAATTTAAAATGTGAAAAGACAGATAAGTGTATTAATATTTCGGACTTCTTTGTCAGAGGTTTTTCTTCCCAGCTGAATCAACAGATCGATCCAGAAGTGTGTGCTTGCATTTGGGGAGGTTGCTCTTCAGAACAACATACTTCCAGCGGAAGTGTCAAAGGTGTCTGGCATACCTCGAGAATTAAGTGACTCTTTCACCCTTTGAGCATGATGATGGTGCTTATCATAATCAGAGACAATCTTAAAGTGCTTCAGTAGCCTGCACCTTGTCTATTTGCAGGGAAGAAAGAATCTGTCTGTTTTCAGTCGTGTTCAGTCTTTGGCCACTTTTCTTGGAACATCAGCTAGTACCCAGGCTCTAACAGTTCATACATGCCAAAGACTAAACTCAAGTTAAAACCTGTGTGTTGGCCTGTGTGTCCCATCTCTATCCATTTTGAGTGGTAGTGATTTTTAATTTGAATTCTGTGGCTGTACAGAAGCATATTTTAAATTAGTACAGCTGCAAAGTGCAAAGGCTTCCCATCTCTTAAGTATGTAAGATACTATTTTTCTGAAGGAACACATACATACCTTTATCTGTCTTTGAACCAAAACTAGTTCAGCAGCTATGCAATGCATTTTTGTCAGCATGACACAGCTTTGCCAGTAATTTGGCAAAATACATTTGAGGGAGAAGAGTGTACATACAATAAACCCAGCCTCAAAAAATGCAGCAGTACCTCTCATTGACAAAATATCACATCATTATAGTTATGTGGAGTAATTTGTTTAAGTCTAGCTGGTCAATGTAAAGAAGTCCACAGACACATGGGACACGTAGTTTCAGGGGACAGTTCAGCTCAAAAGTGGTATCTCAGCCATTTTTATTTTTTTTTAAATGTGGTTAGTGCTAGTGCTTTCTGCAGAGGCTAGAACCGAGCAGCACTTAAATCACTGATTGAAAAGGTTTGGTTCTCTCTTTAGAGTTCTGAGATGTAATAAGATTCATGCCAGTCCTGCAAGTCGCATTTTTCTTTCTCTAGCTGGATGTGGGATTTATTCCAGTCAGAGGCCCAGGGAATGATATGGCAATCCATCTTAGGATAATTATGTGAGCACTGCCACATAAGATCTGATGCCCTCAGGACAGAGCATGCTTCCAACTGCTTTGTAAAATTATCTTAAATACTTCATCAGGGCAGTTCACATACCAGTTCCATAAGTGCTTCTTTCTAAAGTTTCATGGGGATGTGGGTGGGGGAATTAGTCCACACCAAGCTCATTTTTGGCACATTGAGATACTTGTGTTTGCATGACATATCTCATAGGATATATTAGCTGATGAGATAGGAGTGTAAAGTATAGAGTTTTTGGAAGTGTCATAAGTTTGCAGCAGATTAACCATTTCCTAGTGTTCACATGGGAACGTCTTTTCTTATTGAGTCCTACTGTATCTGGCATAAGCCTTCAATTTCCATCCCTTACTGCTTTTCATCTCTTCACCCCATTTACACTTATCCTCTGAGGTAGTATTAACTGTATGTCATGTTCATATTTAAATACCTGAAGTGATTCTCCATTTGTCCTCATGTTTTGAGCTTAGTCTAAGTTTGAATACTGCTGTACCACAGAGTGTACCTTTTTAAGGAATTTTGCTGTTCAGACACCCAAACAGAGCATGTACTTATAAATGACAAAGGACTGTAGGAGAAGTCACCTGTATGCGCCCAATTTTGAGACTTTTTTCCAAATTACATTCCAGCCAATTGAAAACCAATGGAAAACTCATGGCTACTCACTGGACAAGTGAAATTTGCGTATCCTTTACCTTTCAAGTTAGTACAACGTGCCAAGCTCTCCCACCGCTTTTCTTTTATTGCTACTAACAGTTGCATGACTTCTTCCACTACATATTGGACGTGCTTCACTTGCAGCTTTTATATTTTTCTATATGCTTTCTGCTAAAATTCATTACAGCACTGAATGCAAAAGTAGAATTAAGTATGCTTTCATGAGAATGTATAAAAATCATTCTGATACACAGAATATTCTGTTCAATGGTGCAGTGATTCATGGCAGACAAGGTGATTGCAAGCCCACCAACTCAAGGATTGATCTCTCAGAAGGATGGTGGTCAGATCCCTCTGCACTGACATAACTTTCCCTCTCTATGCTTATTTTGATGAGTGCTTATTCCTGCAGATTATTTTCCCACTCACAAACCATCTTGAGCATTATCTAGACCTTTGCAAAGACACAAAGAGTAGCTGCAGAGCAAAAGTTTGTTAATTTGACTGTTAGGTGGGGTTTCCTTTCCTGGGAACCTAAAATCTGTTCACTGTTTCATAGCTACTTTCCTCCTGGGTTTGCACAGGTTTTATGAGAGCATGGGTAATGGATGGCTGAAATATCGAACTGGAGACAGAGAGAATCATAAACATCAGAGCCACTGTAATTAATTAATCTGCCCAAGTGAACACAGAATACAGCCTTTCATGAGAGCTTTGAAAAAGACTCAGCTGCAGCCCATCCACCAAGGCAGAGCTTTATTTAACAGAACATTCATGAGCATTGACCAAACACTAACACAATTACCTGAACACTTACCCAACTGCTGGTCTCCTCTGATAACCTGCCTGTCACTGCAGGATTCAGGATTGTGAATTCTCTTCTCCTATTCATTGCAGGGTCCTTGCTGAAGTTTGATAGAACTTGTATTGAGCTTCTTTCATTCCTCATTTAAGACCTCATCATTCAACTGGCTGCATGCACCTATCTCCTTCAACTTCCTTCTGTCTCAACTACCAACCCTGTTCACTAGGTTTGCAAACTTTGATTAAACATAAGCTGTGGAAGTTTCACTGAAAATCCCAAGGTATACCAAAGAAAATTTTATTCTTCAGTAGCTTATCTCCAGTAAGAAACTCCTTTGCTGGCTCCTTGTTTCACAGTTGTGCAACCGTTTTGCAAGCCCTTCCAACAGAAAAGATCCGGCAGCTGAGACAAGCATTCTCTGCCAGTAAGGCTGAGGTTTAGGCCTACAAGAAGGCCGGATGTTCTGAGCTATTATTTTACATAAAATACATAACTGTTGAAAGCTGTTCGCTTACTTCACTGACTTAAAAGAAACAAAAGTTCATTGTGTATTTCCCAGTCCTTCCCTGTGAGTTTTCTCTTCTGTCTCGACACCAAGGCTTCTTCTGATCCCTCCAGCCTGTTCCTTAGTTCACAAGTCACTGATGTCCATAACTCTGTCCTCCCTTCCCTCTTCTTCTTGAGGGCTTTTGTTCAACAGTGAAACATGATGAAAAATCAATACTAGCAGAGTTCCACTCTTCACATTTTAAAACGTTGTTTCTTCTGACTTTTATTTAAATTATTTTTTTTTAATAAGAATTTAAGGAAGAGAGAGGATGAGTTTTTTTAGTCTTCTGAAATGGTAATATTTCTGAATTTTATGTTTCTTAATCAAACTATACTGCATTTCCTTGACTGGCTACAAAAGTAAGAAGAAGATCAGGATTTATGATATAAACACTCTCCAATACTATCAAGAATGTCACCATTACCCTGAAATAGGATTTTACAGTAAATAAGAAGGAAAAAGAAAAAAAACCTCACTTATTTTCCCCTCTTTCCTTGTAAGACAATTTTGTAAATGTTACTGTTACCTTTATTAAAGGTAGACTTTCCTACTAATCTCAAATATGTGCTTCATTCCTTTCTACAACGTAATACTTTCTGGTACCTGTTCATGATTTTCCTTACAAAAATCTCTGTAAATGCCATGTTTACCATTTTAAGTGTATACTGATAAAAGGCCTGACTTTGATGAGTATATAAAAATGAAAATGAGATGCTTATCTTGACAATAAAGTCGTGCGAGAAATAATTTATTTTAGTTGTAAACTTGTGAGATCACTTTATTATTTCTTCTATTTTGAAATCAGGAGATCCCTTATCATCTCTTTTGTACCACCATTGGGTAAACCTTATAATTATGTCATAGAAGGAGAAAACTAAATCTTCAGCTATCTAATGGTTAAGAAAACAGGCATAATGTAGTAAATTGTATTTAACAAACCCTTTTTGAAACAGAGGGTCACCTAAGTTGTCTTCTTTGCAATACAAATCCACCCTAACATAATTTATTTTCTAGTCTATGTAGTAGCCTAGGTATTAATACATGTGCCTAAAATTATTGTTATTTTAATGAGGAAAATATACTTAGTTTACTGTATAAGTCAAAGGCCAGAACATAGAATGTTTTTATTCCCACAGTGTGAGTTCATATTACACAATATACTGCCAGGAATGAAGACAAGATAATTATGGTTTTAAGGAAGCACAAACCCATCCTTTCTGTAGCACAAATGAGTAATTAAAAGACTTGCAATTAGTTGTTGTATCCAGATTTTAAAATTATGACATCTACCTGCATTTTCATGTACCTCCTTTAGAATCCAGATGCACTTTGTTAAGAGTTCATTCAGCCCCTTGTAACCACCTCAGTGAAACACAATACAGTGAAAAAAAAGTTCTAACAAAATACAGATCTGAAGTAATGTAATGCTGCATTAAAAATTAAAGTGACCAAACCACTGGAAATATAAAGTATTCCTCTTTCAGTGTGTGATGAGGAAAAATTAGTGTTTGCATGTCCAGGCCTTTTAATAACAACAATCTGCAGGCAAAAAGAGCAAAATTTCATCACATAACAAGCATTGAATAAACTTTTCTACTGAGACACCAAATCAAGAAAAGAACAATGAGAAGTCTAGTAATATAAAGTATTTTCTTCAAGTGAACAAAATTTTTTAGCAAAACAACAGTAAATATTTGAAGATTCTTTGGTACCTTGGAATACTCACCCTAATTTAGTGTAATCTGACTAAAATCCAAAGTATCAGATAAAAAAAGGTATTTCAGACTTTTTTTTTAAATCTCTAAAAACATGACAGAAAGCAGTAAAGCTAGGAGAAGATCACTAACACATATACCTGTATAAATCATGTATATCTATAGAAGTACACCATTTAAATCTATATAACAGGATGGTTGTCTTACTTTTGCCTGTATCACTATTGTTTTGTGTATAACCATTTCCTACAGAATATTGGTTATCATCTGTATTGCTAAGCAGTTTTAAAATTTATCATAAAAACAAAGCAAGCAAAGTGTGCTAAGTATAAAGAAACAAAACAAAAAAGACCCAAAGCAAATCAGAATTTTAATTCCTGCATAAAGGTGGTGTTTACAGCCCAAAATCTTCATATCAGACCAAGTAATGCAAGAGCCCTGCCAACAGACAAAAGTTCCTTCCCTACTTCAAGGCTTAGCTCCTGGAAGCCAAGCCTTCCTGGCCTAACATGTGGTCCCATGTAAGTTTTGTCCTTAGTAGATGTCACTTGCCTGGGTTTCTTTGTACTATGTTGGTACTGAAAACCTGGCCTCTGCCTTTGGCCACTATGCCACACTTGTAAAGGAACCAAGGTTTACCATTGTATATCTTGAAGAAATTCATTCTATTCCAAGATGAGGTTTAATTTACTGCATGAAAGCAGTGTATCTGCCTGGTGGCTACTTAGACAAAATGCCTTGCAGGCCTTAAAAGTGTCCAGTGGACTGCCAGGTCTGCAGGATCTGCTTTGGGCTTCGGATAAAGGTTATTAGATTTGCTGCAATTTCATATTTTTTAAAATAAAACAGATTAACGTTAAGATTAGGAAAACTTAAAATGCTACAGTTCAACAGACTATGTAGTCCATTCTTGCTTTAGAGCTCAATCAAGATGATGCAGAGATTAGTAGTTCCCTAGAAAATTAAATTCTTATGAAGTCCTCCGGGGGAACCAGGAGGTATCCAGATGGAATATTTGTATAAATTCAATACACTTGAAATGTACTGTGAGGCATATATGTTTTCTAAAGGAACTGTCCTGACAGGTTTAGGCATCCAGAGCCATATAGATTTTCAAATAGTAAGAGCTGTAAGAAGAAAGGAAATTATTCTTTCATTCACCAAATCACTTCAAGATCAGAATGTAAAAGAGAAATGGAAAGAACCATGTACAACTGGGGCATGTCCAAAGAGGAAGCAGCATATTCATAGCACTAGATACTGCCAATGGAAGAGAGGAATGCAATCCATTAATATATTGCTGTATTCATACTAAGAGAGTTTCTACATTATTAACAGAAGAGGGAAGAACCTGCAAGTTCTTCAGCAACATTTTGATCCTCTGAGCTTGCACCAAAATTATCTTATTGGCTGTAAGATGAAATTGCATGATATATCTAGGAGATGAAATGGGAATCTCCTACCTAGGACATGGAATTGTTTCTCCACACAGCCTTTTCCTTTGATCTTGGTGCCAGGCCAGGCATCTATCTTGGTTGTAGGATGACCAGGACAATGTAGTATCTACTGAACACTTTGAACCTGATTGACCACTTGAACACCTTACAGTTGGTGGTTAAGTCCTTGAGCCAGTACATGATGTATCCCCAGAATGGGAGGTGCATTTAAATTCCTCAGGTGGTGCAAGTTGGCCACTGCTGGCATACAGCAAGTGGAGTAACCCAAAAGACACACTGTGCAGGCTAGCTCAAATACTACATCAGTGTTGTTTCATTCCCTGCAGACCGTAACCTGTCTGGCAAAGAAACAAGGTCACAGATATAGAGAGAAGGCTTTTTGAGTACTTAAGCTCCAGTTTATGATATGACCAGCAGCGCCACGTAATTCAGAACTGTCCCTGACTGTGTCAAAATGTCACTAGTTTCCTAGCATATGAGGCCACAGTGTTGGCATTAGAAATAACATGGTTTTCTTTTGGCCTGAGGGGGAAGTGAAATACTTCTCTAAATAGACCTCATTTCTTGCCATAAACACTATAGGACATGAGGTTTCAAGGTTTTGACTGAAGGCAGCATTCTTTGTGGAATTAAAAAAGAGGAGAGAAAAAAAATATGACAAAGAACACCACTGGTGTGTAAGGACAAAGTTGTATTCTGAGTCATGCATTGCTGAATGTTAGCAGTTATTCAGGCTCAGCAGCTCAGCAATTACCAATGAAGAAAAGCTATACAAATTACAGATATATTTTAAAATGTAAATATGATATATACATATATATCTATAATATGTATATATACATGCATATGTGTGAATATACTTCCATGCGATGGCTAAAGTATATGTGTGTATATACATATACACATGGTTTAGTCATCGTTCTGCACTTTTTCTCTTGAGTAACCTCATTATAAAGTTTTGATATGAGCACAGAAACCAAAGATTAATTGCAAAGCATTTTTCTCTACATATCTTTATGGGTTCCTTGATTTTATCCAAAGCCAGAGTGGAACCAAGAACGAAAACAATTTAAAAAAGAAAAGAAGACAATTTTTGTTATTATATACATGGTGCCACAAAATGCTTTTTTTCAATTTGTGACCCATGATTGAAATAATTATCCAGTCTGAGTAAGACAATAAGATAATTTAATTTGTGAAGGATGTTGCACTTTAGCACTTTTAAGTGCAACATTCTGAGCTACCTGATACATTTATGAAAAGCTTATCCAAACATAATGGAAATAGACGTTCTATAATAATTATGTGTGAACCTCTTTGTAGAACCACTCTCACCACTTCCACATGGACAGCCTAGTGGTGTGTTTAGAGGTCTTCTTAGGTTGGTGGAATACAAAAGGTTGACTGTTTTTCTTTTCTGCTCTCAGCCTGTGGAAAGACTTATAATTTCAAGTAGAAGTAATATTTTATAGCCCTCCTTCCCTGTTATTCTTATTTAAGAAGAAATCTGCAAACTTTTAAAGTCATCCATTCCTTACCACAGCAGATAGCAGACTCAAAATACTTAGTGTTGCTTTAGAAATACCTGTCAGGATGTCCTGCAGGCTGGGAACTCTCAGGCCAGAGCCAGGAGTGTTGGGGTCACCGCCAGGTCCATCAGGGCAGGGCTCATCCCACCATCCCAGACAGGAGCAGGACAGTGGGACAACCCAAGACCCAGGCAATGGCTGCTCCACTGTGGATGAGGTCTTAATGACTGTTTGGAGTTGCAGAGTTTGAAACAGCCAACAAAAAATGTATTTGCAGTTTTCTGGCATTCCTTTTTCCAACCAGTCTAAAGCCACATACATACTAACATAAGTATAAAAATAATGATACTTGGTTGAACTTAGTTTGACTGAGGGTTGAATAATAGTTTAGATTGATTCTGGTAATTTCAGATTTGATGTAATTATTTCTTATTACTAAAAGCAATACCAGACCTATTTCTTTTACACTACATGTAGTCATTTGTTGGACAACATGACAGATGACAGTAGGAGTTCTGTAAGTACGGACTTGATGCCAATATCTTATTTCAAGGCTTCTTTGCTTTTAAAGTAGAATATTGAAATGACCATAGTAAAAATAAAATTAAATAATTAAATAAATAAATAGAGAAATAAATGCTGTGGCACTTGGACATGAGTGTCAAGATAAACAATCAAGCATTTATGAAGCTGAAACTCAAAGCAAAGGGCATGAAGACAGCAATTTATTGGCCCTAACACACTGATTTCTCTCTCCCTGAGGCAAGACATTTGGCAAAAAAGTGTGAAGACAAATGCTGAAAGGTAGATATCCAAATCTATTACTTACCTGTATGAATGGAGGGATTTCCAAAGCTATGTGTATTCTCAGGTCTCACTGACTTTACTGTCAGTATGGACAAGTCAGAACCTTTGAAAAATGGCAGATCACATATTTAAGCACCAAAGAGTGATTGAAACATATAATTACAGACCTTCAAGGTTAAAAATACATCCTTTAAGCATTGTTAATCTGGCTTTATATCTCTAAAATAAAGCTGATAGCACAAAATGACATTTTTAAGAACTGCTTAAATTATGTAAATATAAAACTTAAGGAATACAAATATTTCTTTTATTATCAGGGAGAAAAAATCTAGAAAAAGAGAGGAGTTATAATTTGGAAACTGTATAAAATAGTCAATCATCTGCTGTGCCTAATGCTACTTAACCATAAATTTCATAAAAATAGAAATACATGGTTGCCTTTAGAAAGATAACAAATATTTCCTGATGTGCACACACTATGAGTCTTGATAATCACATCCTGATCCATTGCATGCTGTTACATACAGTAACTGGATTATGCAAGGGGGAAAAAAAGACAAAGTAAAAAATCCCATCCCACACACTTAATATTTCCTGCCTTTTTTTTTTCTTTTTTCCAAATGTTACATTGAAATAAGCAAGAAGCAGCAGCGTGACATCTAATTGAAGCAAACTTTTATAACATTGTTCTGCTTTATGTTATGATGTTTATAAAATTGAAGCATTCTCTTCATAACAGTTTCTTTTTCTTGTGCATTCAATAAAAGGGCCCAGAACTGTAACAAATTCTGTGCACATGCACTTTCCTGACCCTTTTTCTGAAATCGAGTTTGGTATGATCAGGCTAGATCAAAGTAAATGGAAAACCTGCTTTAATTACTGACTCCAAAATATAATCAATACCCTTATCAGTGCCACAGAAGATCCTTTCTGTTTGTGGTCTTTCAGCTCCCTGCTCTAGTTAAGAAATAGCTGAATAGCACAGCTTGTGTTGCAATGCCATTTTGTGCTGCCCACAGCTCACATATGTGATGCTTCTAATGGGCACCACAGTGCATTTAGAGGCAATTAAGTTGTGTGAAGCAACAATAACTAATTTATAGAAATAGCCAAGAATTCTTCAAAAACATAATAACACTAAATTTATTTAGGAAGTAGAGTATAACATGTAGCAGTTTATTCTTTAGCTCCTTCTTTATGGCTAAGTCCAACCATTAATTTCATGTTCACATTTAAATATATATATGATTCCTTGGAATCAAACCAAACCATAGTACATCAGATTTCCCACAAGCAGATGAAAGTAAATGAAATTTTTATATGGGGTTTTTTTGTTTGTGGGTTTGTTTGGGTTTTTTTTTTGTTGTTTTGTGTTTGGCTTGTTTTGTTTTTCTAATTTAACAAACAATTCATGCAATAATTGGGGAGGGGAAAAAATAGTACAGTTGCTCTCAACAGAAGCGATCCCAATGTATCCCAATTCATAGCTGTGCTCCTATTGGTCTTTCCTAGAAAAAGTGGCACTATGTCCTGGAAAGCAATGATCCTGAACTACAGCTAGGACTTACAGTGTAGAGGTCACTCAATGTGGATGATAATGTATTGCTGGCATAAAAAGGGTTAATGCTGCCGTAAGCTGGGTAATCAGGGAATGAGCAAGTAGTATACAAAAATATTTGCATCTGGCATTACCTAAACTCTATATTAAAATCCTACATACAGTACCAAACTGGCCATTTTTAGAAGAGTGTTGAAATTGGAGATGGCTCAGAAATAAGTTGCAAAAATAATTTCATTGCTAATGAAAGAGAAGGTTTAGAGGTGACTTGATTACAATGTATCATTCATGAAGAGAAACAAGGAGCGGGTACAAATGAGCTCTTTAATCTAGTGGTGAAAGGCATAACAAAAATCAATGGCTTGACACGGAAGCCAGACAAACTCTTTATCGTTGCAGGTCTTTGGGTCACTATGGAATGTCCTTTTATGAAGCAACATGAACTATCGGGCTTGGTAGGGATTAGACAATGCACCCAAATGGCTGCTACAGGACTAAGCTAATCAATTTCCTCAACTGAGAACTTGTGTGGCAGTCAAAGCCCCCTGTCACCATTTGGTTTTTAGCCTCCCTGACTCTTGGATACAAGGCAAGCGAGTTATTTGTAAGATGTTTTGTGAGTAGATAGTTCGTAAAATCTGCCAGGACAAGGGAATGTCTCTGTGTGTGAGCGTGTGTGACTGTCCTTGTCAAAACCTCTCTGCTTGTTGAACAAAAGAGTGTTGAGAGGCAAGAGCTTCATGCAGGCACGACGATTGGTACATTATTGGTATAGCATAACTGCAATTTATTACTCTTTTTCAATAACTTTGTAAGAAATATAAGTTTTGGAGGATTTCTTTTGTGAAATAGAGATCTCTACCTCTCAAGTGTAAAGTACATTTTTATTGCTTCAAATTTCTACTTTCCTTATTGTAATTTCTTCCCCTGATTTCCTGCCCTCATATGCAGAGTTGACCCTTCAGCTGTCACTATCAATAAAATAATTCAGGAAACCAAGTGAAGTTAGTGTTGATATGGGATCATACGGTGATCATACGTGACCCTCATTTTCTAAGCAGCTTCCTTCAGATTAGCCACAAATGGGATAATTCTTCAAGTAACACATGGAGACTAAGATGTCTGAAACTGTTAAAGATGTCTTCTTTAACCTCTTCTCTGAAAATTTTCTATGGGAAATTCTTGCTCTGTTTGAAAGTCAGGGCTCCTGGATACTATTTCTCGTTTTGACTGTGGACTCTTTTCAGATGTCTGTCACTTGTTAAAATTATTCCATCCTTTGTTCTGGTTTGAGCCAGGACGAAGCCAATTTTCCTTTTACTGATTTTTTTTTTTTTTTTTCCCCTTCAGTAAGCTCTCTTTTAACTAGCAACAAGTGTTCCAGCTAGTGGACTGATAACACTGGAATGTCTATGTTACTGCTGAGACACCAAGGTTGCTTCTTAGCTCTGCTGCTACAGAGGCTACCGGGGCAGGAGTGTCATATCTATGACCCCCCCGTAGGGGGACTGGACTAGACAGACAGCAGAACTGACCAAAGGTATTCCATTCCATATATCTACATAAGCTTCGAGGAAGGTCAAAGATAACAGGAGACAACTTTCTTCCTGCTTCTTCTTCCCTTCTGTTTCATCCATGGCTGGAGTCTAGGGAGGACTCCATCCATCCATCACCATTGACCCCTAGGCTTGTGCATCACTGACCTCATAACTCTACCCAGCTGCTGTCTGCTCTGCCTTATCTCCTGCCTGCATTCTGGGACATTTCAGGACTGCTCACTGCTAAGGAGAGAGTCGGGAGAGTGGCTGGGGGTGGGGGGAGGCAAGAGGCTTTTGCACATTCCTGAATATACTTGTATATAATTGTACATATAGTTAAAGCTGTCAAGTTTCGTTTTCAATCCAGCTAAGTCTCTTTTCTTAATTCTCTCTCCTTTCCTACTTGGGTGGGAGGGGGAGGGGATTGAGAGCATTGTTGTCTCTGGTTTAATTGCCAATCTTGAGTCAAACTGTGACATCCTTACAGGTGGAGAAAAGTGGACAATGTGGCCGTTGTGTAGATTTGCTTTAGAATGTCTGTGCAGCTATAGGAATGAGGCTGGCCAAGAAACAGAAAGGACTAAAGTGAGTGATTGGTAGAAAAAAATGATTTTGGGAATCTGGTGCTGGTGAAGGCAGCAGTTTACAAGATATTTGGAGTACAGACTTCTTGATTTTTAGAACAGAATAGCAGAATTGAGAAATGAAGTTGTAAAGGACCTCTGGAGGTCATCTGGTACATTTGCTGCTCCAAGCCAGAGACAACTTAGATCAGGTTACTCAGATGATCACAGGAAAGGTGTAAGTGTGTGTGGGAACCAGAGCTGTTTCATTACTCCTCTGCATTTCTTTTTTTTTTTTTTATATTCCTACTGTGGACCACATTGTACTTCAGCTGTTGTCTGAAAAGACCAGGCTTACCTTCAAGCTGTTACAGCTCAGAAATTTGCTGGATAGTTGTTATTGGAATTACAGTCTGTACTAATGACATCCTAATCTATAAGAACTCATTGGTCTTTGAATCCAGGCCTGGAAATTCCCAGTAAATTGTCTCCTGTTATGTCTTAGATTTAAATACCCAAGTGAGACTAGAAGATATTGATGGATTTCAGAGCAGAGGCTGTGTTGACACAGCTTAAGAGAGGTTTCTGCTCATCCCCAGGCACAGGGCAACTGGCAGTAGGTGAAGAGTCTTTTAATAGTATGAGAATGGCAGCACCATAAGTCCAGATAGCACAGTATTCTTTCTGCAAATTATGGGGTGGGGGGAAGGAAATGGACATTTCTGGAGAGATGCTTCTCTTGGTATCCTCTCTCTGACTGAGTAATCAGAAGGGCAGAGGCTTTCAGATTCAGAAGTTTCATCTAGACTCTCAAGTCGGATTGCCACAGAGGATCATCCATGGATTTTTGTCCTTCAACTCATTTTCACTTCAAGATGATTTGAGATGAGGTGTTTCACTGTTCAACTATGATAAGTGTGCAAAACAATGGAGCTGTAGAAGATTTATGAGACTGGAAAAGAGATCAATCAGAAGGAAGCAAAGACAAATAATAGTGCTGGTGAACTAGCTCAAGCTGGGATTGAATGGTCCCCCTGAATACTAGAGAGGAGCAAGTATGATGGGTGTCCCTAGGAAATGCTCCTGATTGGGCAAGGCAAAATCCTGTTGGCTGTCAGGAAGTCTAAACTCCATCTGGAGAAGCCACCTGGGTCTCATCTACACCCCTGAGTCCTTTTACTAAGTGAAAGTGCTACTGGAAGAGTCATAACCTGTTTCTACCTAATCATTCCTCATTCCTTAATTTCCACATGCTGGCTCAGCCCTTCCTACTCCATTCTTTTGAATTCTGAGGCTAATAATATATTGTTGCTGGCAAGGATAATGACAGCTATTCCTCCCTCAAGGAGCTCATTGTTACGGGATCCTGGGATTGCCAAAAAGCATTAATAGGTTCAAAAAGGCCAAATTCAGTGAAAAAACAAACAAACAAACCACAAGCAAAGACAGAAGTGTGTGAGAGAAAAATACTATTTCTTATGTTTTAATTTCTTACAATTTTTTACATCTTAGAGTGTGTTACTGTCTGGAATCAGACTATGGATGGCTTGAAGAGAACCACTTGCTATAATCCATTATAAGTGTTTTTATATGAACTCTATTTATTAAAATGAACAGAGAGTAGTGAATAGGATCCTAAAATAAAAATACAACCTCAGGAGAAAAGGAGAGCTCATTTTTAAATACCTGAAATTTAAAAGCAGATAAAACAACTCTATAACAATGGTGCTTTACAAACTTAAGGCCATTCTATAGCTGAAAATCTTAGGTAAATAGCTGAAAAAGCATTGAATATTCCTTATTAGTAATAGAGCAGTAATACCAGTACTGACAAAAGGAGATTAATCTAATCTTAACATTTATAATTTCTCTTGCCTTTTTAAAAATAAATATTTGATGAAGAGTTCCTTTAAATTCCTGGAATTCTCCAGGGTAATGCTTTTGCTCAGAATGATCTGTAGAAAAGAAACAGTTAAAGCAGAATACTATCCTGAGAAGTAAATGAGAGTAAAATTATGTGAAAGAAGGGGAAAAATGGGAAAAATATTTAATTATTAATAATTAGTCTGAATGAGAATGGAATCTTATGAGGAAAAACCAGTATGTAGTAGGTACCTATACATTGTGTCACGATGTATAAAATTAAGTGGATTTTTTTCTTTTTCTGTGGAAACATCTTTAGGCACTTTCTCTCATGTCTAACATTCTCTGACTAATATTCCTACCTTTTTTTTTTGTTGCTTGTTCCAATGCATCTGTTCAGCAGCCTCTAGGAGACACCAGTCAAATACCTACTCCATATTTTGCATGGCTGTAAGTTAATTAACTTGACAGTAAATTCTAAAAGACCAAAGAAACAGTCTGAATTTCAGACATTTCAGCCATTCTGAGAGTGAATTACGATTTCATTTCCACAGGAAATTTGTTCACAAGTACTGTATACTGTATGTAGTGATAGCTTTCTCAGGCATTACTGAGAATAATTAATTTCACTTTAGCCATTCTAGTCTTGATTTCCACAGATACTTTGCCAGTTAACTGCTGTCTCATAGTCCTCCTCTTTGCAGATAAAGTAATTGCTGTCTAGGTTTCCCTCAGAGGGCTGCAGACATGTAACTCACAATATGTGTTTCTGTGCTAACAGGAAAATTGCCCCCTTAAGTGTTGTGAGTAATTTTAACTTTTACTTTAATATTGCTTCTTTATTTATCATTATATTTGCACACATTTTTAAAGTAAGCTTGAAGATTTGATTCTGTCTTTTCTTTTCTGAATGACTCCAGATCCCTTAGAAAAGTAACCACATATTGTAAGAAAAAGGATCACAAGGACTCCATTATCAGGAGACACTTGCAAAGGCTGTTTGTGTGAGATGGAAACCTGAATGCATTTTGCCACCTGAGACTTGTGGGTTACTATGCATACAGTTAGTGTTTTTATTACTTTTATAAAAATACCTGTTTTTAAGATTTTGAATGCGGAGGACCAAAAAAAAATTAAAAAATAGCACTTTTGCATAAAAGAAACTTTTACTGAGCATGAATAACACTGAAAATAAAAGTAGATTGGTATGTTTAACCACTGGCTTGCCAGTACATCTGGTGAAAATAGTCATAAAGGCATGTGTCACTCACGTGAATCACAACAGCCAGGAAATTCAGATTAGGTTTCCCAGCTCCATTGCTGCCTCTAGCTACCATTTTCCCAGTAAAATTCCTCCTTCAAACTAAATCAGACCGAGGAAAAGCAAGGAGTTGAGCACTGGCATGCCACCATCTGCACTGCTTAGCTCTTAGCATGTTCTGACATGGGGTTGACCAGGCCAGCTGATACTCTTCCAGATAGTTCCTGGGCACAATTCTGGGGGCAGCATATGCCAAGGAGAATTCCTAGTAAGCATCGGGAAGGTGGCCACCCCATCTGAAGGAGGATGGTGGTGTGGCCAGCTCTGTGAATGACAGCTGCCCCCCTCCGCCTCCCCCTGGGGCCTGAGGAGGCAGCTGCTGGTTCCAGAGTCAGGGTCCCTCCCGCTGCTGGGAAGTAACATCTTCTCCTTCAAGGAGTCACCCACTGCTTTCTTTGAAATGACTGCCTGAGATGGCAGGTATGATTTGTATAACAGCTTGTTGTTTTGCTCATTGGTACTTACCTGGAATGTGGGGGATTTGAGTTCAATAACCTCATCAGCCCAGCCTCTGGGTATCCAAAGCCAACAGCTCTTTAATGCAAAAATACAGAAGCTGTTCTTGAAGTGAGAAGTGGAATCTAGGTCTGCCCACTCCCAGATGAGTGCTGTAGGCACTAGGCCACAGTCATGTTCCCTCTTGCACTCCCTCTTGCATCTTCCATGGATGTATTGCATTCTTTCCTCTGCAGATGTAGGGTTTCAACAGCAGCAGCCCCCTCCTTTCCCAGCTGTGTGGCTTGTGGTTAGTGCAGTCTCCAAGGAGAGGAGAGCTGTGGCTCTTAATCTTTTCAGACAGAGGATATTGACTGAGTCTCAAATGTTCCAGCCTCTAGGGAATTCCTAAAAAGGGATGTGATGATACAGCCGTTACCCTTTTTTTTTAAGGAGGCATGAGCTGTCACACTTTGTCTGTGACCCAACAAAGTCACTGCATGCTTGCTTGATGGCACAGAGCATTTCCTGCTCTCTGAGTCCCTGTCAGGCCGTGGCCACACACACATGCCTTCTGAGATGGGGCAATTTCTGGGAACTGCGCCTGGGGAACTTTCCAGTCAGGCAGGGAAACAGACAGGTAACTCCACTGATGTGTGGAAGGTGGGTGGGGATTTCTGAGGCTGAGGTTTGGATTCATGCCCCAGCTGCCCAGGTTTTGTCAGGAGACTTATGATCTTTTGGGTGATATAGGCCCTCCTCTTAAGAAGGTGGAGAAACACCTTCACCTCTGACAAGTAGTTCCTGTTGCAGTTACCCACATTTTTATAAATTTGCCTCTTTCCTAATTTGATTTTCTTTTATTTATCTTTAGATTGGGTTCTTGTGAAGGCTTTCTTTATTTAATTGAAGAACCTTCTAAAATCAGATATCTTCTCCTTGTACAGATGCTTGCAGACAAGGATTAATCCTTTTTTTAAGTATGTTTTGTTTAAATAGATTATGGTCTTTTAAGTATCTCACTGTAAAACATATTTCAAGGCCCGTGAATCTATCCCACAATGATTTCAACACAGTCAGCTGAGATTAAGTGGTGTAGATTATGATTTCTTCTGAGATTTCTAGATTTATTTTATACAGTCAGGAGGTGGGGATATCAAAGTAATAAATATCAGCCAATAATTTTTTTATAATTCTTTGTGAAACAAAGCCTTTGGCATTTGAGTTCAAAACTATGAGAATTCTGCTATCTGATGGCTTTTCAAGTCTGTGCATGAATTTAGTAGTTAAAGATTCAGTAGTTGGAAGGGGTTCTTGTAGAAAAAATATTTTTCTTAGAGAAAATATCATTTAATTGGTCACAGCTAGCTAAGTGCACAGGTATTGAATGGGAACTGAAAGTGAATTGACCTCTTGCCCAACTAATTTTCCCTCTGGAGAATGACTTAAAGACAATGTTGATGAGGTGCAGAAAGATTGCTCTTACAATATCTGTGACAGCAAGGTCTTTCAGTGCAGCTTGTCACAATACATTTGCAGCAAAAACTATTCTCAATAAAACCTAAAATTTTGAGACTTCCTTGTATGTGCTGAAGTATGTAATTTAATGCCCAACATGTACATTTTTAAATGCACACCATGTGCATATAATATCTCCTGAATGTATATTTAAATAGGTTTTCCCACTTGAAAAGCTTGCTGTGGTATAATATCTTTAAGTTAATACACATGAAAATTATAAACACTTTACATTAGTTTGTTTTTCTTTAAGAATCAATTATGCACAGACAAATATATTTCTGTCTTGAATTTCTGTATCCTTTTATTGTGGCAGTACCTATCAGCTTGGTAATTATTTTGAGCATGTTTATTGCAAGACCAAGCTGCATTCCTGTAAGAGACCAGATTATGACTGTACCTTCTGCTTTGGAAAACCTCACCCTGAACATAGAATCTAGGGTCACAAATACAAGATACTGGAGCACTTGTTTCTTATTAGTATGGATTTCTATTCAAAGTACTGTGAACAAAATATCCCAATTATTCCAGACACCACTTCATTGTATTTTAAGGCTTTGACTTTGCAACAAAATGAAGAACAAAATGTGTACTCCTGCTAGGCAGTACTCCTGTTCCTTCCCTCTCACATGTTTACTAATCTGTTCAAATTATGTGATGAACAGCATAAAATCATTCAATAAGTGAAAGAATGACACACCTTAGATGGCACTTTGCTCAAGAGACTGTCTGACCATGAAAACACTAAACCTAGAAGAATACTTAGCAAAAAGCACCCAAATAATAACTCCAAAGTACCCAGAGCATTTTTGTTGGGTGAAATTTATTTCTGTGTTACACTGAAACTTATTTGTGTATTATTTGTGTGTTTCGTGACTTTTGTATGAAGCCAGAGACCTGTGATACTTCCTGTCTGACATCCTGGTCTCCAAAATTACAAGACATGGATTAGAAAAATGGACCACTCAGTGGATAAGTAATTGGCTGGATGGCCACACCCAGAGAGTTGCAGTCAATGACTCAGTGTCCAAGTGGAGGCAAGTGATGAGTGGTATTCCCCAGGGGTCAGTATTGGGGCCAGTGCTGTTTAACACCTCTGCTGGAGAATGGGCAGTGGGATTGAGTGTACCCTCAGCAAGTTTGCTGATGATACCAAGCTGTGTGGAGTAGCTGACACCCTAGATGGAAGGGATGCCATCCAGAGGGACCTTGACAGGCTGGAGAGGGGGGCCAATGCCAACCTCATGAAGTTCAACAAGGCCAAGTGCAAGGTCCTACACCTGGGTCAGTGCAATCCCAGGCACAAATACAGGCTGGGGGCAGAATGGCTAGAAAGCAGTCCTGAGGAGAAGGACTTGGGGGTGGTATTAGATGAGAAGCTCAACATGAGCCGCCAGTGTGAGCTTGCAGCCCAGAGGGCCAACCACATCCTGGGCTGCATCAAAAGAAGTGTGGCCAGCAGGACCAGGGAGGTGATTCTGCCCCTCCACTCTGCTCTGATGAGGCTGCAACTATCGACAGCTCTGGAGCTCTCAGCACAGGAAAGGCATGGAGCTGTTGGAGACAGTCCAGATTAGGGCCAGGAAGATGATCAAAGGGCTGGAGCACCTCTGCTATGAAGACAGGCTGAGAGACCTGGGACTATTCAGCCTGGAGTGAGAAGGCTCTGGGGAAACCTTATAGCAGCTTTCCAATACCTGAAGGGGGCCCACAGGACAGTTGGGGAGGGGCTTTTCACCAGAGAGGGCAGTGATAGGAAAAGGGGTAATTCTTTTAAACTGAAAGAGGGTAGATTTAAGTTAGACATCAGAAAGAAATTCTTCACCATGAGGGTAGTAAGGTGCTAGAATAGGTTGCCCAGGGAGATTGTGGATGCCCCCTCCCTGGAGGTTCAAGGCCAGGTTGGATGAGGCTTTGCGCAGCCTGGTCTAGTGTGAGGTGTCCCTACTCATAGCAGGGAGGTTGGAACCTGATGATCTTTGAGGTCCCTTCCAACCTTAACATTTCTATGATTCTATGAGCTGTATACCTGATCAAGTATACAGTCAACAAGCACACAAATTCAAAATAAAAAAATACTGTTGTTAAAATATCTTATAATTCAGCTCCTGTGGGTTTGAACTAAAAGAGTCTGTGTATTCTTTAAAGGAAATTGAAAAAGGTCTCAGCATACTTAAATGCTTCCTGAGTCCCATCAAAGAGAGTTCTCTTGAAAACCTTCCAATTACCTCCAAAAAAACAGTGGTAATAAGAGTCATGTCATAACTAAATTGCTGTGTACTTGTAGGTATTTAGGATGTCATCAACCTTCTTGGTCAGGCATCTCAGTCAATTTAGCCAATCCACTCTCTTTTATCTGTTATTTGTTTAACATTGGAAATCAGTTTACAGGTTTTTGTGAAAATTAGTAAAAGGAGTTCAAGACTCAGTTTTTGAGAAATGGTTTCATGACATTAAAGTTAATAACATTATTGGATTTTTCTCCTCTAATGGTTTGCTCTGTCTAACTATTCTGTCAAGAGAACTAGTGGAGTAGCAATATAATTTGCATACAATGTCAGACGTAGGATAAA
Source organism: Hemiprocne comata (assembly GCA_020745705.1). Classification (NCBI taxonomy): domain Eukaryota; kingdom Metazoa; phylum Chordata; class Aves; order Apodiformes; family Apodidae; genus Hemiprocne; species Hemiprocne comata. The sequence goes on along the minus strand of CM036587.1, from coordinate 96,953,776 downwards.
ATTCCTTGTTAAACCATCTGTTTTTCAGCTCTTCCTGTATGCTTCTGAGAATCCTACCATGGAAATAACTGGAATGCATGATACAATTGCCATGCAGCATCTTCCCCAGGAAATTCAGCTTTATTAAATGTATCGCACTCAGGAAGAGGTTTTAAAGAGGCCTCAATCCAAGCTTGAATCTTCATCTGTATTCTTAGATAAATCACAAAACTCATTTGTGAACACAATCCATGTGAGCAGCACATGCAGACCTGGTAGATAGATGCCTGACTTCTTAGTTGGATGCACAAACCTGTTTGTCTTGCACAGGTCTAAATTCATATGTACACTCACTAAAAAGAACCATTTAAAAGCTTATTTTAAGAGCATATGGCTAAAAGTGATAGCATATTTGTTTTATGACTACCATGGTGCTGAAACACTATTATATTTCTACTGTTGAAGTTAATCAATGTATACCAATAGTAGAAACATTTATTTCAACTGTAAAAATTTACTTTATTATTGGTCAAGGGCTGTCAATCAAATTAACTTATTATGCACTTGAAACTCATTAACAGTGGAATACTGTAGTTGTGTATCTCAAATGACTGATGACTAGAGCTGTGTGAAATTGCTGCCGAATTTGTCAATTACTGTGTGTAATGTTCACTGTAAAGATAGATTTTTTACTCAAAAATCATAGCTTTAAAATAATACAGAACAGTCCAAGGTTAAGTCTTGTCATTATAGTATCTCCTCATTTTTCCTTTTCTCTTTTTTTTCTGTTTCCCCCTCCTTTGGAGTCCTGATGGGACTTCTTTGTGTGGTGAAAAGGAACAAATCGATTTTCTGGGGACACTGTGGGACAGCAGAAATCAACTGGTTTTATATTGGGTATCCTTGGAGGACCAGTGGATCCATCCTCGTGCACATTTTACTGATAAATGACCTCATGTAGTAGAAGTTAAACCTGTGCATGCCACTAAAAGAGGAAGGACCATCTGCAGAAGAGCCTCTACTTTTGTTATGCAACAACCTTCTGGTGCTTCCTGGGTCAGGGTGAGTGGAGCAGGATTTGAAGTTTTTACTGAGCTAATGATCTATACGAATTCCAACATTTGTCATATTGCCCACTTCACAATTAATTAAATTCCCTTGGAGACAAATTAGAGAAACATTGTACATCTCAGCCACAGATGGTTTTGTGTGGCCAAAACAGTAACTGTCCCTGTGATTTGTCTATGATGTAATGAAATTAAGTGATTTAAATACATTAACAATAGATCAGATTCAGTTTTCAGTAATTACTAATCACTGCAGGACTCATATAGCAGAAAATACCCTGTGTGGCTGCTCGCCCAAGAAAGCTCAATGGGACTCACTTTTGTCTAGAAGGGACAAGCTCTGGCAGCTGAGGAAGCTAAATTCCACCTAGTGAGTATAATGCTCTGGGAACAGGGGACACCATGGTTACCTCTTGAGGAAATTAAATTCATAGGTGATAACACATAAGGTTATAAAGTCATATTCTTTGGAAATTTTTTCAAGATTCTGCCAGGCTGACCACCCTATCAGACACAACATGGCAATTCTTCTGACACTAGGCTCATAGTCACGGTCTTGTTTAAAGTTGCAATGATTACATGCTTTATTTAGTATGAAATAGTTATTACTTATTCTATAGGGTCATTCTAACATGAGCTTCTGTTTAGATTAGTTGTCTAAGAATATTCCTTTTCGGTAAAAAAAAAATAAAAAAATACAATAGGCAGTTTTGTTTAGAATTCTTTTAAGTAGGTCTCAAATCTGCATCACATTTAATGTAGTGCTAAGGCTTTCTACTAGCCAAGTAAAGATATTGAAATTGAGAAAAGGAACTTGTCATTGTCTGCTAAATTATACTGATATTTCTGCTAATTTATTTGAGACTTTTAACTAATATGTTTTAATATTAAAAATTCACCAGTTTTGTGTTTCATTACATGGTTCATTTTTAGCACAGGTTTGCAGAAAGGGACAGGAAGATTCAGAGAGCTTTGCAGCATATTTTCGATGAGTTTTAGTTGAATACTGATGCCATGCCAATTTTTAAGTGACACATGATCAACCCAAAGAAAATGTTGGCCTGCACAGCTCCATTTACCTCAGCTATTGCAACACTACTGTGCAGTGGAAAGAAACTAGTGTTTCACAAGGATCCTTATTAAACTCTGAGGAACAGCTACATTTTATATCTATTACTACTATATAAACCAGTCATATGCCCAATGACTTCGCTGGTTGAAAATGTAAGCACTCAGGCTAATTTATTTTGGGATTATGGGCTTGACTTAAGCACACAAGTACAAACACATGCACTTCTGTTTCAGTGGATCACAATGATATCCACTTCAGCCACAGTAAACCAAACTCTCAGGGTTTTAAGGTGAGAAACAAAAGGAACTGAGCAAGTAGAAGCCAGCCCCAGGCAGGGTGAGGGAATGGAAGTGCTGGATACTGCTTCCCTGTTGCCCTCTTTTGCTCTGCCCTTTCTGATGGCACACCAGCTGAATTGCCCCCATATGAGGAGCGACTGCTCCTGGCAGGGCAGTTTGGGAGGTTTCTTCCTTCAGAAGGCAAGGGATGCACATCACCCTTGCCAGCACACCCACCTGGTGTTGGACAGGTGTCAGGGACCATCCTGATACATCTGTGTTGCTTTTGGAGAGGAGCCAATGGTCAGGACCCTCCATCCCTGATGTGCTTCATAGCTTAGTACTTTTCCAGATATGTCCAAACAGGCTGCTCATGTGCTGCCTGCAGGCAGGCCTTAGGCAACCTGACAGGCAATAGTGTGGATGGGAGAGTACATACTAGTCAGCTGCTTGCTTGCTCTTGTGAGACTGCTTTTTAGCAGCAGCGTAGAAATAGCTAATGTAGGCAATTATAACAGGAGTGAATTTTCACCTTTCTCGAATGAAAGAAAGACTCAAACCAAATCTCAGATCTGAAGACTGACCTCTCGTTTCAGACTCTAGTAGGATGCCTTCCTACCTGCAAAGAATAATCACAACTAGCCAGAGACAAAAGGTTTGACTGTGATGTTTAATGCTCTACAGGGTCTGGCAGCTTCTAAAACAGGAAGAAAGAGAAAAAAAGAGAAGTAATATTCTTCTTTGAAATGGAAACCTCTAACCCAGGCCAGATAAACTTGAACTAACTTTATACTGAATTATTCTCATGAGGTGACAGCAAGTCAATTAAAAAAACCCCAAACAATAAACAACCCAACTCCCCATCATATCTATGAATGTATCTACCTATGCATATTAACTAATGTTTACATTTTAGTCTGATTTTTGGTGTATTTCTGTTTAACTTGCTCTAAACGCTTCAAAGCAGTAAAACAAATGTATTTCACCTCACTGAGAGAGTTATTAACAAGAAAAAGATTAAGGGCATTAAAAAAATGTAAATCTAGGAGACCACAGACATTATTTGTTACCTGCACAAGAACCACAAGAGCATACAAACAAGTACAAATGGCAGCTTTTTGAATATGAAATATAGTAAGTAATAATCAGTATCTTATAGCATGATAGCCAAAGGCAGTGACATTTGAACAGCATGTCTTCTCTAAGCTTAGGTAGCTTGGTAGTGCATATCTGCAAGTGCTTAGCCATGTTAACATAAACCCTCATTAGACAGGATTAGGCAAGAAACAGTGACAAACAGGGTGGACACTAACCCTCTGAGGAGCCAATTCAGGCACTACACACTAATTATCCTTTTAAATTACTTTAAGATTCAGGGAATGAATATCAGTGTATGTGCATATGACTACGTGGGGAATTGTGTTTTACATACTACAACCTGTTTGTATTTTGCAACAGTTTTAAAATTATTTCTCCTCCGTAATCAGTTGTCAAGACATAAAAGTATTTATTCTTCAGAATCCCTGGGCAATGATCTAGTCAATGATGGTAATTTGATGTTTTTCTTGTTCAGGAGAAAAATTCCAGGAAATAATCATGTAGCAGTATCTCCCATAAGTGTCTATTAGCAATCCATTTTGGAAATGCAGTTTAGAAACAGTAATAGGCCCAAGTTTAAATAATGTCAAATGCAGTAGCTTTCACTATGTAGGCTTCATTACCAGAAATCCGGAGTAAGGATGACCTAAAGAAACAACAGAAGTGAATACTGATTCAGAATTGTCTTCTGACTTTTGCTTGTTGATTCCTTACTTGCTCATCAGGTCTTTTGTTATAGGTTAATTTGGCTCTACTCTTATTTTGCAAAGTAGAGTAGATTCCTGAATTCCTTCTCCTACAGTTCCTAGGCTATATTTCCATCACGAAGGTATCAGTATAAGCTGTAATAATATCCTGAGTCTGTAGTGTGGATTAGCCAATATTTCTGTTGAAACTGAATAACCTGAGAGACTCTAGATAAAATTATGTTAATTATTTTTATTCACATTCTTCAAGGAATGTGAATAAAATTTATATGTAAAAGCACGTAAATATAAAAAAAAAAAAACAACAGGTGATAAAAATAGTAGATTCTTCCCCTATTTATATGGTAAAACCTACTTTTTACATTCATTGCCTTTACCTTTTTCTCTTTTCCCATCAGAATTTTTCTAATCTAATTGCATCAGGTTATTTTGAGTGAATGTTATATAATCACTACTGCTAATGAATCCTAGATTTTAAAGATAAAATTTGGCAGAAAAAAAAAAATAGATACTTATAAGAAAAACTCTATCTTAATTTTTTGCGACTGATTTTCATGAGCCAAACTTTTAAAGAAAATCCTTTGGCTTAATAAATACAAGTGAAAATATTTTAATATTCTATTTTGATTAATTTTATAATAATAATTTCAGTGTGAAACGGCAGTTTCTGACAGATGAATTACTCCAAATTATATAAAAAAAAAAGCTTGTGCATTCATTTCTGACTATTCTAACAGGGAATCTAATCCTGATCTGATAATTTCTGACACTGATGTTATTTCAGATCTTTTACAGAAGTCATGCCATAAACTGCAAGTAAAAGAATGAAGAAAAGGTTCCTTTTTAAAAAGCCTGTTGTTTCCATCAGTGAATAAATTGTAAAATCTGTGCTTCCTACTCTTTTTGTATTAAGTAATGAATTTGTTTGACTTTGTGGATCATCTGTGTAGGAATAAGATACCAGTAGCACGTACAGAGAACCCAGAGGTAGAGAGAAACTGAGAACCTCTTTTACTTCAGCCCAGGAGTTAGGAGGTAAGAAGGCATTTATTACTATTGACTGTAGGAGGCATGGCCCTTAGTGTAGCATCTGTTGGAATATTATGCATGAGACTGTATCTATGGGAGAGGGGAGTATCAGGACTAAAACATGGATGGAAAAGTGGTTAGAAATGAAAGGATAGAAGAAAAATGCAAGAATGCCCTTTGGTAGAATCCATTATCCTAAGCCCCAGTCTTGGGAACATGAGAACACCCTTGGCATAAACATTTGTGTTGAGGTCAAGTGGGATTAGAAGAATATATATTTGGATGCCTGGGGCTATGTCACAAAAAGAAAATATTAATTAAAAAAACAAGCTAGAGGTTTTACTTGCCCTCAAACTACTTTTTCTTTTAATACATTGTTTTGCTTTTTACAGTCAGTGGACTTGTTTTTGATCTCACTTGTATTGGTTTTAATCAGAATAACTCAGTATAAACCAGAGCAATGCTCTGATATCAAATGAACCTAGACAAGGGGAGAATCTAATTTGCAGCATATTGCTTCAGTGCAGCTGTTTAAAACAAGGCTGCACTTGCAGTTAGGGAAAGTTAGGATGTAACAACACTAAACTGGGAGGTGAAAAAGGGGCTGCTTCTGAGGCTAGTTTTCATAAAGTGGCCTGGTTTAAAATGGGGGCTGAAACCACTGATACCCTGGGACTGCTTTTAGCATGTTGGTCACTTCAAGGGCATACACTGGGCTTCAGAACAGGTTGTTCAAAGCAGGCAGGCATCTGCTAAACTTTAAGACTTGACTTCCTGGAAATGTTCTTCCCATTTTAAAGCTAAGTATATGCAAACATTTTGGTGAATGAAGACTCCAATGTACAGTTAGAAACTCTACCAAAGACAATGGCAACCTTTGACTTTCATTGCAGTCTGTCTAAATTAGGAAAAGATGTAGTTATCTGACCTGACCTTTTCCAAATCTACATACAATAACTGTTAACACATTTTCTTTCAGTTCAGTTGGTCAAGATCAGTTAACCAGCTGGCCTCAGTTCTGGTGCCACAGGACTCATTGATATTTTCAATTTCTCAGCCTCCAGTCCTGAGATGTGCTCCTGTGTGTTTGTTCTGGCTACTTAGGAAAGGCGTTAAAGAACCACGACAGCTAAAACAACAGATCCTCAGACCTGTAGACTCTGGAGTAAAGAGAAACAAATTAAGCCACTGTGGGAGTTGAACTGGGATAGGTCAAGAAACCAACATGTTTCTTTGCTGAAGAGGGACAAGAAAAGACAGAAACAAGAATGCCTTGATCAGAGACTTGTATGTGTGTTTTCAAGGGGCAGATTTTGTTATGTGAACTCACATTCTTTAGGAACGAGGTTGAGACCTTTAACTATGTTTAGAGTGTGTTCTGAACCATATTTGTAACAAGATCTTGCAACTCTGGAGGGTGACTGCATTAAATTGTTGTTATTTGACTCTTGCTGAATTACTTGCTCACCCTGGCATTGTATGAAGTGTCCTCAAGCATACACATGATGCTCTAATCCCTTTATGAATTAAATGCACTTGTCTGTTTATTAAAGCTGGAAAAAGTATTTTTCTATACAAACTTTAAAAATCTTTTTCCTTTTTTTATGGTATGATGTCAAAACATAAGGAGCGTTTTATTCTTGTACTACTACAGGTAATTTTGGGCTATACCCTGCAAAAATGTTCTTCTATTTTGCAGTCCATTAAAGCAACTGAATCCAATCTTACCACCTGCTTCTGTTAAAATAAAAGCTATCCCACAGAATTTACCTTGTATTTCAGACTGATTATTGGAAATAATAGAAAATAATTTTCTTTTGTCATTTTATAAATGGTGCCTAATTCTTTAAATGGTGAAGTGTACTGATGCATCATTAGTTGACAAAGGGGCTGCCTCAGGAGGGAGAAAGAAAAGATATGAGTGCATTCTTAAACTACTTCCATTCCTCAGGTTTGAAGTAAATTCAACTTGAGTATCATGAGTAGAAAAAAAGCTCATCTTTGAACCCAGATAAAGTAAGTATACTGCATTAAATAGATTAGTTGAACATTATTTATAAAACCAATCGCTTAATAAACACTTTGTTTTTCTAACAGAACTGATATTCAACTTGGCAATTTGTATAAACAATATGTATGTTCTTAATGTATATGTTTATCTACAATAGTAAACATAAGCAACCTTTCACCTACCATATAATGCCCCTAAAGGCATTGTGGGTTAACAGTGATTTAATCCCCTTATGCATGCATAATATGACAAGCTTTGCATAAATGATAATAAATAATTGGTATGTATAAATAATTCATCATTTATTTTTGCAGTAGAAATAGAAGTCTTAGACATATTTTAAACAAAGGGAATAGCAAACATGATCTCAGTCAGAAAAGGGGTTAAATCACATTACGCAAAACAGTGTTACAAATAATCAAGACTCTTGCATGCAATATACATTTTTTTTTTTCTTTTATGCTAGTGTATCATATTGCCAAAATGTTCTCAAGTATGGAACAGTACGTATTTAACAGCACCATAACATAATGGAAGAAATAAATACTGTATTAGACATTTAATCCAAAATGAGAGGGAATGATATTATCAGAAAAAAATACATTAATATACTGTGTTCTCTAGAAAAGTGGACATTATTGGTGGATTTAATTTTTTTCTGGAATAAATTTCAGCGTTTTGGGTGGATTCCTCTAATGCTTCCAGTGCATCTAATAGCTGACAACATTTTAAAACACTAATTTTTGTAGCAATTTCTTATTTAACAATGATTTTGTGGTTGTACAATAAATTACAAATTTAATGTGTTTTTTTTCTTTTATGAAGTACTATCCTAAAAAAGGAAATAAAAAAATAAAATGTTACTCTAAATAAGTAATAGTTTTAACAGTTAAGAACCATTAAGATTTCAAGATTCGATGTGCATAGCAGTGAATTAACTTTAAGAATGTAATGTCATCCTTATTCAGCAAGGCAGTCAAATACACACTTAAGTTTAAGCACATGCATCAATCTCATTGACTTTACATTATTCTCTCCAGAGTATATTTCTTTTCATTAGGAAGACACTGATTCTTAACTACCATCAAACTGCCGACTCAACTTGCTTCAATAAGTCCCTCTGAAGCTTCTCAAAGTCTTCTCTAATTTTGACCAATATGAAGAGCGCAGGCATTTGCAAATGTTGGCATGTCATTTCTTAACCCTTTCTACTGGCAATGGTGTTTATAGATACACATATGAGGTAAGAGTGATCACAGTATCTAGGGAGATTAAAAATTCTGTATCAAAGGAAACCCCCACAATTAATTGGGTATTGTTTTTCTCACTAATGTCTGTCTTAAGGTACTGTGAGATACCTAGTGATTAACATATTACTCTGTAAAAAAACCCAAACACCTTTGGTAAAAGAAACCACATACATTTATACCTAGATTCTGACTTTTAGCTACTTTCCAAACAAAAGCAGAACCTGAGCTCTCACCTCATGACTGCTTAAAAATCACATATGAACAGTGTTAACTATTTTAAATATACACATTCAGACCTTTTTATTATTTTCTTGTAAAGCAGAGAAATGTGACGTGCACAAATTTGCCTTTGCTCCTATCATGTCATGGCTGCTCAGTTGTTTCATGATACATTATTCATTACTTTTCATTAGTTTCAACCAATTTCCTGATATTAATTCATAAATCCCAGAAGTTTCCCTGTTTCCCATTTAAAATTATAACTCTTGATACTATCTGATATAGTAGCACATTTAAATAAAATATTGCTTGTTTTGTTTTGTTTTGCTAGCAGCTCACCTAGAATTTAAATGCTTTTGGTTTATTATTTTGCTTGAACCTCTTTCCTGACACCTCAGCATCTGACTATGCCCTTAAAGGCACAAGACTTACAAAACTCCTTGTTTAAATCCAACATATCAAGTCTCAGCATTCCTTTTCAGCTGCCATCTGACCCCAGAGTAATCCAAAATCCATAGGTTTGTTTTTTTCTTATGAGTTCAGCTGCCTTCACATCGAGCTCTCTGTCCTTGGGCCCTGCAAGAACTGCCTCTTCTCTGGGGAATCCCAAGAAGTTTAAGAACTCAGGTAATGTTGGACAGCTTTCAGGTTCATATTTCCTCCACTTACCTCACCAGCACCACCCAGAGTGGTAAATATTTTCCTGGGCTTTGCAATGATTTGGCCCACTGCAAAGAGGCACAAATGCAGCAAATAGCAATCAGCACATGTTATCCAAGAGCTCAGCTCAGTGACCAGAGCATCTACACAGCATGTAGGACGCTTGCATCTCATTTCTTCTTTCTCTTGTGGATCCTCTACACCTAAGTCTGTGATTTATGTGTAAAAGTAATGGGTTTGATTCTTTGTGCTGCAGCTATTCCACGTGGCATGGGACAACAGATAATTTAGGGGATAAGAAAAAGCAAAATCACAATTCTGAGCCAAAATAATTTTAGACTTGTCTTCCAGTCTCTGATTTAGTGTACGTTTCACTGTTTATACAAAATAGACATTGGATCAGGGTGTGTGAGCTCCCCATGCTGTCATGCTTTGCAGCCTGTCTGTGCCTGTGCATTTACCAGAGCATTGACAAATGCAAGCTCATATCCCTTTGGGCATAGGAAAAAACTGGGACCATGTCCCATACCTCAGTTCTGCAGAAGAAGTGTTAATGAGAAATCTTCTTTACTGGAGATTTTGCAGGATCAGCTCTCTAACACAAGGTACCACCTGGCCAAAACTGGGTCAGTGCTGGTACAAGAAATGTTCCAGAAACAGTCAGTCAGGGACTATAGGAGGTAGGACCAACGTAACACAGATTTAGATGGGTGCAGCGTCACAACATTTTTAATCTTAATAAGTATGCCTCCTCCTTCCATTATGCAGTCTTTTGCTTCTGATGAGCTGCAGGTACAGCTCCCTAACATGACAGAAAATATATTTTTTTCTTTCCTTGGGGGGTTGATTAGTTTTTGGCCAGGCAATGAGATAAATGAACTCACCAGCAGCACAAACACTGTAGTGCAAAGGATGGGGCAGGAGTGAATGTGCAGGTGAGGAGAGGAGAGGAAATGCTGACTGAGAGTTGTTAGAGCAACCCAGCGAGTACTCCTTAGCTGCACCTTGGGGTCAAGGCACAGACCGCTCTGCGTGTCTCCCATTGACCAGTGGAAGGAGCTCCTTGCCAGCCCACTGACTGTCAGGACACCCATGGCAGGAATTTCCAATGGGCTGAGGGCTGTCCATGCTGGTGAGCAGCAAGGTCGCTAGGTTAGGAACGCTGTTGTTGGATCTGCCCTGTAACATGAGAAACTGTTTTAATAAGGCAGTATGATGGCTCTGGATATAAGGAAATTATTTTTCCTGCAATTTATATAATGCTCTGAATTTTTGCCTTTGCTCCGTAGAAGTCCAATTATTAAGCATCATGAAAAGAGAGAGCTGCTTCCATTAAAAAAAAAGGAAAAGTTTAAGAATGTCAGAAATGTTCCTTGGAAGGTTTTTGCTTCTGATATACCTCAACTTTGCCAGAGCAGCATCTTGCTTTTTAGCAAAGAAAATATATTTTAACTTGCAATCTGTGTAATATTTTTAATCAGAATTTATACGTTATCTAGCTAGGCTTCGTGCTATTAATTAATTCTATTTGTTATAGCTTTCAATATAATTCATAGTAACTGCTAATATCTTTGCTTTCCCTGTGGATATCTTTGCTCTAAGAAGAAAATAAGTAGGGAACATTTTAAACAAGGTCATTAAAATTGTATGCAAAGAGAAAAACCTGAGTAAACATCCAATTTAAGTCGAATATTCTCTTAAATTTACCATTTCTCACGTGTCTTTCCTTTGAGGCATGCCGAACAACAAATATAAAAACCTTGCACCAGTAAGTAAGAGAACATACGCATTTGGCCCCAAACTGGCTTTTCCCCTCAAGTATTATTTCTGTCTTAGCCATTTGAAAGAACCAGTGCAATCATGGATGCCACTTACAACCTACACAGTGGAAATTAGAGCCTTTTAGGGAATAGATATTTGGCTGATAAAAACCTAGCTCCTTAAACTTTGGTGCGACATAATATTTCTTTTGGCAAGGGGTCACTGGTGCTCAGCATACATCATCACTAACTTATTAGATCTTGAGGCAATTAGCTGAAAACAAACAGAAGAGACAAGCCCTGTATTGAGCTATAGAAACCAGAAGAAAATAGCCCATGGCACTCCATTATTCCAGACCTTCATCAAAGGCTAGGCACTGGCTGCAGTTTAAAGAAAGGAGAGCATTGTTTTCATGTAACATCTATACAGTATTGGGACTTTACCACGTTATTTTTCTACTGATTCAAGTTACATCCAAACTTGTCTTGTTATAATAGGGCAGTGGAAAGAACTTTTCAGTTTCTACCTAAAACAGTATATGCAATGTGTTGCTTGATTAGCTAAGGATTAAAAATCCAATTAGGTCCTCCATTTTCATGGGAAATCACATGAGGAATTTTGAGATATATTACTGAAAATCACTGCTTAAAGTAATTTTCTGTGATAACATGTGCCAAATGAAGAACTGGTATCTAAGAAACCCATGCAATCAATTAAGCAAACTGACATTTACCATTTCCAATGTATTTCTGAATACAAGATCTCAAATTTAGCTGAGAGATATATTTTACTAATTTCAATAAGAAACAACATTCTTTCCCCTACATAAAAAGATAATCACTTGAGAGAAAATATGTATGACTGTAAGTATGGCACAACTAAATGTTATTGTTAGTTTTTTTTAATTTTACTTTTCAGTAATATGCTTCACAACGTGTTGTGGTAAACATGATGCTAATCAATAGAATGTGGCCTCACTTATGTATATTAAATGTTAAGAATTATGATGCAAAAACTTTTTCAATTCTTAGTTTTAAAAAAAAATATTGCCAAAAGAAAATTTAATTCTTTGTTTTCAGAAACAGAAAATAATTGTTAGAGGTACCTGGCTGTGTTTGCTACGTGTTTCTTTTCTAGCTATTAAATAGACATTCTTCTCTGTTCATCGATTGAAGCATACAAGAATACTGCATACCACTACTTTACTTTACAAATACAGTGAATCTGCATTTTAAGAAACCAGCTGTAAGTTGAAGTTTTATAATACTTTATGAAAAATTAAGGGAAATCTTTTATCTTTAACACTGAAGGTATTTTAGCTATGTAGAGTGCCAATATCACCTTCCTTGCATCTTGTTTTTTCCTCTCTTTCCCACCCAAAATAAAATCAAAACAAGTCACTACAAGTACATCAACTGAGATCCTTAAAGATATAAAGGCCTCCTTTGTATCAGTGGTGGATTCTGAACCTAGAGCCAACAAAATCTAATTCTGAAGGCTTGCGACATAACAGTGTTGGGTGGAGGAAGAAGAGCGATGCTTAATGATCAAATGATTTGTAGACTGCCTTGCTCCCAGTATAGGGGGTACCTCAAAGACATTCTGCACTCTCTTGGCTTCTTGATCAGACCTGCCAGGCAATTAATAGCTACTGCTCTTAATTATACTGAAGAGCTACTAAAAGCTTAAAAGTAGGTGGATCAGTGAAGGCCATTACAGTGCTATTTTATCCTGTCTCCTCTGATATTTCAGTTCTGAGACAAGATTGATGCTGTAAATACTTTTCCATGTTGTGCATAAAAAATTTTTGTAGAAAGCCAATTCTTCTCATACAAGACTGTAGCAAGAGGTCTAACTGGACAAAAAGGCATGTTGCTGGATACGCAGTATGACTTTCATCCTTTTTTGGAATGAATGTAGAAAATGAAGTACTTAAAATAAAGCTAAAGAAGAAGAAGAAACAACTGTGAAAATTATTAGCCTATCATTATTTCCAAAACCAAATTTACTATTTGCAATCTTCCCTGAATAACACAAGTGTTAATTTAGCTTTTTCTATAGTAATGTCTCCTTTCTTATTGCTTATTTACTATTGCAGGTCTATATCTTTTCATCTCTTCAAAGTCATTGGAGTGATTTGCAATAGTCTTATCAATTTCACATGAATGGTCTGTGGAATGCTAGGATTTGGTCAAATTCTTTCCCACAAGAGGTTTCAATTTGTTCATCATGCCCTCCTGGTATCTGGTTTCGAGACATGATGTGCAGAATTACCTTTAGTATCAGTTCCGCAGATACAATGCATTAGCAGAGAAAATTAGACACAATTCCTTTTAGATCTGATGTGCTGCCGTTGTCTTTAAGTTGTCAGAGTGTCGAATTAATGGCAACTGGAGAAGGTTGCCATGACTTAAAGGATCACTGTAAAAAGAAAAACAATCCTTTATATCTTTCTGAGAGAAAGGAAGGCAGCTGTTACGTATCGTTCTGCAGTGAAGCCTGGCCTAACATATTTTCACTTTGTTATGCTAGCAGAGGAGATGTATTTTTATATATATATATGCATATATATAAAATTTCTCCTGTCAAATTAAAACAGAATGCCATGTATATGAGAACTTAAACTTAAAAAGCAGAAAATACATAATTTTAAGCTAGATAAAATATTTTATTATGTATAATTTTTAAAAGCCTGTTTTCCCCAAAACAACCTGAAAACGTTATATATCTGTTTCTATTAAGTTAAAACCATGCATACAGTTATTATAAAATCTCATTAATAATAACTTACAAATGGTGACAAGTGCTTTTTATGAAAAACACTCAAATCACACATGCTATGTGCTTTTGCTCTGTTAAGAATGTGATCATATTTATCTATCTATTTACACTTGGAGAAGTTGGGGTTTTTCCTTAGAATGTAGAATGGTAAATGGGCATTTTTTTTAATTTCTGTGGGAGAAATGCGTTCTTAGAAAAACAATTTGGGAATGACATTCATACAGATACAAGAAGTTTACCAATGATCCTGGAAAGGCTGGACAAGCAGTCAAGAGCTACTGGTGGGCTGGAAAAGACTTCTTTGCATAAACCCAGATTAAGCTGCAGAAGTTCTGGGGTCAGGAGTCCTTGATGTGTGATTGTATGGAGTGGCTGAGAACTCTTCAGTGGGTAGAAGACAGCAAATGCTGTTGACATCCTTGGGTGGAGACAGCCAAAAAGTGCAGGTCAGCTCTCATTTTGGACTTAAATCTCCTGGTCTCCTGGTCTCAGTCTCTGTGGCCACCGGTTCATTTGGGTAAGTTTGTGTCATCTTTCAAAATAATTTTTATCAATATAAATTGGGTGAGAGAGTGTACTTACATATTAATTTTATAGTGTGAACCTATTATGAATTATGGATGTAATTAAAATAAATTAGTATGTACATAAAAACAAACAAAAAAAATCTACATTTGCACCTTGTAAGCAGTAGTAGTTTTACACTCCTCCCACAACCTTTTACTTACTCTACCTCTGAAAAAGCCTGAGTATATACAGTACAAACATTTGTAGTGTGTCTAGAAGATCAGAGTCCTTGGTATCTGTACTACTGTTTTTTACCTTTGCAAGGTAAAACCTGGGCAAGTCCTCTTACTGCCAAGATGTTATGTAAAAAGTTATTGCAAACACTGGTCATCTTTAAAAAAAAAGGAGGGAAGGTTACTCAGTTCTTGGGAAGAGCAAATGCAGATACCAGTCTTTAGGAGAAAGTTGTGGACTCTAGGCCATAAATGAAAGGTAATGTTTCGGAACATAATTTGTATGCTCAAGCTCTAGAAATGCTAGAGCTTCAAATCAATTTCCAGTTGTAAGGTCCATTATCACTGAGCTTAAACTTTTTTTAAACTTTTCTACTTAACAGGAACTTTTGTCTTTGCGAAGCCCTAGCCCTCCACAAACACACTATAAGAAAAATATGCTTAATTCCTGGTTTGGAATCTACTCTGGAAATCAGGCACCAAAACTTAGGCTTTCCTGACCAGCTCACAATTTCTTTGTTACGTTATTGAATTGAAATCTTAGCCAAAGGATCAAGTTGCCAAAGATGAAAACAATTAGGAAGAACATCATTTTAAAGGACTGAATCAGAAAAGAGAAATAATCATATGGAACCTTCTGATAATATTTTACTAGACTCCCAAATGCCAGTGTTACAACTGAGGAAAGAAGGAACTAGAGGTTATGAAAACAACAGTAAAGTTAAGTGGAAGTGAAAGTAGTTAAAAAAGTAATAAAAACATGTGTAACAGTTGAAAGAAAGGACAAGTTAATTGCAACAAATACAGAAGCAAGGAAAAGCAGAAGAGTATGAAGGAATTGAAAGAATACAAAGAAAAAAAGAATAGTTAGCTGTGAAGAACTGGGAAGTTTTTAAGTAAAGTGAAATAGAAATTGTCCTCTCAGTGACACAGGCTCATTGCTAGGTGTATCTCTCTAGACTCAACAATAAAATTGTGGAAAAGGTAAAAGTGTCTACTAAACATTTCAACTTTGTAGGAAAAGAATCAGGTTTATGATAAAAAAAAAAAATCTGTTTTAGCTCTAATACAGAAGCACTCTTCTAATAATTGTTTGAAGAATGTGGAACTCCTAGGAGATGGCAAAAAATGTACAAGGGCAGGAAGGGGTAAACAATAAAAGTGGGGTAAATGCAGCCATACTAACCTGACATCAGTCCTGAGGAAAACAATGGGATGACTGGTATGAGACTCGATTAATAATGAAAGGAGGGAAACATAATTAATGCCAATCCATGTGGTTTTATGGAAAAGAGATCTTGTCAAACTAATTTGATATTTTTGTAAGATTAGAAGTTGGGTTGATAAGGTAATAATGTTGATACAATATATTTAGACGACTACTGAGCATTTGGTTTCATGCTACAGAATGCATTGGTTAAGAAGGATACAAAATCAACATGGCACACCTTAGGTGAGTTAAAAACTGTTTATCTGAACAACCTCAAGATGTAATAATAACTGGGTTATGATCAGCTAATAATTCTGTTTCTAATAGGACCCTGTATGTTGTGGTCTTGAGTTATTATTTCTGAAAACATTTATCGATAATGTTGGGACATTATAAAATTAACTTATTTTAGGCATATAGGAGTAAAAAAGACTGGAAAGTTAAAAAAAACCAAAACACTGGCAACAAATTACGGAAGATATAATGGAAAGATTAATGGAAAGCTTGATGTATCTTCTTACCACATGTTGCTCATGCTATCCAATCCCCTGTAGCATGTAGGTCCCTTGTCTCAGGGACCTAACATGTGTATCAGTCATAGAATCATAGAATGGTTTGGGTTGGAAGGAACATTAAAGATAATTTAGTTCTAACCCCCCTGCATGGGCAGGAACACCTTCCACTAGACTAGTTTGTTCCAAGCCCCATCCAACCTGGCTTTGAACAGTTCCAGAGAGGGGACCTCCACAACCTCCCTGGGCAACATGTTCCAGTGTCTCACCACCCTCATGGTGAAGAATTTTATCCTAATTTCTAACCTAAATCTACCTTCTTCCATCTTAAACCCCTAACCCTTCATCCTATCACTACATTCCCTTGTAAAAAGTCCCTCTTCAGCTTTTCTGTAGGGCCCCTTCAGATACTGGAAGGCCTTCCTGGAGCCTTCTCTTCTGCAGGCTGAACAACCCCAACTCTCTCAGCCTGTCTTTGTAGGAGAGGTGGTCCAGCCCTTTGATCATCTTTATAGTCCTCCTCTGGACTCACTCCGACAGCTCCATGTCCTTCCTGTGTTGAGGGCTTCAGAACTGGACACAGTACTCCAGGTGGGGTCTCACAAGAGCAGAGCAGGGGGGGGAGAATCACCTCCCTCAACCTGCTGGCCATGCTTCTTTTCATGCAGCCCAGGATATGGTTGGCTTTCTGGGCTGCAAGTGCACATTGCCGGCTCATGTTGAGGTTCTCAACCACCAGCACCCTCAGGCCCTTCTCCTCAAGGCTATTCCCAATCTATTCTCCATCAGGTGTAGGATAAATCATAGTCTTTTTCTGCAGCTTATGTCAGGGTTCTTTACTTGGCACCATTTCATCACCTTGGCATCTTCAGCTATAGATGGAGGGAAGAGGAGCTGGGTTTGAGAAGTGGTTTTGGCCAAGTGGCTGTGTAGACAGAGGTGGGCCTTGCTAGTCAGCAAGAGATATTTGATTAGTTGGACTACCTGAAACCCAGGACAATGTGAGCTTCTCTGAGTAATGTTGTCGCTTACCTGGAGAGCTCGGGGGAGCTATCTTTCATATAACTTAAAGTAGCTACTGAGTGGTTCTTCTGGCACTTTGTGTCTAGCACCAAGTAGCTGAACAGCTTGCAAATCTGGGACCACCAACAGAGAATGGAGATGATTTTTTTTTTTTCCTGGGTGTGTATGAGAAGTTTTCTTTTCTTTCTTGAGGCATCAGAGTTCTCTCTGGAATCTCCAGCTCATCCACAAAATGTTGGCATCAGGCTCTGGAATGAACCTTATGAACCCAAATAGTGATTTCCCTCAGCAGTAAATCACTTTGAGATGCACAGCTCTAAAATTAAGACTGGTCTGATGGAAGTGTGCAGGATGGACATCCCCCAAACAGTCAGAAATATAATGCAACTACTCATGCTGTTTGCTTTAGTATTACATTTGCTCCAGAAAGCAGCATCTCAATATCTGAAAGGGAGTCACTCCCTAATACCAAGAAGATGTTTTTCCGAATATTCCAACTTGCTCTTATGTTTCATAAACTCACTGAATCATAGAAAATGAAGGAAATATTTCTTACCAGGATATAGGCAAAAAGAGTGATCACTGCCTCAGAAGCTGCTAGTTTCTGGTAAGCACCATCAGCTTCATTTTCATGTTGCTCCTTTGCATCTTCAACTCTTCCTTCCAAACTCTTCTTCTTTCTCATCTTTCCTCCTCACCTCATGATGGAAAACGAGTGCTGAGGATTTTGGCAGGCAGTGGTGGAAATGCAGTGCTTTCTGCCACACCTACTGTGTCTGTGGACATAATACCATGAGTTACCACAGCAGGCCCTTAGTGAAGTGACACTTGCTGAGGGGCCTGGACATCACTTCAAGGAACTGAATGGAAAACAAACCTAGAGGACCTTGTACTACTTTTTTATTTCAGACAATTATTTGCTAAAGGAACCCTTCTTATCTGCAGTCTGCTTTGGCTTATTCTCCTATTTACATGAAAGAAAGTGTGCAAGCTCCATCGGGTGGGCAAACTCCCAGTCCTTTAGCTGGCACTTCTCCAGCTGGAAGCAGAGACATGAGAGTCTTCTAAGCATCATCTGCTGGCCAACTTTCTAAGCATGCTGTTTCATAGTCTTATCAGAGTCTTTACTGGGTGGAGCAAGGAGGTATCGGGTGGATTTCATCAGTCTTTGAAGCTTCCTGACATGATAGACATTTTGTCATTCATTTAAACTCCCCACAATTCAGGTTGCCCTGTTAGGCTCCTCAGACACATCTGCCTAGCAAGGCCATGGTTGGCAGCTTTTATCTATTCTACCATGCTGACTGGAATCTCTACTGATCCTGAGACCAGTGGTTACAGGAAACTTCTCTTCAGACTGTTTTCCCCAGGCATAGTACAAATGTGGCAGAGGGTAGGGAAAGGGCAGGAGCATTTGGGGTAAGTTTTTTGCATTAGTAACGTCACTTCAACTACTGGAGTAAGACAGTGGGAAAGAAAGGTTTTGGAGGAGAGCAGACAAATTAATCTTCCTTGCAACCTTTGCTGAAGAGCAGACAAATGTGTCTATTTTAACTTATCCCTGTATGACACAGGGTTTCTAAGGAAGACACTGCATTTTTGGAACAACTACAGTTGAAGAGCAATG
Source organism: Hemiprocne comata (assembly GCA_020745705.1). Taxonomy (NCBI): domain Eukaryota; kingdom Metazoa; phylum Chordata; class Aves; order Apodiformes; family Apodidae; genus Hemiprocne; species Hemiprocne comata. The sequence goes on along the minus strand of CM036587.1, from coordinate 96,934,752 downwards.
TGCCTGTTCTCCCTACTTGAAATGCCCCACAACCATTCAAATTTGAGATTTCTAGAACCCTGGCCACAGTTTGGTAGTTCTGGGGAAATCTCAGAATTGTCAGCTATACAGAGGTTGTTTCATTAATTGGTGCTTCCCCAGAATTTGAGAAATCATCTAGAATTTTTGCTCAATTTAAGATTTAACTATGTTATCTTTGAGAAATTACCTGTGAGGAAAGGCCAACAGCATGATACAGAAAAGCTTGAGGCTGTAGCAGGTGACTAGGATTAGATGTTTTCTATTCCACATAATACCCTACCTGATACCCTGAAATACTGGTCAGATTGTGAAGGTTTTTTTGCTTGGAGGAGCTGCCAAGATTTGTTTCTCTGCCTCTGTTTACATCCTGGAGGGTGTTCTTTGTCTCTGGGAATCTCTTCTTCAAAGAGGCACTGCAAGTCTCTATTTGCAAACCTTCCTTTGATCCTACACGGGATCTCTCTGGCACTCTCGTGCACTTGGGCAGGAAAAGACAATTAGAGTTCATGATATCATGTTGTCACCACAAAAATGGAAACGAAATGTTTTCAAGTTTAAAATTGGGGAACTGGAATTTTAGTGAACAATTTAGTGAACAGTCATATGGCCTCCATAGAGTCACCTGCTTGAGTACTGTGCAGAAGTCCACAGTTGTCAGGGAGAAAGTAAGGAAAACAGGAAAGGAGTACCTCTGTGTCTACAGAATTAGTGAGGAGGCACAGAGAAAAAAAAATATAAATAAGATTATAATTGAGAGGATTGCAGCATCCTAAATTACTTTATTGATACTGCATCTGAACAGGTGTTAGTTTTAATGATGTTTGTATCTTACCTACCTGCAGGTAAGAATAGGCAGCCCTTTCTGACTATCTAGAAAGATCCTTGTCTTGTGTATAATACAAATATGGCTGTCTTTGACAGTTGAACAGTCAGATGTTATGGTAAGCACAGATGTAATAATAAGGATAAAATAACTGTGCATGTCTACTCAGAAATAATATATGATCACTGATGGAAAGTAGTGCAATACATCTGATAAAGAAAGCAAAGCTTAAGTTGTGTAATATAAACAGTATAAATTAATGTAGTATGAATATATCAGGTGCTCTAAATAAGCAGATCCTAACAACATTTACAATCACCATACTGGATTTTAGCTCAGTGTGAGATATGTCCTTAACTATTCCTTAACTTTTGCATTTGCTGGAGCTTTTCAGTACTGGTATCTATAACATTGCTTTCAGTGAAGCTGAGTCGCTGCAACAGTTAAGCAATTTTAATTTTTGGCCAAAACTCACCTCCAAACCAGTAGATTTTCTGTGTTGGTATTTGATATTCTCATAGTCACTGCTACTGGATGTGAGATTTTATTGCTGATTTAAGGCAAACACCAGTGCCAAGACATGCTTGTGATGCATTGTGTCCCTCATCCTAGTATTGTAAAAGCTGTATGATTAGGGTGGCAAATATAAAGTGAAAAAAAACCCATTTTGCTACAAAAAGAGGAAATGCATAATGCTGAAAAAAAAAAAAGAGTAAAGTCAAAAAAGAACTTAGCACAGCTGAAAGCACCAGCAGAGTCTCCCTGGACTGAAATATTTAAGAATTACTCAGCAACTTAGCTATTCAGACATTTATTGAAGTGTCGCAAGAAAATTGCTTTTGTCATAATTTTTGAAAAGCAGCATATGCAGTTCTGGTACCACATAACAATTTATTTTTCAGAGAACAGAATACTTCTTGAGCCAACATGTAAAGAAATTGGCAGAAGAGAGGATTATCTCTGTTAACATCAGTGGCTGGGAAGCAAGGTGGCAACAAACAGCAGCAACAGCTTTAGAAACGCACTGAATAAGGAAAGTTAGCAAGACTGATCTAAGGAGATGCTCTACACACTATTTTAATGCAATCAGCACTTATGTGATAGTTCTTCTTGGGCAATGAAGGGACCTGAGGAAAAGGCACTAGAGTACTTGGGTACCAATCCCATGAATCAACAGATCAAAAGCCAAGCAGCTGCCTGCCTTCCTGTGAGGTGAAAGCTGCAAATGGAGGAGAAATAACTGCCACTGGAGAATCCTGCTTAACCAGCTCTCCTGGTCAGGGAACAGCAGGGAAGGTGCCTCCTGAGGAAACATAATTTTTCTAGTTTTGGAAGCCTGAATGAATCTCCTTCTCCCATATGTCAAATGTAAGGGTGTCAGCAACGGCATTTTTCAGCTTATATTTGTGTAGCACAACTATTTATTCTTGCAGTCAAGAATCTACTTAAGTTTCTCTTATTTAAACAAAAACTGTAAATATGGAAGATCTATTCCTATTTATAATACTTGTGTTGGAAATCCTCTAAGTGTTTTGTCTACATATTGATTAATAAAGACACATTTACCTCAAGCATTAAAAGTCTTTGAAAAGGATCTGAAAAAACAGCATCTGAAAAGGAAAATGGAGGGTCTGTCTAATAGAAAAAATTGTTAACTACAATAATTTTCTAAAATAATTTTCTTTCTGCAATGAACCATTACACATTAAAACAGTTTAAGAATTACTACATGTATACATTCAATAAATACTAAATAGTTGTGATGTAGCTAGCAATCAGAGAAAACTTATATATCTCAGTCATTTCTTAATTATTCTAAATCCTTGGTAAGATATTTGAAAGTTATTGGCTTAGATACATGCTGCTAACTGGTATTGGAAGGTTTTTCTTTTACCAGCTGAAGAAGACAAAAATTCTCCAGTGTCCTCTACATGAAAGTTCTCAAAGGTCATCTATAATCAAGTGAAGCTCCACACAGAAAACCTGTGACTAGTTTCATTGTCTTTAACTGCATCAGCAAAATCAGGTTTTCAAAGGATTTATTTTATATATTGGTAGTAACATTGGTTGTAACAAAAACTTTGTCCTGAATAGATGAGAGCTTCTTTGGTCAAGTATTCTCAGGTCAATTGCTTAAGCCTGTCACATCCTAAAGGCATCATGTGATTTTTTTACTGTCATAGTTCGCTTCCAGGGCTGGCTATGGTGTAACCCTATACTTAATGAGATACTTGTCATTACCCTGCCATGTTTATAATTTCTGAAATGATCTGGAGTTTTTGCTTTGTTTGTTGTTAAATGTCTTAGCTGTAAATAAAGTCTGTGAAAATTAGGACTTTGATGGGAATTTTTTTTTCCCTTTCTTTTTGCCCCCTGTGGTAGTACAGTTTCTTACAATGAAACAATTATTTTCTGGTCAGAAACTCTTACCTCCTTCACATTCTATTTAACTTGAAAACCAGCCGGGACTTCAGACTAGTTCTTAAGTTCAGCATCTTGTCATATATTTGAGTACACTTTGATTGATACAGATACAAGGCTCAAGTAACCATACAAGAAAAACATTGTAGACTCATAGAAAGGCAATTGTCATCAGCAAGCCTATGTACCTGGTCTGAGATGAATTTCCAGATCAAAATGTGTATTTCCTTTTTGCCTTTTGACAGAGAGTAGTACCTGACAGGTTTCTGGTTCTTCAGAAGTCTCTTGATGGCTGGAAGAAGTGACAGCCCTCAGATCAGAATGGTGTGCAACAGGCCACCGTGTTCTTGTACAAATCAAAGTGCTCTTTCAAACTTGAATGCTCTTTTCTGAGTCAGAAATAGTATCGTGGGAAAAACAATAGTTAAACTTTAAATATCACAGATGAATGTTAAATATTCAGGTTTGGATGCATTGTGCAGGAGTCTCAGGCTGCCAAGGTTGATCTGAAAATTTTTCAGGAGACAGCAAGAAGGAAAAAACTTTTTTTTTTTTAATTTGAGAATGTATTTTTAGTAGCATATGCAGTTTCTCAAATATTTATTTGACAATATTGATAGAATTAAAAATTGCAAAGACTTTTTCTTGTAATATCCCATTTATTCAAAAAACAGGCAAAATTTAAAAAATCATGAATAACTGCAAAATGAAAATGGTTACTTCTTCCTATGGAGCAGAATGGAATAGAATTTCTTTTTTTTTAAATATTTTAAAAGTTTTTATAGACTTTTGTTTTAAGTGCTCATAAAAATAGCCTAGTATTTCCTGTCAATTTTAAAAGAATTTTCAAAAGCTGCTGAATTATGTTTAACTAATATTTTTCATCAAACTTACAAACACTGATAAATTACTATGAAGATATAAGTTCTTTCTTTGCATCATTATCAGTTATATCTAAATAATAAGAGGCATTGCATTGGGTGTTTTGGAATTTTGTTATTTTGATGAAGAATGCATGTGCGTGTCAAAACATACAGATATAGAGTATGGTTAGTGAAAGAGATATCACACAACACACAAATCACACTTGGCTTCAGCTGCTGATGTTTCTTGCTGTTGAAGGCTCCTGGAAGGAGCCATGTAAGCTGCATGCCAGCGATTACCAAGGATCTAACCCAGGGTCCAGCCTTATGAAGTGCCACCATAGGACCTTCGCCCTGGTTTATGGCACATCAGTGTTGCTGGGATGTGAAAGAGTACATTAGCTAACTCTATGCAGGACAAGAAAAGTAAAACCAGACAGGAGTAACATTGTTGACAGAGAAAAAAAGAGGAGTGCTGGAAAATGATTAAGGATTGATGTGTTTCAAGGCTGGTATTTCCCCACTTGACTAACAACTCCCATACTCACAGGGGTGATGACCATACTGATGCTTTGTATAGTTCATTAATCCATGATCATGCCATCTATGCTGGGTTTTAGGTATTACATGTTTAAAATTAAAATGGTTGTGTCGTGTACTCAAAAGTCACTCGTAATCCTGCTCACAGAGACTCTGTCCATGGTAAAAGATACCCTAGTAAAAGTGATTCAATGGAGATGTGAACATTTTTATCGTCCTGGTATGAATCTGTGATGATGACTTAGCACCTAAACTCTTTTCCTCAGGCCTTTTACAGTCCTTTTTAAATGCAAGGGTCCCTTTCTACTTATTCAGACTCTGGTTGTGGCACCCCAGATTGGGTGTTGAAACAAATTTGAGTGTATTGCAGAGGGTTCGGATTGATTCATCAAAATATTTGTATTAAGCTTTGGGATCAGCTCAGAAATAAGCTTGCTGCCGGTGATGAAATAATCACTTGACTACTGTATGTTCTTTATCTACAAATGAAAGCAATTTAGTGGGATATGGGGATAAATTTACCCATCTGAATTAAGTAAACACCTACCTGTTTGGGTACAGGTGCAACCTGTCCACTCTTTCTGCCTTATTCTGACAATGAACATGGAATGCGGAAGGCAGAATGAGGGAATCTAACAGATAAAATAGCCACTTTATATCAACAGTTGTTTTTTGGAGTTGCTTGAAGTATTGACTGACCAAATCTTGTTTGTTGATTTAGGCTTGTGTGGCAGTGTGAAGTATCTTTTTGAACAGTCTTGATATTTCTTTATTGCCACTTAAACAAAGTTCACTTAACGCAAGATAATTTGCAGGAAATGATAATTTGGATTAGTTGTATTCCTTGGAAGTAAGCTTGCAATGCTTACTTTTTCCTGTTGGTACCAACTTGTTCTGAAGCATCCAAAGAAACTGGAAGATATTCATTAACACATGCAGACATAACAGCACAATGCTCAAAACTGTTTTACCAATATTACAGCTAGGGAATTGCCACCTCCAGTTTGGGGAGCCCAAGGGAAATGTTTTGAGGCTTTCTGAAAGTTTTTTTCGGAACTCTGAAGATAAATACCAGCCAAGCATCCCGGCAGTTTCTAGTGTATCAGTAAGAATTGTGGTTTATGACTTCTGTGCAGTTTTTCTCTGAGGGATACCTCAACTCTTTAGGATAAATTATTGGGGATAAAGACTGGCCCACAAGAGTACTTGGACTTTGTTTCTCAGTGATGACTTGTACCTGATGCATTACTTGTACCACAGCCTCCCTATGACTCAGATTCCCATGTTTAGTAATGACATTTGAAAAACTTAGAATCATAGAAACATTGAATGTCTTGGGTTGGAAGGGACCTCTAAAGATCATTTAGTCCAACCCCCCTACAATAAGCAGGGACATCTCCAACTAGAACAGGTTGCTCAGAGCCCCATCAAGCCTGATCTCAAAAATCTCCAGGGATGGGGCCTCCACCACCTCTCTAGGCAACCCATTCCAGTGATTCACCATCCTCATTTTAAAGAACTTTTTCCTAATGTCCAACCTAAATCTACCCTTTTCTAGCTTGAAATCATTATCCCTTGTTCTATTGTTACATGTCCTAGTGAACAGGTCTTCTCCAGCCTTCTTATGGGCCCCTCTAAGGTACTGGAAGGTCACCATAAGGTTCCCTCTGAGTCTTCTCTTCTTCAGGCTGAACAACCCCAATTCCCTCAGCCTGTCTTCATAAGAGGTGTGAGAGACGGACTCTATAATGGCCTTTATTCCAGCGACATTCACTGACCATTCCTGGTGAGGTGCCCCCCTGGCACTCGTGAGAAGAGGACAGAGGTAGCAGGCCCAGGCGCATGAGCACAGGACCACAGACTACAGCTCCCAGGAGGCACGGCGGGGCCGGAACCAGAAAGGGGAGCAATGAGGCGCGCGCTCTGTGAATATCATACGGATCCAGCCGCCGCGGTGAGCGTACCGCTGCGGAGGCTGCCGTGAAGTCATACGGCGCCTTTTCCTGTGGTTGTTGGCGTGTGGGCGTACCGAACGGACTGTCTCAAGGGAAAGGACGTGGATCCCGACCAGGGATTGGCTTCAGCCGTACCCCGGTGGTGAGAATTGTGAACTACATTCCGAGGCTTCTTACTAACATTCCTACATAATACTCACACATACCAGACACTCACTTCTCTTTTTCAATATTCTTCTATTTCCCAAAGGCTCTCTCCAGGCTTTCCCTCTTATCCCTGTCCAGGAACGGGAACAGGGGGGAAGGGGAGAGGTTCTCTCTTGTTTTCTATGTGTGTTGTTATTGGTATATAGATGTAGTGTTGTATAGCTGTTGGTATATGGATATATAGGTGTGGATATAGATATAGAGATAGACCCTGTGTGTTAGTTGATATCGGACTTGCCAAACCCTCAGTGCCTTTAATAAACCTATTGATTCCTAAGCGTTGTTTGTGAGTGTGACGGGGAGTGGTCCTCAGCCCTCGATCCCCTGAGGTGGGGGTGTGGGTCGCGGCTTTACCTATCTCGGTCCACGACAAGAGAGGTGCTCCAGCCCCCATCATTTGCATTGCCCTCCTCTGGACACGTCCTTCTTCCACCGGGGGCTCCAGAGCTGGATGCAGTACTCCAGGTGAGGTCTCACCAGGGCAGAGTAAAGGAGTAGAATCACCTCTGTCAATCTGCTGGCCACACTTCTCTTGATGCAGCCCAGGATGCTGTTGGCCTTCTGGGCTGCAATTGCATATTGGTGGCTCATGTCCAGCTTTTGATCCACTAGTACTCTCCGGTCTTTTTCCACAGAGCTGCTCTCTAGCATGTCTTCCCCCAGACTATATTGATATTGCTGGTTGCCCCAGCCCAGGTGCAGACCCCTGCACTTGGTCTTCTTGAACCTCAGGAGGTTCACCTGAGCCCACTTCTCCGGCTTGTCTCTCTGGATGGCATCCTGTCCCTCTGGCATATCAACTGCACCATCCATCTTGGGGTCATCGGCAAACTTGCTGAGGGTGCTCTCAGTGCCACTGTCAATGTCATTAATGAAGACATTAAACAACACTGGACCCAGTATGGACCCCTGAGGGACACCACTTGTTGCCGTTTTCCATCTGGACATCAAGCCATGTCCAACTTCGTGGACATCTCTTTAAATCTAGGGTTGAAATGCCAATTACAGTCATTACTGAGGAGCAGAAGCAAATCGTAATTTCTCTAATTGGAATTATGAGGATAATTTACTATAAAAATATTGATTTTTCACGTAAAACAAACCAGGGTGGAACGTCACAATTTTTTTTCTCACTAGCATTTAACAGGTTTTTCTAGGGACCTGGGGCACTGGGTGGGGAACCAAAAAAAGAAAATGTCAGTTTTTACATACAGAATTCCCCAAGTCAAACATGATTCAGATGTCTTTTACTCATTTCCCCAGGTGAGAAGAGATTTTCTCCACCAAAGTATCAAAAGCACTGCAAAGAGCTCATTTTACTAGGTTTGCTTTATCTGTGAAATAAAATGTTCCGCATTGCTCTGTTTAACAGTACTGAGACAATGCCCATCTGTTCTAGCAATGGGGATCTCTCTGATGGAATGTTTCCCCTCTATTCAATATACATAAACATCATGTGGAAATGGAATTCTTATTGTAACTGGTAAACAATAGGATATTAAAAGGTCTGAGGATAAGATTAACATATTGTTACAATAGTAAAGTTTGTTTTAAACAATTCGGGATTCTTGAGAGGGTTCTTCGTATAATATCTGTTTTACATGTGATACAAACCCCAAGACTAAAAAAAGTTGTTATCTCTCAAACATTATTTTCTAATTAGCCAACAAGAACAATTAGGAAATGTTTCAGGTAACTTTAATCTTGCTGCCTGACTACACATTGTTCATTTTTTATGTCAACAAGAACATGCTGATATTTTAAAACTGATCTCTGTATGCTAATTTTCCTATTTCCCCATCTAAAAGAGTAGAGCTTTCTGACTGTTAATTTCAGTTGACAGTGAATGGTTTTGTTTCTCTTTCACCTCAAAATAATGTATTGTTGTGAAGTGATTTATAATAAAGGGTATCTAGGAAAAAACTATGATGCTGATCAGTTTTGACAACTAAAAATACATTATTAATGGAATAATAACATTGGAAGCATCTTGAAAACAAGCTGATTGTGAGGAGTTTATTTTTCTGTTCAGACCAAGATTCATTCTTCTAGTTTAGAGATACTTCTGAGTGGACAGGTCATTACAGAGAAGAATGCCAAAATTATTGCATGTTGGAAAGTCTTGAGATGCTGCCTGTCAAATATAGAATGATAGGTACACTTAAAATAAAGTCAGATACATTATTCCCATTAAAATCCACTTTTACAATATCTGGCTTGACATATAGAATAGATATTTTATGTGGATATATATGTCAGAAAGTGAAATTGCCCTAACTGCTTGATTTTACTTAATGGCTATTGATGAAAGATGCCATTTCTTTTTCCTCTATGCACAGTCATATATGAATATAAATACTGGAACAAATATTGTAACAACAACACAGCTCAGTGCATCTCTCTGGCATTTTTGCTATTGAAGTAAATGTAAAGCTAAACCTTGAAGTGAAACGACACATTAATTCATCCTCAGCAGTTGTAACAGAGGACAAGTAGTAATATAGATTTTCAAAATGCTTACTCATGTATTTAAGGTATAGTATCCTTGGTATGATTTGCATACACAGCACAGTATTTAAAGCTCATCTTTTAAGTTGGGATGAATTCTAAGCTACTGTTGTTATGTAATTCACTAAAAATATTTATGCCAATAGCCACATTATGATGTCTTAACAGCTGTTCTCTAGAAAGGCCAGTTTACCATCATTACTGGATTTTATACTAATTATAGTATGTACTTTATTGAATTTGCTGAAGTGCTTTGCTGGATATTCTCCAAATACTAACAGCCAAATGAAATTATATAAAAAGGGTCAGCCTTATTTAAGAGTATGTGAAAGTGCTTTAGAGACTGGCTATAATTAAAGAGGTTGTAAACCAATGCACAGAGTGCAAAAGTCACTGCACACCTATGCTTTCCTTAACTTACATAATTGGAAGGAATTTATCAAGACTGACTCAATTAACTTTGAGAGCTTGATAAAGTATATGCCTAAAATCTTTAAGAATAATTTTTACAATTTTAAGTTCTAGAAAAATAGTAATGTCTATCATATTCAGCACAAAACACCGTGTATAAATTGATTCTCTAAATGCACTTAGCATTGTTTGGATGAGAACAAACAACATTAGTAGCTTAAAAGTGATGTAGTTGAGGAAGATGAGCAAACATACTTTACCCTCTTTCCCTGGGGCTCCTAGGCCTAATTTCTTTATATACTCTTATGAGTGTGTCTTTATAAGGATAAAGGATTGGTAGTATACATGCTAGCATCATTCCTGCTTTATCCAGCATCTTGGACTGCTGAGGTATGAATCTGTTCCTAGCCAGGGGCAGGATAGTCAGTGGAGAAGGCGGATTGCCAGGAACCAATGTAAGGATGAGGAATCCTAGCAGAAAAAGATCATGTAAACTTCACATTTAGGAGAGAATTTGTACAAATTTTCAAGGAAAGACTACTTGAACTAAGCCTGCCCGGATCTTTATCACTGGGTTATTCCAAAGGAAAATTCCTGTTTTTCCCATTTGATATGTATGTAAGTCAGAAAGAGAGTGTTTAACCCTTTTCCGCTGCAGTCTTATAGTATCATTAAAGCTGCATGGTCTACTCAAAACTAGTTATTGTTGTTAAAATTTCATTTAAAACAAAAAATAGCACATAAAACTCTCAAGCAGTTTGTAGGAAAAAAAAGGATATTATGTGAAAAACAGTCATTTCCAGGTATATTCCAGTTTATTTTTATTTTTAATGAAGATTTTGTATGATTTTTCCTCAAAAAGAATTATTTAATAATCTCTTTTAAATAATGGATTTCTTCGAAGAATATAATAAATTGATGTTTTCCTCAACTAAAATAACATCAATGTTTCTGTGCTATGGCAAGGAAAGGAAATCACATTTAGCTTGGTGTGCTCTCATACTATACCTGCGCAGATCACAGACCAAGCAGATCGAGGCAGCAGCAACGGTAAGTCAGTGGCTCTGTGCTTGGCTGCTGCTGGACTGAGGGGAAACGGGGGTTTCCTGCAGCCAGGGAAGCTGAGGAAGGAAGGGTGACCCACCAGGAGCCAGCAGCTCTCACGAGAGAGGCTGAGGCTGACATGGCTGGGCGTGTCGCTGGAGCAACTGTGGGAAATTTAAATGTGGGCAAGCCAGAAGTTCACTCAGACCACGCAGCTGGAGGTGGCAGCATTCTCAGTGCTGCGCGGGAATGTACGCGACTGAGAGAGTGGCCATCTGGGTGCACAGGGAGTGCACCAGCACAGGGGAGTGAACCAGGGATCTGCCAAAATGGTAGGCACTCGCCTGAGAACTAAGACCAGTCCTAAGATGAATATAGTGCCTGGGAAGTCTGACATTTCAGTGCGGGCAGTGGCTTGTAACAGGTGTCTAGATACTTCTGCTGATGTGAAGGTAAGTAACTGCTCAAGGCATACACAGGTAGATGACCTGTTGTGCCAGGTGGCTGAACTTCAAGAAACAGTACCAAGGCTATGGGGCATTAGAGGATCTGAGATGGATATAGATAGATGGTTGCAAAATCATAAAATTTTATTGGAAACCACTGACAATGAGACACCTTGGACCCTGGCTACTCATAAAAGCAGTACCAAACGTCATCGCCCACCCCCTAACATCAGTATCAAGAACAGATATGATACTTTAAGGTCTTTAGACACTCATGAGCAAGTACAACATAGTGAAATTCCACCAGCAAAACACAGTGGTCATCATAAAAAGAAACGATGGGTGCTCGTAGTGGGAGACTATTTGTTAAAGGGCATTGAGACACCCATCTGCTAACCTGACAAAGAACTGTGTGAAATTTGCTGCCTCCTGACAGTAAAAATCCATGATGTTGCTGAAAGGGTGCTACAACTTCTGAACACTGCTGACTACTATGCATTGTTACTCTTCCATGTGGGTATGTAAACCTCTGGGGGCACAAGTTAAAATCATTGGGGCCCAAGTTATCTTTTCTTCTATCATGCCAGTTACAGGAAAGGGGGTAGCGAGGTATAGAAGAATAATGAACATTAATTTCTGGTTACATAATTGGTGCTAAGGTCTTGACTTCCATGACAACGGGACATTCTACGATGACTATGACCTGCAAGGGTGTTATGGAATACACTTGTCTCAAAGAGGCAAGAGAATCTTTGGGGTAGGCTGGCCAAATTAGTCAGGAAGGCTTTAAAATGAAGTTTGCAGAGGATGGGGTCCAACACAGTAATGTGTGTGCCATTGCAGCCAATGGTCAAATAGACCAGAACAACCACAACAGTAAAAGATGCTCCTTAGCTAAGTTTCTGAAGTGTCTGTATACCAACGCAAGAAGCATGGGGAATAAACAAGACGAACTATAAATCTGGGTGCGTTAAAGGGCTATGATCTCATCACAATTACAGAGACATGGTGAGATAGCTCACATGGCTGGAATGTGGTAATGGATGACTGTGTACTTTTTAGGAAGGATAGACTGACAAGGTGAGGTGATGGAGTTGCTCTTTATGTGAGTAAGCAACTAGAATGCATTGAGCTTAACCACAGGGGAGATGATGAAAGTGTTGAAAGCTTATGGGTAAGAGTTAAGGGACATGTAAACATGGGTGATACTGTTGTGGGCATCTACTACAGACCACCAAACCAAGAAGAAGTTGTTGACAAGGCCTTCTACAGGCAGCTGGAAGTAGCCTCAAGACCACATGCCCTGGTGCTCACATGACTTCAGTCACTCTATTAATTGGAAAGATGACACAGCCAGGCATAACCAGTCCAAAAGGTTCCTGCACTGCATTGATTACAACTTTCTGCTGCAGGTGAAGAACCAATGAGGACAGGTGTGATGCTGTGAGAGACGGCAAACCCTCAGTGCCTTTAATAAATCTATTGATTCCTAAGTGTTGTTTGTGAGTGTGACGGGGAGCGGTCCTCGGCCCTCGATTCCCCCGAGGTGGGGGTGTGGGTCGCGGCTTTACCTATCTCGGTCCTCGACAGATGCTGAATCTTGTATTAACAAAGAAGGTGTGATTGTAGAGGTTAAGGTTGGGGGCAGTCTTGGCTGTAGTGACCATGACATGTTAGAGTTTAGCATTGTTAGGGAAAGAAGCAGGGTAATAACATTTCTACCCTGGACTTTAGGAGGGTTATTTTGTCCTCTTCAAAGACCTACTTAGAAGTATTCCATAGGTTAGGGCTCTAGAAGTTAGGGGTCAACATTCAAAATCTATCTCCTCCAAGCTCAAGATAAATGTATTCCCTTGAAAAAAAAACCAATAGGTAGAGGAGGCAGGAGACCTGCATGAATAAGAAAGGAGCTCCTGGAAAAAACTCAAATGGAAGAGGGATATTTACAATATGTGGAAAAAGGGTAGGGTTAATCGGGAGGATCATAGAAATGCTGCCAGAGTATGTAGAGACTCAACAAGAAAGGCCAAGGCTCTCTTGGAACTTAGTCTGGCTAGGGAGGTGAGTCAAAACAAGAAGAGCTTCTTCAAATACATCAATGAGAAAAGGTAGAGTAGGGAAAAACTGGGTCCACTGCTAAATGAGGGGAGAGATATGATAACAGAGGATGCAGAGATGGCAGAATTGCTGAATGCTTTCTTTGCCTCAGTCTTTACTTCTAAGACCAGCCCTCAGGAATCCCAGTCACTGAAAGTACGGGAGCAAAACTGAATGGAGGAAGACTCCCTGTTCAGTGTGGATCGGGTTAGAAATTGCTTGGATAAACTGAAAACACATATCCATGGGCCCTGATGGGGTGCATCTATGTGTGCTGAGAGAGCTGGCTGATGTTGTTGCTCAGCCGCTCTCCATAATTTTTGAAAAATCATGGAGAATGGTAGAGGTGCCTGAGGACCAGAAGAAAGCCAATGTCATTCCAGCCTTTTTGAAAAGACCAAGAAGGAAGACCCAGGCAACTACAGACCAGTCAGCCTCACCTCCATCCCTGGAAATGTCATGGAGCAGCTCATTTGGGAGGCCATCTCTAACCACATGGAAGAAAAGAAAATTATCAGGAGTAGCCAACATGGGTTTACTAAGGGGAAATCTTTCTTGGCTAATCTGATATCCCTCTACAAAGGCATGACCAAATGGGTAGATGAAGGGAGAGCAGTGGATGTCATATACCTTGACTTTACTAAGGCTTTTGATACTGTCTCCCATACCATCCTCATAGGAAAACTCAAGAAATGTGGGATAGATGATTGGTTTGTGAGGTGGATTGAAAACTGGCTCAACAACAGAGTTCAGAGGGTTGTGACCAGTGGCACAGGGTCATGTTGGAGGCCTGTGGCCAGTGGTGTTCACCAAGGATCAGTACTGGGTCCAGTTTTGTCCAATATCTTCATCAACAACCTGGATGAGGATAGAGAGATGGATAGACTGTACTCTCAGCAAGTTCACTGATAATATGAAACTGGGGGGGGGTTGGCTGACACACCAGAAGACTGTGCTGCCATCCAACAAAATCTAGACAGGCTAGAGAGCTGGGCGAAGGTGAACCTCATGAAGTTCAATAAGGACAAGTGTAGAGTCCTTCATCTGGGGAGGAATAACACCAGGTACCAGTAGAGATTAGGGGTTGTCCTGCTAGAAAGCAGCTCCCTGGAGAAAGACCCTAGAGTTCTAGTGGACAGTAAGTCATCCATGGAAAAGCAATGTGCCCTTGTGGCCAAGAGTGCCAATAGTATCCTGGGGTGCATTAAGAAAAGTGTGTGCAGCAGGTCTAGGGAGATTCTCCTCCCCTTCCACTCTGCCCTGGTGAGACCACAACTGGAGTACTGTATCCAGTTTTGGGCTCCCCAATTCAAGAGAGACACAGATCTACTGGAGACACTCCAGTGGAAAGCTATGAGGATGACTAAGGGACTTGAACATCTCTCCTATGAAGAAAGGCTGAGAGAACTGGGGCTGTTTAGTCTTGAGAAGAGAAGGCTGAGAGGGGATTTTATTAATGCCTATAAATATCTGAGGGGTGAGTGTTTTGGAGTGAGATCAGGGATTCCTTTAGCGGCTCAAAGGGGAGACACCTGAACACACTGATAAGATAAGCACATGCAATTTATTAAGCTGCTAGTTCCCTACAGAAAAGCAAAAGTGGTACTACTCACTAAAATTTATATATACATACAAACCCAACAAGGATGAAGACCCACAGGCCGAGGTGTAGCATCGTGTGGTACAAGAGGAAGTTGGCAGGCACAGCACTTTAGGTGGTCACCCCCACGGAGGCAACAGTGACCTTAGAGATGCACTAGCCCTGTGCCCTCAGGAAAATCCTGGTTTATGTGTTCTAGGCAGGGGAATGGAGTTCCGACACAGGTGGCTGGCCTGTGTCGCCCAGGTTGCATAACACGAGGCCAAACACATGCACAACCAATTAGGTCTGGGGCACATTATGCCCCTTCTGGTGTTACTTCATCTATCTTCTTCTGCCTCCCTCTGTCCTTTGGCTGCCCTTTCTGTGCAGCTGCTTTCAAGTGCTGATCCCACAAACAGTTGCTTCTACCTGCCTCTATGGTGTGTACAAATTCCAGGTTCCTCCCAATGTTCTGTTTCTTCAAAAGCTTGCATTCCTCTCTTACCTGTTTTCAGCCACGGACCATCACTAGCAACCCTTTCGGATACAGGCGAGTGTCAAGAGGAAGGGGCCTGTCTCTTTTCAGTGGTGCCCAGTGATTAGAAAAGAAACAATGGGTATAACTTACAATACAGGAAGTTCCACCTCAACATGAGGAGAAACTTCTTTTGACAGAGCACTGGAACAGGCTGCCCAGAGAGGCTGTGGAGTCTCCTCTGGAAACTTTCGAAACCTGCCTGGATGGGTTCCTGTGTAGCCTGCCCTAGGTGATCCTGCTCTGGCATGGGGGTTGGATTCGATTATCTCTAGAGGTCCCTTCCAGCCGCTATCATTCTATGGTTCTATGATTCTATACCTACAAAGTCCGGAGAAAGAATATTCAGCATATTAGTAAGTATGTCCAGAAAATTAACTTCCACCACTGTGACTATGAATATCTGAAGATGACTTACATTTTCAGCCAGATGAGAACTAAAATAAAGAAGAGTCAGTGACTTCTGTCCACAGTAGAAACTATAGGTTCATGTCCATACTTGAAATAAAATATACTCACTTAGGTGATGATGGAAAAATAAAAGTGTTGATTTTTTACAGGAAAAGTTCTGACAACAATGTCGCAATTAAAAACTGTGGATTATTTAATATTTTGAAAGGTGCAATTATTGTTTAAATTCTGCTCACAGAACAGATAAATGGTATCATTTCTTAGGCAACACTCAATATTTGTAGAATGCACTTACAGATGAGAAGGCAAGAAGATAACTCGGCTTCTATGCTCATCCTTCAGTACTTAGAGGAGATTTCAATATGTATTTTAGCTTATATTCTTTCTTAAAGGTTAGTATCCATTCTACCACCAAGATGAGCAAGGGCAAAATTCCAGGAGCTTTCATTAATATACACCTCTAGAAAATACAAAAACAGGCCTGAATGTGTGTAGGTCTGATTATTGTATGTCCAACTACCAATTTTTATGCACAATTACCCAATTTCTTTGTACCAATCCTGTTGCGCAGACAAACATGCAAATCTGTGCAAGAGATCCCTTGGGCTGAAAATTTGGCCCTAAATGAATACACGATGAATAATAAGCTCCACAAATTATTTCTATTTCTTTAACCAATAATGAATAATAAATAATGATTACTTCAATTTTCTATTCCTTTTATTTTAAAAAAGACTAACAATCCAGTTAATCTTTCTCATTTGAATAATCTTATATAACCAAGGAATCTGATCCCTTTATGACCATGCCTATTGCCAAAAGGGCATAAGCATCATCAATGAATAAAAGTACAAGTCTACAGATGTGATTTATATTTTTGGCGTTACACGGGTTTAATGTGTGACCTGGGATATGCCATATCCATACTAAAATATGTTAATATATATATAAATTGCATTAAGAAAAATATGTTGCAAAACTATAAATATTTAACTGATACTGGGAAAAGAAAAAGTTGTATATACAGCCTTAGTTTTACTCATTTTTTTCAAGGAACTCTGAATAACTGTAATTTCAAGGGCATCTTGTATTTTTCAAGAATGAAATATAAAACAGTACGGTGTTTTTTTCCACCCAGGCAAATACAGTGTATCATGCAGTGCTTTGTACAGACAAATAACCATGTAAATTCTATTTTTCACAATATGCCACTGGTCAGACACAAAGGTTCAGAAATAGGGTATTTGCTCACCTAATTGATCAACTTCTGTCCTTAGACTGAAGACTTCTCCCTAACTTATTCTCAGGGACTCAGCATTGGCTCTTGCCAAAAATTATGTTGAGTTTGTCTAAATTATTGGAAGACGTGTTTGGGAAAAAGCATCTCGATAAACATTTGCTGTTTTGATTCTACCCTAGCTGTTTCATACCCCCCTGACAGTGTAAAATAATTAAAGATCTGCTCTGAGTCACTCATGAGCAAGTAGAGTCAATATAACCAGTTGTCTGTTGCATTAACTTACTCTTATAACACAGCTGGGGTGGGGGGGACAAAAGCTGAGGATCTTTAAACTATGACAGGGGCTCAGCAACTAGCCATATTCCGCTAGTCACATAGGTGTCATCCATCTCTCCCTTCCTAGAAGAGACTGAGACTGAATGTGTACAAACTGTCATGAAAAGAAAAAGCAGCTGAGAACAAAACAGACAAAAAAGAAAGAGTATACATTTCAGTAACAGAAAATACTGTATACAGTACATGAAGTTTTATGCAACATTCATGCATCTAAACCAAAGTTGCACGTGTGAAAATGATCTTTCTGTGATTAATGTAATGTACTTTCCATATCTGAGTGCTTCTTTTGTCCTCTTCCACTAATCCACATCTCTGAGGATTTATTCTTACATTTCAAACCTACATGGAGCCTCTAAGAGCTACCATCTTATACTTTCAACCTGTTACACATGCCTTTAACGCTGACATTTCCTTCCAGCGTCATTCTCGTCTGAAGTCCACCCTGGGCAAGGTTTAAACCATGACCAAGTAAAAGTTTTCCTGTGCATGTACACAGCACAGTTCAAAGCTCTTTCAGGGTTACAAACAGGAGCTTTTTACAAGTGGGGAGAGAACATTTCCACCTTCCTACAGGCAACTGGCACTCGCTTGTTTTCCCTGAAAGGATCCGATGAAAGATACAATATTGCAATGCTGTTTTTAGGTAGAGAAAACTTTTGGGAGGTGAATCAGTGGATGTGTGTGACTGAGAAAGAAGGAAAGAAAGATAAAGAGAAGAAAAGAAGAAAGAAGGAGAGGATATCAGCAAGTGTAATACATAAGTGTGTAAGAAAGGTAAAGGTAATGCTGAAGTCACTGTTTTCTAAACTTGTCTATGTAAGGCATGCATTAGTTCAGAGATAAGACCAGCTCAGTGCTGTTGATCAGATAAATGTTGCAATTGACCTAGTTTGAGGAAAGATGAATTGTCAGGCAATTCCTAACTCCATTAATGGGTTAATAATTTTAGTATGCTATTCTTTTTTGAAAAGGCTTATTTAAATGTTTATCAGTTGTGCAAAGTGGAGCAGCACTGGAGATTCGCAAGGGAGAACTGATCATTGCCTATGCATGGAAGCGTTGTAGGAAGATTAAAATAACATTGAGTATATTCTGTAAATGAAGGAGAGAACTAAAAGAAGCCTCCAGAGTCCATTATAAATTTTAATAATACATCAAGGTAATGTAACTGAATAACCGATCTCTGAGGGAAGAAACACAACATTTGGCTAATATTACAATTTAAATTATGAAAACAAAAAGAGCTTTTAGTTAATCTTGTCTTTCTGCTTTTATTCTTGAGGCTCTTTTTTATTTTCCCTGAATCCAAAACACCATGTAAACAAATAAAAGTACGGGAGAAAATAAACAGTTTGGCATCTCAGTAGATTAATTAATGCGCTTCAGCCTTGGCACCAGTAGGCGAAAATTATGTGCATAAATAATATCACTAATTAAAAAGATGCAGATTAACATGCAAATAATGTTAATGAGGATCTGCAATTCCAGAGTGGATTCGCATAACATCAACAATTTAATGGGTTGGAAGGCTTGTGTTTGCATTACATTAATAAATTTCAAAGACCTTGCATAAAAAAGTTCTGTTGGAGCCTCTGTTTCCCACTTGTGAGTTGTAAATTCTGTGGGCAGTAGCAAGCGCTCATCGGCAGATGCCAAAGTCATTATCTCAAAGACTGTTGAGATGGTGCCATGTGCCAGTGTGACCAGCTGTTGGGAACTGGGCAGTAGGCACTGCACTGTGCCAATTATTCATATTATTTGGGTAGTCTTGATATTTATTTAAACTGATTAATATTTTGTGCTCTGCATCTTGATCTGGAGGGAAATCATTTTAAGCAAGCAAAGTTTTAAAAATTCTTATTAGCCTTTGATGTGTCATGGATGGTTGAATGCATAATGGAATTGATTAAGCAGACATAATTTCTAACCATAGGCAAAAACAATATAAGATGTCTTTAATGATGTCATGTAATGTTGAGATAAAATATCACAAGATTAAACTCCAAATGCATCGTAATAACCCAGATTTTACTGAAAAATGAGGACTGTTACACTGCAGTATCTTTTTTCACTCTTGAATTGAGGAATGCTCCTCTGAGGACACTTCTTACAGAAAGAGCAAAGGTTAAGAAAGATTAGAGCAAACTGATTTTTAAATGCCATGTAACTCTTCATTAATTTTCTTTCCTGTTCTATGATCATCGTTATCCCTTCCACACCCAGGCATTCCACTGTGGCTTTGAGACACCATGACACACTGGACAAAGCAATTGCCTGAAGATGGATCCTTATAACATGTTAGAATTGCCCATCTGTGTAAGCTCTGCCTGAATGATTTAGGTATCAGAATTCCCTCTTGTGTATGTGGAATAAGGCTATTAGCTGCACAAAGTGGTAGAAACAAGGAGTGAAACTTCCACAAACTCAAAATGTTTCTTCACATGCCTAAGACTTAACAAATAAAGAAAATAAATGTATTTTTTTGTATTTTTCTCTCTTCTGTTTCTCCAAGTCCCATTTAGATTTAAAATTATTGTCAGTTATGAAAACTTTGAGAAGTTATTTAAATGAGAAGAAAGTCTGAATTAGCACTTTGCAGGAGAAAAAAAAAGTTGTAAAGCAAGTAAAGAAATGAAACAAAAGAAATGAAGGGAAGGGCAGGGCAGGGCAGGGCAGGGCAGGGCAGGGAAGAAGGGAAGATGTTAACATTGTCTTTCCTGAACTTATTATGCTATGTTCTGATGTGATTACAATTCGACCGGTCTTTGGCACAAAATCTTTTTTCTACGAACATCTCTTCCCTTGCAGTCTTCACTCTTGCAATAGCCTCAGCTCCTGCCTTCCCAAGTTTAATGGCACAAGAACTTCACACATGTTGAGCTGCAGGTGGCCAGGCTGGAGACTATAATGGCTAAAGTTTTCCCCTACCAACACTTTGTTCAGAGCTCTCTTCTATGTGAACACTGATTTTCATGAAGCATATGGACATATTCAAAATAATATTTGAAATAATCTTCTTTAGTATGGCTGACATGATTGGCAAACATGTTCCAGAGTCATTGGGGATGTAGGCAGATTCACAGCTGACAAAGCAAAACTGAGACTGAATAATCACTATTTATTTAGGAAAGCAGGTTGGAAGTGTGATCATACTTCACCATGAGTAATTGTAGTTAAGGTATAATTCATTTCAGTTATTGTGCATTTATACTGCGGTGGTTTTTTTTTATGCCTGTAGTTACTACTAATTTAAATTTATAATAAAAATAGTGATATAAATGAAATGTAGTAAATATAGCAGGATTCTAACTGTATGTCTATTAAAGAGAAAAATGGTAGTAGCTATATGAATCAATGTTAATTATATATTGGCAAGAGCTATATCAACACAGTATAATTTATAGCTAATTGCATAAATTGCAGTATTGTAAGATTACACCAATATTTCTAACCCACAAATAGAAATTTTAACATCTAACATTTCAGCATGCACTGTAAAAAAGAATGGATCCAAAAATACTTTATGTTTGAAGATGTTTCATGGGTACTATGTAAATACAAGATATCTAGCTTTCAGAATTATTTTGGAACAAGAGAATAGTTTTCAATCCAAGTTAGTATACAGGAAATTTAGCCATGCATCACACAGACAGAACTCTGTCCTTGTTCTAGGCTTAAATCTTTATTGCAAAATTTGAAAGTAATCTTATTTTGTCTGTAGACGTTGTCTGCGTGAATATTAGATTTTAGAAGATCTGCTGTAGATACCCAATTAAGAAATACGTATCAACATCAAACAATATTTATACAAACTTATAGACAGATTTCAAATAAAACATTTCTGCTGGTGATGCCTTTGTTGATGCAGCCCAGCATCCTGTTGGTTGTCTTTGCCGCTACAGCACATCTTGAGCCTGTTATGCTCCAAGACCCCAAGGTCCCTTTCCACAGGGCTGCTCTCCAGCCAGGTGAATCCCAGTCTGAACTGCACCACTGGGTTTTGTGTTCCCAGGTGCAATACTTTACACTTCTCCCTGTTGAACTTCATAAGGTTCCTGCTAGCCCACTCCTCCAGCTTGTCTAGGTCATCCTGGAGGGTGGCTCTCCCTTCTGGAGTGTCAGCCTCTCCACTCATCTTGGTGTCATCAGCAGACTTCACCAGGGTGCTCTTGATCCCAACATCCAGTTCACTTACGAAGATGTTAAACAGCACTGGGCCCAATATTGATCCCTGGGGTACCCCACTTGTGACCAGTTGCCAGTTTGAGGAGGAACTATTTACTATCACTCTCTGGGTACAGTCTGTCAGACTGTTCCCCACCCACCACACATACCACTTGTCAAGGCCATAACAAGTCAGTTTCTCCAGGAGGAGGCTGTGGGGGACCCTATCAAAAGCCTTGGAGAAGTCCAGGTAGACAATGTCCATCACTCGCCCTGCATCAACTGAGCATGTTACTTGGTTGTAGAAGGCGATCGAGTTTGTCAAGCATGATGTTTGTGTCTGCTCAGCTACAGAAATATTACTTTAACTATTCTACCTGTACTCATAAATAAACATCACTACTGCTATTGAAAGAATATCAGAGATGCAAAGACAAGGTCAGATGTCAGGAAATGGTAAAATGTAGATTACACGTAGCTGTATCTCTGCTTTCTCTATTATGATCTTCCAAGTACTTCTGTAATTAAAAGAATTACATATCACTACAGTATTGGTACAAGTAGAATATTGTAGTTTGCAATACAAAGTGTAGCTTTAATTGGTTGTAACTATGAGAATAACAGTCTTTACTGTAGACAAATGGACATATGGAATTAATATTACATCCGGTCTTCCATTCTCTTAATGTGTAAATTGCAGTTAATTAAGAGTTAATACTTTCATAGTAGGTGTTCATCTTATTCCTCCACTGCAAGGGTAATACATAAGCAAGAGGAATAAATCCATAAAACATTAAGTATTTTTCCCTAGAAAATGAAGTCTCCTTAAGTATATAGAGTCCCTGTTCAAGCCATGTCTGGCATAGGACACTGGAATGGATAAAGATGCAGGTCTTAACAATTTTTCTTCTAGGTCTGAGGCAGCATTGGTTCAAATATGACTTAAATATTAATTAAATCTCCCAAATAGCTGCTTGAATTTACCTAGGAAGGACTGACTTCCTAGCATCCAGTCCATTTGGCAATGACTGCAACATTTTGGATTTCTGTACTCATTCTTCTTGCACTACATAATTACTCAGAACAATAGTTCTAGAAATACAGAAAGTTCTTACAATTCTGAGTTTAACTCAGTGTCAGTAACTGTAAAGTAATATATATGGATGAAAATATTATTTTATTTATACACGCACTCTGCCAGGCGCTAAATCAGCTATTGTCACTCTGGAAAGAAGCATACAGATCTCTAAAAATACAATTGGAACATGTACTGGTGGTTAAAAAGGTAAATGTAATTATTAGGAAATAAAGTGCAAACAAAGACCTCATAATCATAATACCAGTGCAGCCATGTCTTGAATACTTCACACAGCTTCTCTCATCCAGTTTCAAAATAACCATATAACAACTAGAGAAGCTACCAAGGAGTCAGAAGTACCATACTTCCTATAAGATGAGAAAGAAAACAGAATAGGGTCTGGAAAAGATGACTAAATTGAGATGTGAGAATTTTATAATACTGAAAGCCATGAAGGTGATGAATAAGTTATTCGCTACTTCTGATAAGTGGAAGATGTAGTCATTGTAGAGCTGCCAGTGAAAACAGCAGACAAAGTGAAGTAAGGTTTTTTACACCACCTGAAATGGAACAGGGGAATTGCTCCTCACAGGAGGCCAAAAATAGAAATGCCTTCTGAAAGGCTATGCACAGTGCTTAAGGACAGGTCCACCTCAACTGCAAAGCCTGACAATCTAGATGGAGACTCCATCTCTAAATAATAATAATCAGCATTTAAACATTCTTTGAAAGTTGACAGGTATGCTAGGGGAGTTGGATATACTTGCCTGGTATCTTAGGATCTACAAGTATGTGCCACTCACCAATCTTGAAGGAAAACATGGGACAAAAAATATCTTCGGTCTAGCCAATTTAGCTACTTTTTGTTCCCAGTGTTAGCCTCAAGTGGGTATGCTTTGGTATATGAGTAATCTACCCCTGAAGTCTTTCAAGTGGTTGCTCATAGTTTCTTGAACAATACGGGAATCAAATTTCTGTCATATCTATAAGCAAGTACACCAGTCTTGTCATACACGATTGTTAACTTCTTTCAAGCATACATTCAGCTTAAATCCCATGTTATTTCTATTAATGGAGACTAAACCATGGCTCTGAATCACTAATCTGATTTTTGTAGGTTCTTTATAATTTTACTTGTGTAAAAATCAGAATAGTACAACAGCAAATCAGTCCCAGATTATCCTAAGCTCTGAAATAAGCTAGTAGTGGCATACATATTTGTCATCAATAATATGTATCACAATTTAACGCAAGATGTCTGACTTAATTAGAGCAGCAATGACCACTGCATCAAAGCTCTGAATTCAATTTTCTTTCCAGGTTTGGAAAAGTATTCCTACTTATGTAAGCCTAAGAGTTGTAGAATTAAAATTTCTGTTGTATGCCAAGCAAGGACATGTCTATTACATTAAGGTAATGAGTGACTTAACCAAGTTCATAGCTTAAGTTTGATGGTATAAGCAATAGATCCTTTTATTAACAATAAAATTTAGAATATAAAACACAGACTACAGAATATAATACATAATATATGAATTTTAAGGTAGTTTTCTATGACTGCACAGTACTCATAGCCATAGAGCTATGCCAACAGGACTAGGGATACCCTGAGAGTCACATTTTTGTGTGAAAGAAGAGAAAATTGTATGTGTTATTCCTTGCAGGTGTTTACTTAGCAATAGTGAGAAACTTCTAGAGATCTATTTCAGTTCCTAATTAGTCCTGAATGTCTTCCTGTTGTTTAACTTAAATCTACCTTGCCATAACTTATTTCTGTTGTTGCATGTCATATATGGGGCACGAGGAAAACAATTTATTCCATTCATCTCTATATTTCAACTTAGTTGAACACCTATTGTATCTCTGGTTTCCTTTTTTGAGACTGTCCTGTCACTTTCAATATCCTTGCTGTCCACTGCCTCAAAAGAAAACAAATATGAAGGTTTAGAAGGGCACAAAAATTCTCTTCACTTTGCCCAGTCAGAGCAATGATCAGACTCTACTTTTCTCTTCACATCTCTAAATCACAGGGACTGCTCTGCTTGAGCACTTCTTCCATGACAGGCAGTTCTGGGAGGCAACAGAGCAGGTCTTTCCCCCAGGAGAAATTCAGCAGTTAGAGTAGAAAATGTAGCTAAATGGGACTCATTGCTGAAGGTCCCTACTGTTTTGA
This sequence comes from Hemiprocne comata, assembly GCA_020745705.1. NCBI lineage: Eukaryota > Metazoa > Chordata > Aves > Apodiformes > Apodidae > Hemiprocne > Hemiprocne comata. The sequence continues at coordinate 96,909,897 of CM036587.1, read as the reverse complement.
TTAAAACACTTGGGGCTGACAGGTTTTTGTCTGTGATAAAGATCACACAGTTACTCTCATCTATGAGACTTTAACCACCAGAAAGAGAAGTAAAACCCAACACTCATTCTGGGTGCTGGTTAGTCAGGACTGATGAGAGACAAATAGAGATTTGCTTGTACCTGGCTATATGGGCAAGCACAAATTACCTCCTTTACTTGTCCTCCGCTCCAAACAAATCACCTAAATTACTTTCAGCTTAGACTTGTCACTTAATATCTTTCCTCTGCACACTCACTTGAAGTGAACTTACACAAAGAGATCCCTATATATCTCATATTATTTTATATAGTAGCCTGGTTCCCACAAGAGGGGCAGAGCATTTCTACTCTAAGTGATCAAGAATATTTGGGTTTTACCCTCTCCGGCCAGTACAAATGTCAGACTTGGACCACCTGCATTACGAGTGAGATTACCAACCCTCTCCATGCCCCTGAGAGGTGGCTATGTAAAGGACAGCCATGGCTTTTTGGATTGGAAGTATGTGTATATATATATAGGTATGTGTATATATATATAGGTATACATATACGGGTATATATATATATGGGTACACACACACAGGTATACACATACAGGTAGATAGCAACACATATAACATACACATGACATACACTATATAAATGTGTGTGCATAACACATTGTCCTGGTTTGAGCCAGGGTGAAGAGAACTTTCTCTTTGTTAATTTTTTTTCTTTCAGTGGACTTTTTTTAGCAGTGCCAGTGGACTGATAATAACCAAGGTCACTTCTGACTGTCTGCAGGCTCCCCCCCCCCCACGGGGGAGCAGATTAGACTGAAGGCAGGATCAGCAAACTAAAATATTCCCTTCTCATAATATTTTATCTATTTGGCTTTTGGTATAGGTTAAGACATGGAAGACAAGCCTTTTGTTTCCTTTTTCTCTGTCTTTTTCTGCTTACTGTCGCTTCTATCTCCCTCTCTTTGGCTCTCTCTCTTTTTTCCCATTTTTGTTCCCAGCCGACACCCGAGGGCCCCGTCCGTGCGCCCGGACACTCCCCCCTTCAGCTGGGAATCACCAGGAAGAGGAGTTGCTGTGAGAGTCGCTGGGGGAGGAGGGAAGCGTTGGGTGTTGCACATCCCTTTATAAATATACATATTCCTTTATCACTAATAATTAAAATCAATCTGTTTCACTTTTAAACCCAGAAAGCCTCTCTTTCTCATTTTTTTCTCCCTCTTTCCCTGCCTTGGGGGAGGGGGGGCAGAATCGAGAGCATTATTGTTATTGGTTTGACTGCCAACCCGACGCCAAACTGTGACACACATGAAGAACACAAGTTGGACTATGTTGGATGTTCTTCAGTTTCAGCTCCTTCTTAGGGTCTCAGGAGGTAAGATAGAAATTATTTTTCCTTGATTTTCAATCTCAGATGAGATTAGAGAAGATTTGTTTGCCAAACTGCTTATGCTGGGTCAGTTCTGGCACACGAGGCAAGATTACAGGTGCTGATATGTCAGACATGGAAGTGTTTAGTGAGTTCAGGCACACCAAGAGTGCAGTACAATCTACCCAAGTAACCATTAGGTGTGATGGAACCCTGCTGTCCTGGAGATGGATAAGCACCTGCCTGCCTGCTGATGGGAAGCAGTGAATGAACTTCTTGGGATTGTTGTCTTGACTGTCCAAAAGCAAAATGGAGTCGAAGCACATAAAGGAATACAGAAACAAGGAGAAACTAAAGAGCAAAAGTTTTGCCCCATTTCATTTAAAAATATATTTATACACATATGCAAAGCTTATTAAGCCTGAATCTTTTGCATATAATTATGTATTACATTATAAAACATATATAGATAGAAGAAGTGCTACTGGCTGCAAGATCCCTTTCCTCCTCCCCAGGAAACCTGAAGCTCTGATTGTTGCCAATGTATTAGTATAAGGGCCCAAATAGCCCTTTAACTCAACATAGGTCATTTAGAAGGAAGCCAAACCTGTTGCTTCACAGAAAAAAGCCACTGATGATCAAACAAATGGAGGTTGTTCAAATTACTTCTGTCTTCAGAAAACAATCTTAGTAGTTCCTAGTAGATTTTAGTAGCTTCTTGGGAATAAAGGTAAATCAATTAATAAGGAACTATGAGACTGATGAAGGAAAAAGTTGGAGCAGCCAAGAGGGAATAGCAGCCAAGAGGAATAGAACCTTTAATAAATCTTTGATATTTTCAGGCCACATTTTTTGTCCTTCGAGTATATTCTTCCCATATTCTCTTGCAAAAATAACCCAATTACATCTATTTCAGTATAATTTCAGATAATGGCTGAATATTTGGGAGCTGATTTTAAATTTCCTGTTTAAAAGAAAAAAAGCAGAACAATTTTTCTCCTTGATCTGATTGCTTCATTTTGTTTTCTGACCTTTGCACATGATAAGCATGTATTTTAGTGTCAGCTTTTTGTAGATTTTAGTCAGCAAACTCACATTAAAGTATTTTCTCTGTAACCCCCGATAGTAAAAATGGTCCTAATAACAAGGTCTAAATCCTACACAGATATGTTGATAACTGACTAACTGTATTTTCTTGCAAACCCAGGGCTGGATTTTTACTTCTTCTTTGCCTCTCAGTTCTGCTGTGAGAAAGCTAAGTGGTGCTGAGGGCAGCACAATCACCTTCTTAAGGAAGGACAAGCCCTACATGTCCCAAGCTTATGGTATCCACTTAAGGACCATCCTGTCTCTGGAATTAAAGGCATCGATATTTGGTGAGAATCAGGAAACACTGCAATTGAGGCTCCTCAATAACAGAGTGATGAAATAAGCTCCAGAGAGAAAGCACAAGAAGTTTATGATGGTGACATATCATCAGTAGTTGCTATGTGGGAGAAAACAGCTTCAGCTGAATAAAATATAATTTATGGTTGTGGCTTACTATGGAAAAGCAATACAGGCACTGTGTTAATATTGTCTTACCAAGTTCATATTAGCATGAGGCTTTAAAACTTAAAACTAAATTTTCTTTTAGAGATCCTTGAAAATGCAACAAACAAAATGCAGAATGTTAAATGTTATTTTAAAGTGTTTATGGGAGCTCTTTGAAAAATAAATTAATACATAAAGAATAACAGATAGCTTAAAAACTTCCTGGTTGTTAAGTCCAGCTACTTTTTGTGTACTTATTTCTAGAGTTTAGTTAGTTATATATCCACAGTATGAGATTGTTTGGAAGTGGTTTAGCCATAGTAGAAACTATGCCTTTAGAGATGACCCCATTAAATTTGATGACACATTCACTGCAGAATGAATACCGTCATTCATTTTGTGGTCAAAAAGGAAGGCATGATCCAGACACTTTCACCAAACACCTGCGTAGCCTTGGGAAACACTGAACTCAAGAGTTGAAATGTCATTTCTTCCAACTGCTACTCCCATGTAATTCATTGCCCTTCTGACTGACTTAGGTCTTGTGCCCTAAAGTAGATGACATTTAGGAAAGAGCTTTCTTCTTCCCTTCATTTAAAAAATAAACAAACAACAAATCATATTAGCCAACATCTCATGGTGGACCAGTGTGAGACCCAACTTTCTAACGTGGTATTATTCGCAGCCTTAGACACTTAGGGAGATAGACTTAAAGAGCTAGTAAACTGGGACTTATTATTCTCCTTCTTACAAGATCGAGATGTAAAATCCGATATTTCTCTTTAAACACTCTTTACAGTGTAATTTGGTTCTCCAGAGCTCATTTTGCTTTTCTGTTTCCCAATAGATGACAGAAGGCAATACATATCTCAGCCATCTCAGATACGCATCCTAATGTCTAACGCAGATTTCTTTTACAAATCTTAGCACACTAAACCTGGGAACTTTCCAAAGACATGAAGTGTTTGCCAGTCATATACATTAATTTGCAGTTAATAAAAGTATGATCACTCTCAAGGAAATTATTACTCCAGTTCTGTCTATATGCACTTAGGGTTTTGGCACAAAAGCTTTCCACCCGTGGAAAGTGTTATATTGATTTTGCATGTGCACATATATTGGTGTGTGTACATATGTCTTACGTGTATCTTGTGCAAAGGTGTATCTTATACAAATATATACATATGGTAATCTAACCAGTAGCAAGAACTGACCAGAAGAATGCAAGAAAGCATGAAATGCGAAGGATATTTGGAGCTAGGTTTAATTTAGGGACCAGGACCTTTTGCTTTTTTTTCCTTGCTTTCTAATCCAGTATTTGTGTCACTAACCTCTTTCACTCCCTTTGCTTTAGTAAGAATTTTTTGGAAGTCGTTACATTTCTACTTCAACAATACTTCAGGAAAATATGCTGATGAAATACTCTGCTACTAAAATATCAGTATTAGAAAGAAAGAAGGAAATTCCTTTCCCCTTTTTCTTAAATGGTGGGATAAGCTTCCATTTATATCACAGCTTCTTTTGTTTGGTTTCCATGAATATTGATGGGGTTTCTTGAAAACTGGCATGCTTGCTGTTGGTACTTTTTGTACAAAGTGGACAGTGCTGGGACACACTGTAACTTCTTATCTGGAAGTTATGATGGTCTGCATGCACATTTCCTGTTCATTCCTGCTTATGACAAGGTTATACATTTATGGTATAAATATATATTACATTAATGATGATTTTCTTAAACATATCAACCCAAGAAACCACTTTGAACTACTCTTTGTAAATTACTAAAGTGAGAAATCACCCATGTGTGAACAAAATACAAAAAAAATATTATACCTTTGAGCTTGAAAAAAATCTTTGTAGGATAGCTATGACTATCCCATTAATTTAAATTGTTATTTTGAAAAAGTGACTCTTTATTATAATAAATTACAGTTTTATTGACGCATCCAGCCTTTTCAGATGAGCTCTTAATAGGATGGCATGATAGGTTTTCAATAATATTATCTCATAGGATACAAAACATGGAACTTAATAAAATGGCTACATTTTATAATTTGTTTTTGTAAGTAATGGAGTTTTAACCTCTTGCCATCTTAAAATTTCTTTATCTTTTTTTCCTAATCCTTCTTGGTAACCACAATCTTTTTCTTCTCATATGAGTCAGCCAAAATCTGTAGAAGGTTAAGTTTCAGTCCTCAGTCTTACTATGATAGCAAACTTTGCACGTTATGTTTTCACATTCTTCCAAATCATATTACAGAAAATTCTATAAGTAAGTAAATATATAAGGATTATTATAGCAAAAGTTGCAATTTTTGCAAAATGGTTGCAAAACAGGTGTCTAGGGATAAGTATTTTTTTCATATTGTCTTCATTATAATTAATAATTAAATTTGAATTAATACTGCAAAATAATATCTTCTTTCTCTGAAGACCAGTGTGTTACCATGCTAATAAGACCACTCTTTTTAGGATGAAGGTCAATGTTACCTACTGAAAATTCTTGAAAAATAATGCAAAATCTTGTCACCTTACTTTTATCACAAGTTCACGAGACTTTATAGTTTCTTCAGTATGTATAATATAATGTAATAATGTTAAACTGAAAGCACTCAAACATGTTCTCTTGGAACTCATTCCAAGCCCTTTTACTTTTTCCTTTTTCATCATACAGTCTTTCTGAAGCCCCTGGGACCACGAATTTAAAACAATCTGTGGTGGTATGATTTAAATTTATATATCTAATGAAGCTTATTTTATAATAATTATTCTGATTTAATTTAAATAACTGTTATCTCACTAGGGATGGTCAAGGGAAATTGCTGTATACTTTACCATTAATTGTAAATCTGTGGTTGCTTAAAACATGCAATAACATGTCTTGGCAACAGCAGGGTTTTCTCTTTTGCATCTGTGTTTTTCTCTCAGTATATTTTATCACTTCTTTCACACAGTGATAAATAAACTCTATATAAGTACAGTTCAAAAACACAAAGGTTTATATTTGCAAGTGATTGAAGCAAGAAACATTTGCAGTGGCCAAAAACGTATGCAAAAGGTCTACAAAAGGAAGTCAGGCCAAGAATAATGTAACACTAACAAGATTTAGCAAGGCAACAGAATGCAGAAAAGATTTTTTTAATAATTCTTGACAGAGAGAAGAAAATATAAAAATTTTGGTTAGAGACTACCGCAAAAATGGAAAAGAATTAGATTCAAAAACATGCTTAAACTATTTTCTTGGCTTATGCTAACTTACCTGGCACTGTATCATGAGGTGATTTTGGCTACTCAGATATAGCTGGGTATTAGTACATCCACAGATACATGCATCCGAGTAAGACCACTCCAAGTTCCACAGATTAGTCACTGGTAGGAGAATAAAATATGTGTTCTGTTATGCATAGTAAATGCTAGAAAAGACAATAAAAGAATCCAGAAGGAGAAATTATTTTGACTGTGTGAAAGAAAGGTATCAAAGGGTGTTTCATGAACCAAGCAGCACTCTTTAGTCCATGCCAATGGATTTCCAGTTCTTTGGTTAAACATAAACTACTGTTTTGCTACTGCTTCACATTACTTATCATATTTGTCATTCTACATCTAAGAAATAAAGAAAAAAAATAATGTTAGAAATGACAAACACTTCATAATAGGAATGGAAGTCCTGAAAACACTTGATTAATAGTATCTTGTTTAAAAACACTTTATCACTCACTGAATGCCATTAGTACGCTGTCTAAGGAATTACTACATTTAAATGTCTTTAATGTAATAACTACAATAGCACAAGAGAAACTGGGAAAAAAAATTATCATGAAGGCTCTTCCTTTTAAATAATTCTAATTCTTTAAGGTTTGTTAAAAACAGTCTCAGGATGGCTTCTGTTGATCAATTTTTCAGTAGAGGTGAAATTAAAGACATGAAGCCTGGGTATTTTCTTAGCATAATTTTTTTTACATATAACACTACTAAATAACCACACACCAGTTTGTCTACTCCAGTAGATATCCTTACTGTCTAATCTCAAGAAAAAAAACCAAACCCTTCCAGTGGTTCAAAGGCTTGTTTACTGTGCAACTGTTTTGACTGATCAATAGGCATCAGAGCCAAAGAGGGGATAGATGCAGATGTCTGTGAATAAAAACTGTTATAACTTTGTTAGGAATGGCAAACAAAGCAGCTGCAACAAATATGTACAGTGGTACTACGAGTTTTGAAATGGAAGGCAGATGGGCCAATACAGTAAATTACATAGACATATCACCTTGACTTAATACCCTCCTTCACCTTCGGACCTTCATCCTAAAACCAGGGGTCTTATTAGCATGGCAACACACTGGTACTCAAAGTTGGTCACAAAAGAAATGCCCTCTGGTGAATTCCTGTATAACAGTTCCCAGCTGAATTTTACTTGGGAAGGTTGTGTAAAAGCTGCTTTTGCCAAAACTCCTCTCCCAAGAAAGGATATCAGCACTAACCCAGCAATGAACCTGCAACATTTCTTCTCAGACTGGTCATTTGCTGACCAATACCCATGTGGATACTGGTTCAATCTGGTGACTGTTGTCTTGATATAGAAAATATCCAAAAATGGAGGTAAGAGTAATAATTCAGGTAATTAATTTCCCTAACTACTTTTTCTTGAAATCTGTTTTGGGGAGGAAAAAAAAAAAAAAGTTATTAAAAGGTAGCAAATCAGAATTTACAAATGTAGTTGTCATAGTTGAACAATTAGAGTGATTTCAATGCAAAGCCATTTAGGATATAATAGCAATTGTAAATATCAGATCCGATCCCAGTAGTGACTATTTTTTCAAGCAAGCAAAGCTGGGCAGAACTAGAAATCAAAGGTAAAAAATACAGCAGTGATTTAGAACATGCAGAAACAATGTAGAAAGAGACAAGAGAGAAAGCATTAATGGTGGTGCATAATTATATAAATGAATTTGCAGGGTAAGTTACATAAAAAACTAACAGTGAATTTTAATTGATTTATAAGAAACATTCCATTAATAGTCAACATTTTCTCTGTGCTATTTGGAATTCTATATGGAATTCTGGGCATTGCCATACCATGAAGATATTGACAAATTAGAGGAAGTGCAGAAAACAGCAGCAAAAACAGTCAGGAAAGATGAACTGACTTGTAAGAAAAGATTGACTCATTAGGGAAAAAGTATTTGGAGGGCATAATTAAGTGTGCAGCCAGTTCCTGTGGTGAAATCTATTTTTTAACCTCTTAGAAATTTAAGTAGAAATACTAGCCTTGTATGAAGATAAACATAATCTCTCTGAAGATCACTGAGGGGTTTTTTTGGTGGGTTTTTTACAAACTTAGGAAAAAATTTTTTTGCCCTACAGGTCAGACACTTACATGAATATGATAATCCAGTCCTTAGCTGCCATTTTATGTGATCTTTTGAGTTGTCCCCTTGTTTTTAACAGTCACAATCAAGCAAAGCTGTGCTAGGACTGCTAGCATCACAATCAAGCAAAGGCTGGCTAGGACTGATGGCAATGACCTCTGCTGCGCTAGTGTTTCCTATTTTGAAGATTCTCTAGGACTCCTTTTAGTAACATGAATACCTTAATTTTTTTATTGTCAGAGGTAAGAGAAAGGTATAAGCTGGGGAAATGCCTTTTCCTTCTTTCAGGAAATGAGTTATCACTGACACAGTCATAAAACACATTAAAAACACTACTTCCCCTCAAGTTCTTCAATAAAATGATTAAAGTGTATCGTAGTGCTAACTGGATAAGCAACAGTTCCTCCCACGCTGGTGCTGATTCTTGCCTGGGAAAGGAACCTCTTCAAGTTGTTATGGCTACGTGGACAAGAGAGACGTAAGGAAGACAGAGACAGAAACAGAGATCTGACACTGACATTTGAAAAATCTGTGATGGATTGTGTCCATTGGGAACTTGCTATCAGAATACATAAGAGAATTTGTGTTCACCTGGTTCTTTAATTCTTGCCAAGCAAAGGTTAAAATAAAACACTTAGAAAATTAGAAATTTTTACAGGTGGTAGTGGATTTCTCATTTAAAAAGACTAGGTTCAAAATGTCTGATTCAAAAAGGGTTTCTTTATTGACTTTGCATAATTATGGGTATCTCTATGCCTCCTAGGCATACCTATATGTTCCTTCTGACATACTGTCATGGTCTGAGAGGACTGCCTAAGGCCATACTGACCTGAGACCACCCAGAACACCCCCAGCTGCTGCAGCTTTTGGCTGTGTCAGTTATTGGGGGGGGGGGGGTGGGAGGGAGCAGCTGTGCCTGTGGGGAGAAGAGGGTGGGTCAGGTGACCCACATGGACCAATCATAGTCCTCCTGGCCATGGTGCTCAGCATAAAATGGCTCCTCAGTAGGTATTTTGCTGGCTGGCTGGTTTGGAGTTTGTTTGTTATCTCTTCCTGTGCTGCTGGCATTTCTGCATCCTGTTTTCCTGACAGAAAAGAACATTGTTCACTGAGACAGGTTGCCTTTCCCTGCCTCCCCAGATAGGACCAGTGTAGCTGCTTCAAGGTTTTTTGTGGACTGTTGATAGAACTCTGGACTCTGGCACCCCCATCCACTGCTGTGTCTTTGTGGGACTTTTCTGGTTGGGATGTAATTACTATCTGAGGGGTGTAGGCTCCATTTTTTTGTATTTGTATGTATTTGTGTATATTTCACTATTGTTGTTGTTATTATTATCATTATTATTTAATTAAACCTAGGGTTTTTTCCAACCTTAAAGTCTCTCTTCCTTGTTCCCCTTTTATCTTCCCCTGGGAGGGTAGTGGGGGGATAACAGAGAGCATCTTCCACTTGGCTATTGGCTAAAACTGTGACAGATTTATTGGTGCCCAGTGTGAGGCTTGAATCATTTCATATTTTCATAAGTTCCTAATTTAATATGTCCATATTTAATTTTTCTTCTGGAAGGCTGGAAACTAAGCACACTTATACTATAAATCAAAAAGAAGAGCAGAACCTCCTACTTACTGGCTTGTTGTGTTCTGTCGATGCTGGGCCAGAGACCATTACCATCAATGCAGGAGCTACAGACAGGGAATGACAGAGGACTTAACGGGTGGCCTAAAGTAAGATGAGCTGAAGCATAAGAGTGAGAAAACTGAAAGTCTTCACTAATTTTCTGGGGAATGTTCGTTCTTCATCTCAAATACAGGGAAATGCCAACAGTGAAATTAGGGAAAATGTGTGCTTGCCAGGTTTCTATAAGAGCTTGCAAGTTATAACTACTCTGGAGTCTTAGGCTTTTGCTTTGCTGTTCTGCTTGCCAAAAGGCTCTGGCAAACACTCCCAAGGGAGAATATTCACCAGAGTACTTGCACGCGGAGTTATCCATATGCAAGGATATTGACCCAATCTGCTTTAGGAGTACCTTGAAAATCCTGTTACTTCTAGATCTGTGTAAGTTAGTCTGACCAGAATAGTGTACCTTATTGATCGTGATTTCCTTGGGTATGAAACACTGTGTTTAGCAGGTGACTTCATGCTGACTTGGTTAATATGCAAGTATAGGGAGTAAAACAATTCCTCCTGTAAAAATAATTAAAAAAAAAAAAAAAAAAAAAAAAAAGCCTGACTATATAAATAAATAAATCCTAGATTATTCTAAACAGTCAGGATTTTATTTGGTTGCTTCTAACACAGTTTGTGCTGCTAATACTTCACAAAGTTTGTGACTCAGCCTTCCCTCTCTTCCAATACACTCTTCATGCCCACAGAATTTCTTACAGTTGCTTCTTCTGTACTGCATGTATTTCTAAAGATGGATGTTCTTTATCTCTTGAGTAGGATATGTAAGATGGATGGACATGACTGACTTACTGTATACGTTTCTCAGTTGCCAAGCTATGGTCTCCATTCATATTTATTTACTCCTTTATGAGTGTTTCTTTCCAGTTCATGCTGACTGTCACATGGAGTGAGACAAAACCATTATTTTTTCCTCACTCTTCTTCCATTTTTACTTGATTGCTTAATTTCTGCAACAAATTAAAAAGGGGAGACCTATTTTTCTCTTATATATGAATATATTCCTTGAAGATAGATATAGAATATTGTATTGCAAGGAGGTTTAATTTTTTTTTTAAGTAAGGAAAACTCAAAATCGACTCTGAAACTCTGCTCTCCATTTACAAAATGTGTGTAGGCATTGTTGCGTATGTCATATGGTACTGATATGGAATCCTGTGAAACTGGAAGGTTAAATGGTGACAGCTAAGTTTTGATAGCAAAATACCTTTGTCTGTATGGTAAATGGAATTATGAAGCTTCGTTCATTATGGTAGACTTCAAATGGCCAGTTAGACTTCTGTGAAAATACAATAAAGTACAGCCTCTTCTTGAGCAGGCATACATTATGCCAAAGCTTTACGAATAATTTTAAATTCCAGATAACTGCATTTTAAAGGGAAAAGAGTAATAGACTCTCAAGTCAGTGATTTTAATTTAAATTATATAATACCTTGTTAAAAAAACACAACTCACAAAAATATTTTTTTCTGATTTTTACACATGGAGTATTAGTGAGGATTTTTTTTTTTTACTCAAATACAAAAGTTCAAATATTTATTGATGTTCTACTTTTTTTTTTTTTTAACCGAATCCATGTTTTCTAATCATTGTCTGTTACAACACATTCTTTTCAGAAAGATGCCTGCTAGAAAGTTTAGACATGGTAGTTCAACTGTAAGCTTCTGGGGACATCCATGTTGTATTATGTTTGGCTTAGAATGAGCAACTCCTGCTAGATTCAGCAAAAATAAAGCACAATGACCTCTTCAGCTGGACACTTTAGCAGCTGGTCTATAACTTAAGCAGAGTTTTGCTTTATGGTTTCTAAACTGTCCTGGGGATTGAATAGACAACATATAAAAATATGACAGGAAGATGATGGATTATGGGTCATAAGTCTCATTTCAGCCATACAAATAAAACATCATACTTGTGTGTTATGATAATATATTTAATGGACAGAAATTAGCAGATGTTGATCACATTCTAGTGCACACAGCATACCAAAAATCACAGAGGAATGATTAAAAGATTGTAAAGAGACTGTATCATTGGATGCCTGTAAAGCTGAGTTTAAGTAGCGAAAACACAGAAAAGACAGTTTCGTATTTGTCTGGCTTTGGTTTAATCGTTCCTCTCTGCCAAATGCAGCCATTAAAGTGTAACAACAATTGTTTGCATTTTAGTTTAAAGTGGATGGTGATGTTTTTTCTGCCCCTTCCTAAGTAATACTTTATAACTGTCAAAACATAAGGTTGTGGCAAACTCTTCTTAAAATAAAACTTCAAGACAAACTTAGGAAAAAAAGTATGAATGAAACTTTGTAGTTTGGTGCCATTCAGAATTCTATAAATTATCCAATCTAACATATAGAAGCACCAAGATTTAGCCTTGCTTGGTTACAAATTGGAACAAGGTTTTATAAATAATACATATATGCACAAAAAGAGAATGCAGTTTCACACAAGAGCTACCTCTTTAAAGATTCAGATGTCAAAGCTAGATTTACTTCTTTAAAAGACAGATTTGTGTGTACAGTATGTGTTGAAAACATCCTTAACTCTTTTTCCAGTCAGGTAATATTTATTTTTGGGAACCCATGAATATTGTTAATTTTAGAATTCTACTACCATTCACTGAATTTTAAAATTCCCTTTTTTTATATGGTGCCATGTGCAGTAACTTTTGTCCTTGGCCAAACGCAGACTTAGTGACAAAACTAATGGGTGTGCTCTCTGTTTTCGTCAACAAATTGATGAGATCTGGATATAAGCTTTTTCTTTACTGTTTGGACTCTTCCCAATCATATAAATGGACCATCTGTATAACCATTATCCACCATAGATTCATTTTAAAGTGGATTTAGAAACGTAGTCCAATTCAATCAGATCATCATAATCTATGTGGCAAAGCTTGCTTTGTAGATGTACATATTATAATGAAATTTTATGTAATTTACTAGAAGTATAGGGAATCTGAGAAAAAAAATGTACAAATTATTGTAATGTAGAATAAAGATCCTACGTGTCTGTGCTGTTGATTTTATCACATCTTATGCCTCATAGTGAGGCCCATATAATGGCATGTGCTGAGGTGTTAACAGCTTAGTTTAGATTTACCCTTGTTCTAATTTTTCTTAATGACCATGGCTATTGTAGGCTTGACTTACAGTGGAGGTAAGGCACTTGACAGATGAGAAGCCTATGAGTCTATGAGGGATCTACTTGATAGAGTCCAACAGAGGGCAACAAGGATGATTAAAGAACTGGAACACCTGCCTTATGAGGAAAGACCAAGAGACCTGGGGCTTTTCACTCTAGAGGGGAGAAGACTGAGGAGGGATCTAATTAATGTCTATAAATACATGAGGGCTGGGCGTCAAGAAGGCAGGGACAACCTCTTTTCATTTGTGCCCAGTGGTAGGACAAGGGGCAGTGGATTCAAACTCGAGCACAGGAAGTTCCACCTCAACATGAGGAAGAACTTCTGTACTGGGAGGGTTACAGAGCACTGGAACAGGCTGCCCAGAGAGGTTGTGGAGTCTCCTTCTCTAGAAAACTTTCAAGACCTGTCTGGATGCCTTTCTGAATGATCTGCCCTAGTTTTTGGTCCTGCTCTGGCAGGGGGGTTGGACTCAATGATCTTCAGAGGTCCCTTCCAACCCCTGACATTCTGGGATTCTGGGATTCTGTGAGTGGTGATTGCATGTAACATATTGTACCATGAAGGTCTCTTCCATTAGTCTTGCAACATGACTAAAAATAGTAACATGGCAACCAGATGGGGACTGCCCATCTCCATTAATTCTTATCACTCCTTTGAATGGTGGATCAGCAAGAAAAGCGTTCCTCAGAGGGTTAACTATAAGATTATTATTAACAGCAGAGACTTACTTTAATGATAATTTTCGAATTTTTTTATTTAGGCTTTTTTTCAAGAAATTTATGAATCACAGAAAAACTCAAATAATCACTTATTATCTATACGTTTTCTTTTCAAATGTCAATTTGAATCTTCTGCTAATGTCCCCACTTAAACAATTCGGAGGAAAGTATCGGGACATGCTACTGTGGTTTTGTCATTTCTTTGAGATAGCAGCCAAAAGTTACAGGAATAGGTGCTTATTTCAGGTCTCAAGATATTTCCATCTTTCAGCACTTTGAGCATACCACAGATACTTAATGAAGAATTTTAGTTATTTCAAGTATCTGCATGTTGTACCCACCCATTATAAAATGACCCTCTGTAAAACTAGAAAGATTGGAGGAATTTGTCTTAAAATCTCAGCAATGATTATGGGACTTCGTACATTGTTTTTCTATATTCAGTCTTAGCTTGTGTTAGGATCATGGTATTTTTCTATTATCTGCAAAATCATCATCAGCATGGAGTGTTTGGATAGGAATTTGCTGTTCATTTCTTTTTTCAATATAAATGGGAATCTCGGCAATAAAATTTATAAGACTCCTTGTTTTGAGTAATTTTTATTATGGAAGTCAGACCCAAAGGCACGGCACTATGCTCTGCCTCACAGTTGACAGTACACTGCCATCAAAATCATAATTGTTGAAAAAAAAAGGAAGATTAAACATCTTCCTCTACAAGTAATACATAATGTCATATACCTAGTACTGAGAAGGCCCATCTTCTATGACCAAAGAGAATAACCTGATTTGAACTAGAAGAACTGAATAGAATTGTTAAACAATCCTTTGCATTTTAAGCAACATTTAATTAGAAACACACTTTAACCACCAAAATGATAAAAATCCAAGAGATTAAAATTTGAGTGTCAATTATCATAAAATTCATCATTGTAATTCTTATTAAAACTCAGTGTTTAGATAGGTAATGATTTTATAATATGGCAATTTGCATAAGGAGCCCTGAGATGGCTTATTATTTCGATCCTACACAATTACAATTCTAGCTCCATACATCAGAGCTCTTAGCAATGTAAAATCACTGTGCTAATTAATAAGCCATTTACTGACTGCAGCTAGTTATGGTGGTCCTGCAGCTGACCTTACGGAAGATGAGCCATCTCTGAAGTGCCTGTGTGTAACTACAAACATAATGATGTGCCAGGAGGGAATCATTAAAAATAATTTACACAAGCCTTCATTTACAAGATCTTTTGATAGCATGCTTCCCCGGTGTTTAGATCCACAGTGCAACCCCTACCATTTGGAAAGTGCCACGCAGGAGAGTGAACGAGGATACCTAAGTGGTTAATTAAGAGCCATTCGGACGCCACAAGAGCCTCCTGAAAAATCCCTCTGATGTCTGCTGTGTCAAATGTCTCTCACAGGCAAAACCACAAGAGGTAGCTGCCATAGCAGGCTAATTATTTGGGACCAAGAGCAGCTGAGAATGGCCTGTCACTGAGCGCTTGCTGTGAGCACCCAAGCCCAGGACTGAGCAGGGCTCACTTTTGTGTCATTGGACTTGAGAGAAACAGTGGAAATGAGATACTGTGATAATCAGAAGTGATTGAGTAAGTCATAAAAGTGAGCAGTTGTAAATGAAATCATCCACTCGCACTGTTTGATGTATTTTGTAACTTTTTGCATTTTTGTGTTATTCCTCTTACAACGTGCTTGTTTAAGGCTTTCATTTTGAATACTTTTAAGAAAACAATAACTTTAAAAGGCCTTATAGGGATGAACAAAGATTTCAAAACATCAAAGGCAATTTTTATGACATAAAAATAATTTCAAACTACATAAAAAGGACCAAAAAGATTTTTTGCTTTTTCTTTTTCAAGAAAAACATATTTAATCACACTAGATCATGAGACTATAGGAGAAAATAAAAACATACACACAAACAGTCTACTAATTTCAGTACAGTCAGGTACATGACTAAAACAATATGTCACTGCCTTCCTCACAGCAGCTAGAAATAAACATTATGAAAACATGCAATTCATGATTTATTTCTCCTTCAGCCAAGTCCTTGCAAGGTGGAGGAACAGAGCTGTCTCCTTGTGTATCATTTTATTAGTTTAGTTGCATTTAATTGGTTTACTGACCTGCAAGGAATTTTTCCAAATCTGCATGGGGGATATGTGGGCTCTTTTTCCAGTTTGTTTGTTCATTATGCAGCTAAGAGGAAGTGGTTCATAGTCTTAACGTGCAGACACTTTCCAAGCCTGTCTGATATGTTTTAATTTTATTTCCTGAGGTGCTTTCCATGAGTGATATGTGAGAAAGCAGCATGAGCACATCTTTTCTGTGATCCTTGCTAGTGCATTGTGGCTGAGTGCCAAGACTGGGACTGGTAAGAATTAGTTTACTGAAGGTGGGGGCACTGATGTAGTTGCTCTGTGTGCCTGTTTGTGTGTCTGCAGGTATTTGGGAGAAAGACAGAAAGAGGAACCCACTGCGTGCTTGACATCATATTGATGATACTGACAGGGCTGGTCAGTTTGCATGTGTGATTTTTTGAAATATGGCTCATTTTGGCAACTTTATTGTAGAAAGAGAAGAATTATTTTTTTTTTTCTAAATAGAAACCACCCCCTTCAGGATCTTTGTGATGTTTTTATTTGAAATGCATTAGACTTATTTAGTCTCATTTTTAAAAGAGCTCTATAAATAAATCTTCAAGAATTAGAAAATACCTACCAGTTTCTTTTATAGCCATGTCCCTTTGCAGAAGGAAAATTTTTTCTAATAATACTACATGTTTGTCAAAGATATGAAAGTGATGGCTTGCTTTCTTAAACTCTCAGATAATTTTGCATAAATGAATTGAGGAGAGTTCACCTCTTCTTGCTACAAGTAGGATGTATTGTTCAATGCAATAGTTTGGTTTCTTTCTCTAATCAGTAGAGACAGACAGCTTCAAAAGGGAGGTGGCTTGAAGTCAATCACATCACACCTCTCATTAGACTAGACAAATCACTCTTTCATGAAAAAAGAATGAATCAGCAGCCAGATTGGTCCCTTAAAATTTTTAAGTGGATAAAATTCTATTTTTCTGTAGTTCATCCATAGTCTGTAGAAGTGGTGAGAATTGCAGCCATATTTCACAGAGCAGAAGGCCAAGACACAAGAAAAGTTGGAGAAGCAGTGCCATTAAGGCAGTCTAGATCCTGATGACTCCCAGGCTTGACTGGCTCTACCCTGCTCATAAGTATAGAGAGACAGTGGGGCAAAACCTCAGCCTGTGTTTCTTCCCTGCAGTCTTGTACAAAGGCAGAACTGCATGGGGTGATGTGGGCTTTCATGGCTATTGTCTTCTACTGGAAACATGACCATCAGTTTCCTCTGGGCCATCACCACCACCAACAGCTTCACTCAACAAAAACCAGCATTTCTAGTCAAATATCAACTTATGATGAAACAACTAGCCATCTGTTTAACTAACCCAGGCATATGCAGTGCTCTTGCAGAACTTTTTGCTTTTCACAAGCAAAACAAGAGATGATAGTATGTAAATGACCTAACACAATAATACCAGCAATCAAAATTTGACCAAATTCATGACTAGCTTATCACCAAGTCCATACTATGTTTTAGTAATTCTGTACCATAGAAAACTTACGACCTCTAATCAGCATGCCACAATCTTTGGTCTAAGAGGCACAAATAATAGTCAACACTGTCAGGTGAATTACATAACCTGTAGATAACACTGATTAGTACAAAAAACAGTAAAACAAACTCTATTTTTAATGCAGACTTCCAGTCTTGCAGTCATATGGGAGAAGAAGAGATAATAGCATATCAACTATTATTAAGAGATTTTTTTCTGTATGTTTATTAAGATAGGCATGTTAGCTTGCAATTGTATAAAAAGGATCTTACAGAGCCAGAAGTTTAAAGACAATCCAATAAGCAGCTGTGTGTGTTGGGTTATTAGTCTGAGAGACAGAACTTCTTAGAGGCACTAGTATGGTTAAAAGCTAAATGCCCTGCTTTTCAAGTGACAATAATCAGCACATCACACAAATTATATTGTTCATCTAGGGGAGCTAAGAAATGGCCATCTACTAATAAGAAAAGAGAGATGAAAAATACAGCACATTACACTGTCATGACACATAAACAGAAGTTCTCACTCTTACACACCTTTGTTTCTAACTTTTTTAAATATTTTAAGTATTAATACATTTAAGAGCATATTGACAGTGAAAAGAGGTGCAGTGCAAGAAAAACAATTGTTTTATGGTTTAGCAAAGGACATTTTCTTGAGCTCATAATTGTAGTGGCATTAGAAAAAGGAGGTAAAAAGAGATCAGCCATTTCTGCTGATAAAGTGTTAATCCCCCAAAATGGACATTATTTCCACACTTGAATTTACAGTCAGGTGAGCTTTTGCAAGGGAAAGGGGAAATTCATGCTTCCCATTTAACAATATTGATTTTAAGGTTTAAAAATGTGTTTTATAAAGGCCAGCTCTCCTTGTCTTTGTCATATACGTAATCCCACTGAAGCCAGCAGAGGTGTTTTTCTGAGTGAGAGAAATCTCATGCAGGTTTAACTTCATGCCTAATGCCAGCCCAGATGTTCCTCTGATTAAAGTCAGCAATAAAAATGTTTGTTACTCGGAATGATGTAAGATGAGACCATTTGTGAGGTGTTGGTGAATCTTTCTCAATTCTGCTGGATTCCCACACATTGTAGATCAGGCCCTAAATTATCTAACTTCATCCCAGCCCCAGTTGTGAAGTCATTCCCTGTGGAAAATCTCCAATGAAATCACTAATATCTCTGCTTGGGAAAGGATTGCAAGAGCAGATGTTAGTATTTGCCTTGAGGAATATCCAACATATTTGAGTAATCACAACATATAGTGAGGTGGAAAGATAACACCAGAATAAAAAAATAAAAATAAATAAATAAATAAAAGCCTTTCTAAGTACCTACTCTTGACTATGTTTGCATAGTCTTATTTTGGAGGAAGAGTTGCATTTCCTGAAAATCATCACCTATCATTAAAAGGGAAACCATGACTGCATACCTATAGAACTTTAGGGAGAGGGGAACATCTTTGTGCGTTCTTTCTTTTCCTGATGTCTAATATCTAATGCCAGTGTCTAATAAATGTTTAATACTTATATGTTGAACAAACAGGTTGTACTTTCATAAATACAGCATAATCTTTCTGGCTTAACATGACTGTGACAAGCAAGCTTTATTTTATTTTATATAATTAGTATTCAATTCAGGTTTTTTTATATGAGGTGAAAATTAAAGTTTCTACATAATACCATGTCTTCATGCTTGCCAAGCTCCAGGAATTTTAGTGAATAAATACTCTCAACGGACTGCCAGAAGACACTTCCTCGAAGAGGGCCATGAAATCTATTTTAAAAGCATCCCTGTAGCCACTACCTGAAATTTGAAAAAACAGCAAATGAAAGATCCCAGGCTAACTCCATGTGTAGTCAAGAAAAATATTTTCTGGATTTGATAGACCTTTGTCCAGTCAGTGGTTATTCGCAAGAAAAATTGTGAAATCATTCAGTGAGTTGACATACAGGAATTTAACACACATCCTAAAGGTAGAGTACATGTTTTCAACTTCTCCAGTGCTAGTTCAGCTGAAGGGACAAACCCAGCAGTATCTTATTCTAAATATACAGACTGAAGCAACAGTCCAAATATGGGTTGCATGTATCTGAAGCTTCTGTTTGAAATTTATCTGATACAATAGAAAATATTTTTCTCCTACTTTTCCCCTTTTAAAATTCATAAATACGTAAGAAGTGATTGAACAAAAAAGAGGTGATCTTAATCACTTGAAAAGGTTAAACATGCTCTTGTCTCCAGCTAAATATAAACAAGACTTCATTTTCTCATTCACTGTATTCTGTAACAGTTATTTTCTCTTCACTGACAGTTTCCAAAGAACTGGTCATCCCTTTTAATTTATAACAAATTATTTTTTCATTGCTCTTGAGATGTGTACAGTAACTTTTCAAACTGTTTTACCTGAGAAATAAACAATAGAAAATGCAAAATCTGTGTCCTTGCTGTAAATATTTCAACAGAAAGCAGAATCTTTTTCTTTTTTTAACTTTAGATCTATATTTAAGTGTGGAGGAGGTCAAAATTAATCTAGAAAGAAATGGACAGCTTAATTATTTCACATTAGCATATATAAATACTTTCCTTAAGTTCCTTATTATACCATAGCAATTTAAAACACACAAATCACTTCCAGTAAGAACAGAGAAGTATGAAAACACAATCTTTCTCTGATAAGGGTTTTTGAATCATGCTGAGGATGTCTGATTCTTTAAAAACTTCTTCTAGAATCTACAGAAGTCAAGCTAAATTTTTTTTCAATCGGTTTTCAGGAAGGCCTGTGTACTAGTAGTAGTTAAGGGCTAATTCACTCCTGCAGAATTCGACTTTTTCCACAACATAGAAGGAAAGGTAGAAGAAACTGTTTGTATGAACATTCATAGACAAAAAAAATTACTCAAGTATGATACAAACGTATAAGTAACCATGCAGGAGGGGATAGTAAGTGGAAGAACACTCTAGGGAATGGAGAAGTTGGTAGGATGGAAGTTGATGAATTGTTGCTCTTCAGTATGTTCTGATTACAGTTCCTCACCTTTTCCATGAGCCATAGTGATAATAACAGGTAGAACTTGAAATTGAAGGCATAGTGTTTCTGGTTCTACTTAATGTATGTGATCTGATTTCTTATTTTTCTCCTTATTCTCACAACCGGGAGTGAATATTCTGGGGTTTTTCCCACTTTTTCTTTTCAATCTCCTATTCTGGTGTTCAAAGATGTATACCACTCTTAGTTGTCCTCTTGAAAGACACAAAGTCATGTCAATATTAAATGCATGTTATCATATGTCCAGATGGAGACCTGTGATGAGTGCTGTTACCCAAGGGTTGATACTTGGACTGGTGCTATTTAACATCTTTGTAGGCAACATGAACAATGGCATTGAGTGCATCCTCAGCAAGTTTTCTGATGACACCAGGCTGTGTGGTGTGGCCAACATGCTGGAGGGAAGGGACGCCATCCAGAGGGACCTTGACAGGCTTGAGAAGTGGGCTTGTGCAAACTGCATGAAGTTCAACCAGGCCAAGTGCAAGGTCCTGCACCTGGGTCAGGGCAATCCCATGCACAAATACAGGCTAGGTGAAGAATGGATCGAAAACAGTCTGAAGGAGAAGGACTTGGGGGTGATGGTGGACCAGAAGCTCAATGTGAGCCAGCACTGTGTGCTTGCAGCCCAGAAAGCTAACCATGTCATGGGCTGCATCAAAAGAAGTGTAGCCAGTAGGTCAAGGGAGGGGATTCTTCCCCTTTATTCGGCTCTTGT